>QRFJ01000358.1:1152889-1678563 GCA_006176705.1 Cocos nucifera | reverse complement strand
ATCGAGGTGATCTTTTGCGATGATACTCTAATGATAATTATTTAGATAATAAATAGTGGAAGATGGATATTAAGTTTTTAAAATATTATAAAATTTAAAAAAAAATAAAAAAAAATATTTTCAATCTATGACAGTGTTATCTAAAACTGCTGTCATAAACTTACGACAGCGATTATAAACCACTACGTAGATCTATAGCAGCGATTTGGGAACCACTGCCACAGATCTATATGGCAGCAGTTTGATAACCATTGTCATAGATCTATGGCAGTGGTTCGATAATCGCTGCCATAGGTTAGGTTAAAAAATCTTCAAATTTTTTCTTTCCTTCTATGCGCCCTCGATCTCTCTCTCACTCCCCCCTCCTCTTCATCATCGGTGAGCTCCTTCCCCTCCGACCCGCATTGCCCTTCCTTCCCCCTGACCCCACGCACCGAAACATCACCCTCCTTCCCCTCGGCTGGCATTGCCCCTCCTCCCCCTCCCCGGCCACCTCTTCTCAACCCCTAGCCGCCATCTCTCTCTTGGATCCGATGGTCCTAGCTTCATCGATCAGAAAAATTTGATTTCGATGATCACAAATGATGATGCAATGATCTGATAGATGGAGATCTTTGATGGATCCAAAAATCTACAACAATGATCTCGATGATGTTTGCAGCATACTATCAAAGTTTCACTTTAATCAGATATCGTTATCATGATCAATTTAGTATGGAATGATTTCGATCGTTAAATTAGAAACAAGCGATCAAAGGGTTAAACGGCATTCGATTATAATATAATTTTTTAGTTAAATGATCTTTGTTATAATTTTAAATATTTTATATGATGATGATAGTAAAATTTAAATTATTTTTGTATAAACTATTCATATTAAGCAGATATTGTAAAAGCATGAGCATAACAACCAGTGAAGTTTCAGAATGGTTATCAGAAAATGTATAGTTTTAGATCATTCTTCATCTCATTAGTTAAATTTTATAATCACCATTATAAAAAATGATTAAAATAGTAGTCAAGATCATTTATAAAAAAAAATTCTCATAATCAGACACCATTTGGTCCTTTGATCACTCGTTTATCATTTAACGATCGAAACTAACCTATACTAAATTGACCAAGATAACAATATCCGATTGAAGTAAAACTTTGATAGTATGCTAAAAACATCATCGAGATCATCGTTGTAGATTTTTAGATCCATCAAAGATCTTCATCTATCAGCTCATCGCATCGTCGTTCGTGATCGTCAAAATTAAATTTTTTTGATCGACGAACCTAAGGCCATCGGATCGAGAGAATCTTTTGCGACGATACTCTAATGATAATTATTTAGATAATGAATGATGAAGATGGATATTAAATTTTAAAATTTTATAATATTTAAAAAAAATAAATATATATGGCAACGGTTATAGTTAACTACTACCATAAATTAGATTATAGTAACGGTTTCTACTAATCGCTGCTATAGGTCCGACTTATGACAGTGGTTATAATGAACCGCTGTCATAAGTCCGATCTACGGTAGCAATTTTCTGTAATCACTGCTATATATTGGACCTATGGCAGCGGATATAAAAATCGCTGCTATAGATCCAATCTATAGCAGCGATTAACGAAAACTACTGTCGTAGGAGCTATGACAGTGATTTCGAAAACCACTGCCATAGTAAGCGCTGTCATAGACCATCTTTGTAGTAGTATTTTCTAAATTTTCTCTCAGCAATGATACTTATTCTACTCATTCTATTTTGCCTAAATATTTAGAAAAATTTCATTGCACCTTTTAACTAAAAGAATATAAGAACATACGAAGAAAAGAGTACAAATAAAAAAAGAAATAATGGTAGTAGTAACAAACATCTTTAAAAAAAATAATGATATAAAAGAAAGATTATAGAATAAATAAGTAAGCACCATAAACATAAATATATAAAGATATATTTGCTTTATACCTAAAATAGAGTACCTTATACAATATCATGCCATAGAACAATGTAATAACCTTAAAAAAAATAATCTAACATTTGATATCAATACATATTTCATCATAAAGTCATGTAAAAAAAAGAATAAAAAAATATCATAAAAAAAAGAGAATTTATTGTATTATACATAACCAAAGAAATTAAAAAAAATTTAAAGATTAATCATGTACCAGGAGTTGTACATGATCCATATCTATTATCTAAATTTATCGTTATATTATAGGTACTATATATTCACCTAAATTTTATAATTTAATTCATAAATATTTACTCAAAATATTTATCTCCAAGCATGCATTTTCCAAAGGCGAATGCAGTCAGAATTTTTTTCCCTAAGATTTCATTATTTGTTATTTCAAAATGTATCCTAATTATAGCTAATATAGCCCAGAGAAAAAGAAGAAATAAAAAAGTTCATAAAATATAGGTTATTCAATAAACAGAGTATATCTTATGTTATATTTCATCTTTCATTCTACATCACTTTATAAGTATATTATAATATACTACCAATGCTATAAAACATATGCTACAGTATACAAAAAATTTAGGACAACAAAATTTGAAAGATGGACTAATACATTTAGAGCCAAAAACACATAACTTAATAGTAAATACTAAACCAAATTTCCTCCAATTGATGACTCAACATCCAAACGAAACATCCTTCTATATCTAGTGATCTCCTCCTGTAAAGCATTATAGTCCAATTCAAGCTGCCTACACTTCTCTATCGCCAAAATATAATGTTGTTGCAGGTTTCTATATTATACCTATAACCCATCATGAGCTCTATTGATTGCCTCATGTAGATGTTTGTAATGTTTTTTATCTAGATAATTTACGTCCTCAACTTCGAAATGAAAATGGCATTTCATCTTGTTTATAACAAACTCTGCTATTTACTCAGCCTCGATTTATGTACAGATTGTTCATCCTCATTGCTTATAATACTCGAATGGCTCATCTTTTGACTCCTGCCCATATTCAAAAGTGATGTAGATATAGGTTCTAAACAAATGATTATTTCGTAATTTCAAACCATATATAGGAGACATAATGCCTAAATTTGTTGTGATCTCCTGTAGTATTTTCTTGGGACAAAGTTTTATTAAATCCATGTCTATAATAAAAAATAAAAAAATAAAAAATAGCAAACCATGAAAAAATATCAAAACTTTTTTTTTGTTGAGTGGATAGGAAAAAATATATGCATGCCCTTTTTTTAACATTAGCAAGAAATAAGAAGTTTTGCACGTAGACTCTAAAAATGTTCATTAGTTGCAAACACCCACCAAAGAATTAAAAAATATTCTTACAATCGATGTGCACTAATTCAGATACATAGATGGAATAATAGGAAGTTAAATAATAGATTAAAATTTTATTATTTTTGCAGAACAAAGTTAAAATTTACTTAATTTTTGGATAATTTTTAATATATTATTCTTGAAAAAATTTTATATAATACATTATTTATTCATCTGCATTTGTGTTAATCCTAATCTGAATATATAATTCGGAGAATAGAAAATCAAATAGTAGATAGAAGATCTATAATTTCTTCACTTTGAAAATTCTGTAATTCTATAATTTATTTTTCCATCCAAAAAAGATTCATAAAACAAAAGCCTAAAAATTTTTTTAGTTTACAATTATTATCATAAATTAATATACGATAGAGGGAAAAAATTCTATTAAAGAATTTTTTTTAATTTTCTAAATCATGATTTTTTGGCTAAATAACCTAGCTATATTCTTGATCTAATATTTTGATATTTAAGAATCTATCAGCTAAGCTCCGATTCGCTAATCTTTTCATTCAAAAGTCATTATGTCACCTATTACACTCTTAACAACCCAACTATTCCTAATCTAATATTTTGAAATTTAAGAACCTATTGGCTAAGCTTCGATTATCTAATCTTTTCATTCGAAAGTCACTATGTCATCTATTACACTCTTAATAATAGAAGATAAAAAATTAAGGTAAACAAAATATTATTATTAATACTAATAATTAGAGTTGTCCATACTAAAAAATCATACATATATCTAGTATTAAATACAGAATCTAATTAATATTATCTAACCAGAAGTTTTAGATCAAATCCATGAAATTATGTTCTAAAAAAGAAAGAAGAAATAATGGTGTGACAAAAATAAATCCTCATATATTAAAATCAATCCATTGATCAGATAATGCATAATTTAAGCCCTTCTAAACTCACTTCAATACCGACCAAATCCCAATTTAATGCCCCAATCATGCCCCTAATTTCATATTTAAAATTTAAAACTTATTTGCAAAGCTGACACTACCACTTTGATATCCTTGTGTCCCCACAAAAATACTATCTAAAAATTCATAAATATACCCTATTATCAGTCCCTTCATTTTTATTTTATTTTATTTTATTTTATTTTATTTCTCCTATCGATCCCCTTTCCTTCCTTTTTTTTTTCATTTTTCTCCCACACCCGCCCCATAACGTAGCCTCTTTCAAAGGCTTCTCCCCTGAAACACCCCGTCTCCTCCCAAACCCTCTTTCCTTCCCACCAAAAACCCTCCCCCCTCCTCTTAATGTCTTTGCCCAAATCCATCCTCCCTCCTTCCAATCTCTCCGCCCTCTCATTTCAATCTCTCCTCCCTCCTCTTGATCTCTCCTTTCTCTCCATCGAAATCCTTCTCCATCCAAATTTCTCATCCCTCCTCCTAATCTCTCCTCTCTCACCACCCAACCCCTCCTCCTCTTCTCTCTCTCTCTCTCTCTCTCTTCTCTCTCTCTCTCTCCCTCCCTCCTCTCCTCTATCAAATCTCCTTGCCGCTCAAATCCTCCCACCCTCTCTAGAAAATTCCCCCCCTCCCCACTCAACGGCCTATCATCTCTATACTTCTCTCCCGACCCTCACTTCCAATGCATCTCCCCATCGCCGCCCTCCACCTACCTCTCTTCTAACCATCCCTCTCTCTCTCTTTCTCTTGAATCCTCTGGCCACTCAAAACCCTAACCTCCTTCCCAGAACTTTTTTCCATCCTTCTCCCCCAACCCACCGACCACTCCACCGTTTGCCCCCACCCCCTCCCCTTGACCTTATCTTTGGTGCTTCACTCTGCACTAAATCTGCATGGGACGTTCACCACTGGCCGAATCCCGCCCTAATTAAGGGTTGATCCCATGGACGCTCACCACTAGTTTTGGAGTCGATGGCTGGTGATCCGTCCCTCACTCCACCAATGAGGAAGGCCACCATCTGCGACATGCTTCAGTGCTGGCTTTCTATACCTGGTACTATCCCTACCCTATTCTCTTTTCCCTTTCTATGGGTTTGAATGCCTCCCCACACCCAGCCCTCTCTTTTTTTTTTTCTTTCATCCTCAACCATCTATTCACCTTCTCCCAACCACCATCCCATATCCACAGTTAGACCATCTAAAAATCATAGGTGCTTTCCTTTTTTTCCTGACCCGACCCTCCTCAGACCTCTTCTTTGTCGGTAGCCAGCCCTTTCTTCCCCTCAAACCCTAGCTACCAGTTACCCCCTCACCCCACCCACCTCTCCAGCAAAAAAAAAAAAAACCAAGCTAACATGTTCCAAATTGTTGGTCTAACCCAAGCCCACCATTCTAGGCCCAATCATGAACCTTAGCTCAAATTTGGCCCAATGCATGATCTAGTCCATTTCTGGTTTAGCCCAGATTATTGGGCCCTAGCCCATCCTTGGGCCTCAGCCCATCCATCCCAACCTTAGACTAGTTCAATGAGACCATCCCACTCTCGGGCCCCAATCCAAGCTTGGCCCAGAGTTTGGCCCAAACACTGGACCAGATACCAGTCCATGAACAAATTGTTCACTGCACCCAATAACCGGCCCTTTTGAATTTAGATCTGATCCTTTTCTTGATCCGTTAAACCATTAACGATTTTTTTCGTTCACTTTGCTGCCACTCTATAACAACATTTTTTTCTCTCAATCGGACAATGAGGAAGGCTACCACTGCATGGTAGCAACCCTTTGTCCATACCTTTCTCCATTCATGGAAAGGCTGCGGATCCCCAATAGCAATCGTGATCTTTTTTCATCTTTTCTTTTCATCCGAACATTGAGCAGGGCTACTACAACGTGGCAGCAAGCATCTGTCTCTTTCCTCGCTCATATGATGTTTTAAATGGAGTAGAAGGCTGCCAAAATGCAAGCAGCAACCCTCTTACATCCTTCATAAGAAATATAACTCTATTTCTTAATAAGGAACACAAAGTTGATGCTACAATAAAAAAACTTCTAAGTAAATTGATGAGGGAACAAAAAAAACTTGTCTTCTCTAGCTTGCTTTTCTTGATTCAGTCTCTTTAATCCTTTTGATCCTCGGCAAGCCTAACCAAAAAATAGAAGAAAAATCAATCAAAACCTAAAAAACAAACAAACAACAAATCTCCACCTTCTTTATTCAACCGTCCTCGATGTTTAATTGAATTGACCTCTAAACCTTTCCATGTATATATAGCCTTCAACAGGAAAATGGGCGATATGACAATCCATGTTTACCATCAATGTCTTCTAATTTGTTTGTCCAAAAAACTTCTTCCTCTAATTAAAGCTTCTGCAATTTCTTTTCTTAACCCTGTATACCCTAATCAAAAGCTAAGGCATGTCGATGCTACGTCTTTTCCAAATCCATGTATCCTTCCTTTTTTAGGTTGGCTACGGATCTAGCTTGGGCATATGTTCGAAGGAAAAGATGCACAAACCTGCTTCCTCTTTCAACGATATAGGATCGTACGTTCTCCTCTCCCGCAAGGTTTCTGTTTGACCTCACCACCTCCTTTCCTTCCTCCATCTATGAAATCCTCTATCAAGGTCAACACACACAACATACTATAAAAAGGGCTCAGAAGCTAGGGCGCTGATGCGTGTGTCCTTTAGAAGGCAACACGTGGCGTGCTGGAGGAGCTCTGAACTCCCCTTCAATGTATTATATAGATTGGATGATTTGGGTGTTTGAACCGTTGCTTTGTAGTTTCATAAAATTTGTTATGAGTTCTAGGGTCTCCTCTTTTACGGTATGCCTTTTGAAATAAGTTTTACGATTTGATCAGCATTTAACTAAATGTCTAGAAAGACCATGTAATACATGGTCAAGAGAGAATAACATAGCATTTACTATTTTTCTCTTCTTTCTTTAATTATTTTCTCTCTTTCTTCATCTTATTTAGTTTTCATCTCTTAAGATATCTGATTTTTATACGATGTTTTAATTAGATTTGTGAATTGCATGAACGAAGGTATAAGATGTGAATTTATTTCATTCTAATATAATGATACATTGATTGGATGTGAGTGAAAGTTTCGGTTTGCTCTAAATTTGATTAAATCCAAATTCAGGCTCATCTATTACCATCCCCTGTTGTAGAAGTGAAGGTTAATTTAGAGTGAGGATCATCTTCTGTTTGTAACTAAAGTAGAGTAAGTCACCGCCGTGTGCTTGCTTGGACGGCATTATCTCTCGTCCTTTGAGCAAGAGGTCTAGGATTCAATTCTAAATGATTTCGGCTCTTACCAACTCAAACCTCTAACATAACTTATTCTAGATAGACGGTTTGTTTTTGATCCATTGCAACGAAAAAACTGTTTTATCTCCATTGCCTAGCAAGTGCAATTTTGAGATTTGTATGATGGGAGATTCTTTGTCCAATTTCGGAAAGCCTTGGACTAGAAATATTTGGACGGAAGGATTCCCACTTGTTTTGACTTTTCTTTCATGCACGAGGCATCCAGTGAGTTTCCTCACATCTCTGTTACAAAAAGGAAGAAAAATGAAAAAAAGAAAACAAGTTGAACCATCTTTCTCGAAAGTTCTGGATGCCCTGATATGCAAGTTGAACCAAAGAGGTCCAACATCCTATCACCAGCCACCAGTGTACGGTGCGACCACGAGCGATTTTAAAAGAAAATAATAGACACAAGCATCATAAGCCATGCATGTATCTCACTTCGTACCGCTCAATCACCGGCCAATTGTGTATCGAGGGATGGCTGGTGGCGGGCATTATCGATCCTTCGGTTTGGAATCAAATATGGTACCCCGTGAATGGCTCCATCCTACCATGTCGCTTTGGGAACTAGTATGTTAGGCCGTATAGCTGTACTCAATCTGTTCTTTTGACATCATTGAGCCCCCTTACGGTGGATTACATTTATCTGCCAACCCACATCTTGGGGACCATGTGCACGAATCTCTAATGTTTCATATCATCGGAACATCCCAATTGGCCGCAGAAATAACTTTTTTATTTAAGAAAAACACTCTTAATACTCGCCATAACCAGTGGATTAAAATGGATTCCAACGCGATACAAGTTGTAATGCAACGAAGTAAACCCAAATAACCCTGACAGAAACTTCATGGCAAGAATTGCGACTACTAGGAGTCAACTCCAGGTCTATCCACTCTCCTAATTCTATAATTCCCCTAGCTTAAAATTCTAAGCTTCACACTTGCAAATTTCCAATCGATGATCACATGATGAGGGAGGGCCCAACTGCGTAGGTGACAAGCTACAGAAGAAGACAAGAACTAGAAGGACAAAGGAGAGGGACGTTTAAGCCGCGTAACCTCCCAAGCGAAGCAACTGCCGGGTGCTCATCAAGTCCTCACACGTATTGATTGATTCATACACTGTGATTTCTTAAGCAGGCTCTCTTTGGTTACTCTCACTTGTCAAGTGGGACCGCAGCGCGGCACCGGCCTTTGGATTCCAAAGAGATGGGGAATCGGAAGCTTCAACGCCGGTGCGTGACCGGTCAAGTCACTTGGCCATTCTTTTGACCGCCTTGCCAAGTTCCAAATCTCCGCTGTCTGGTCTCGAAGCTCCTTTAATTATTGACAAAAAATTAGGTGTATTTTCCTGCACACACAACTTCTTTTCAGAACCGGTTGGGTGTGATGATCACTATTACCAACGGTTTCAGCTTTCCCATCAACTAAATATGTTAACGGGCTAGAGAATTTGTGCAACATGAAAAATAGTTTTTTTGTCGGTAAACAATTACTTAAGCAATAACATTGTTATTTCTCTATTATTTTCCATCAAGCATTATTTTATTACTTTAATATCGATCCAAGCGAAGTTTCTTGGATATTCAAGACGGTACTCTGCATTACATCCACCATATGGTCATGGTCATGCATCATACTAATCATTTTACCTATTTTTGTATGTCCCATTCATTTTGAACTCGTTTTGGTGATTGATCCATAGAAAAGAGACAAACTGATTGGTACAGCTGACATGTTGTAGGATATAATTTGCCTGAGGAAAGGAGTGTATGAACTATGAAGTATCAATGGAACTTTGTTGGTGGATCCATATCTCACCTAACAAATCAGTGGAGCGTGTTGACTAGGGGGTCCCAAAATAATAGAGTGTTTCATGTAAGCATAGGCTTGCGTTTAAATGATTGAGCAAATAACGCGCCACGAACCTTAACTGTTGTTTCATGTGCATGATACGCGGTCGCGTACTCAAGGGCGTGAATGTTCCGAGCGGGTGGCAACCCGGTCATCACCTCTGACGTGACCCATCCAACATGGTATCACTTGGCCTTGGCTCGTCGACACCGCACCACCCTATAAATCTGGACCCCCATGCATTCCCTTCCTGCTCAGAAAAAACCTCCACAGTCCAATGACCTCACCCACTTGCATGCATACTTCCAGACTTCTTGACCAAGAATTCATGGCAAAGTTTTCCACAGCAGGAAGAGAGGAGGGGGAGGTGGAGAGCCCCAACATGGCCAATCTGTTACTGCTACTCTCTTGTAGTGGAGCAAAGGCTCAGAAGATCAATGGCATCAAGAAGCCTGGGGGCCGGGTGTACGAGTGCAAGACATGCAATCGCCGGTTTCCGACGTTCCAAGCGCTCGGAGGCCACCGGACGAGCCACATGAGGCCAAGAGTCCGGAGGAATCCGGTCGACCAGACCAAGAAAGAGATATCAAAGCCAAGGGTGCATGGGTGCCCTGTTTGTGGCTTGGAATTCCCCATAGGGCAGGCCTTGGGCGGCCACATGAGGCGGCACAAGCCGGTGGAGGCCGGCGAGATCCATGCAGAAGAGGAGAAAGCTGGCGAAGGGAAGATATTACGGTTGGACTTGAATTTGACTCCTTTAGAGAACGATTTGGAGCTCACAACCCTACGACTTGGATTAGAGCTCGCAAAGGAGGCTTCTATCATCGATTTCTTTAGTTGCTCAGGCAGTACATAAGTAGCAGACTTGGATTTCCTCAAGAGTGTGCTTATTGTACTTTGTCCATTTCTTGAGAATTTTTTCCGGCGAGTTTTATTTTTTATTTTTTTTTATTTGATGCATTTTGGGTAAAGCTTAGCATACTTATTGGAAAGTATAAGTTTTCATAATATTAGTTTTTGTTTTTGTTACATGGATGGCAACCACTCACCTTTCTTTTAATTAATAACTCCATGTTATATATTCTTGCCCATGGATTCACTATTGTTTGTCTCTTCCTATGCTTATAGCTAACTTGATAAAAGATTAGGGTCAGGATACATACATATCCTGGACTTCATATATATATATATATATATATATAGATAGATAGATAGATAGATAGATAGATAGATAGATATATGTATGTATGTATGGATATATAGATCCTCTTTTGTTCCTTCAAAACCTTTTGTCTCCATGACTCAATTTCCACCATACATTAGAGTTAGAATTTGCTGACTCTCATCGGATGAGAACATACGCTTGCTTCCTACTGATGACCATGTATAATTTGTCACCTTACAGGGTTGCAAGTGTTGTGCAGGACTGATCTTTGACTAAATTGGCGTTCTTCTAGTCAACAAAAGATTTCTTCTCAGCAAAGCCATGTTAGCGTAGATTTGAATCAAACCTTGGAAATGGGTGGCACCTTTCCCCCTTTCTTTCTTTTTTTCTTTTTTTCCCCCCTTGTTTAAGCTGGTAACTTCCTTGAATGCAAAAAGAGAAAAGTCTCAAACAGATATTTTTAATATGAATAATTTTCAGTAAAAGGAAAAAAGAAGGACAAAATGTTCAGGTTATTGTTAAGGAAGTGACGGATGATCAAGATGATTTGATCTCTCTTCTTGCTTTTATTAGAGAAGTCCATCCGTGTTGCGATGGGGTTTTTGGCATATCCTTCCTACCAGTACATTAATAGAAGTCAAATGGTCAAGTTGTCGTGATCTCATTCCAAAACTTCCACGTCAGCTACAACTACACAATTTCTTTTGCTAGTTTCGAAATTTTGAATCCGGTGGTGATATATTAACATTGAAACTTAAATATTCTTGGAAAAATTACTCTATAACCTCGTACTCAGAAGTCTAAACTGACAGAAACTTCAATCAACTAAAAGAAAGGTGACACCAGAACCTAGTATATAAAGATGACCCAGCATCTAAATCATTGACAACTAAAACCCCAAAATTTATAAAGCCTTTAGAGATTGGGATCTCATTCTCGTGACCTTTCGGAGGATGCGTAAGGACAGCAATTCAAATGTTTAGGTAGAAAGTTATGACCTCTAGAAGGTGCATTCTGGATCTGGAACTCATTGCTCTCGTATGTGCTGGGGTCATTTATCTTGACTTGTAGTGGTTTAGTTGCCTGTCGAAGTCAAATAGCCTTTTTGAACCCGTCACAGCGCCCAAGCCACTAAATATAAGCTGATAGAAGATGACCGGAGTTGGTGGAGCCGTGAAAGAGGATCTTTCAATTTCTTTTCTTCTTTTCTTTTCTTTTGGGGTTAGGGGCAGGGGATAAAAGAGAAATTTTCTGGTCTAACTACCGCAAGTTGGACCAGTGAGGCAAGGCCCAATTAGGTTATGGCAGGGAAAATGTAATGTTATTAAGGCCTATGGCCCTAGGACTGGGAACAAGGATTCAATAAAAATCTCAATCAATGCTTATGCCCAGAAATTAGAAAATTATATGACCGATTAAGAAAGCTCTCTAAATTCACCCAGACCATAAATGCATCTTCCACAAGCTTTATCCCAAAGATTTGCAAAGTAAATGGAAATGCCATCATAAAAATCTCTCCTTAAAGGGTCTCTCGTTCTAAATTATGAAACTGTTATTGAAAGAGAGATAAAAATGATATGACAACCGTTCCGTGACAAATAACCCAAATGCTTCGATCCCCTAGAATGAGAGAAAAGAAATCTTTTACCTCCCATATGGGAACAAGAAGGTATGACACTGGCTCTTACGAATCAATCTTTTTTTTCGAGAAAATGGAGGAGATTATTAGAGGATTGTGATGCCAAGCCGTAGAAACAAATTCTAGTTGATGACCTCACCACTTGAAAATATAGGTCCTATATCGTCCTTTATGGCAAGATAGAGCAAAAATGGGATCGATAGGATCCGGTTTAGAGGTTATGGGGCCATGCATACAAGCGGCGTGCATTGTTTGCTGGCCGTCCATCGTATGATGGACAACCAGTCCGTGCACTGTAGAGAAGCCGAGTTGTATGGGGACCATCAAATCGAGTCAGGTTTTGTTTTCAATCATCATTGGCTTGTTGCACGATGACGTTGGGTTTAGATCAGCATACAGTTGGTACGGTAAACAAGTGACCCAATGTTTTGACCTATTTCCTTGCTGGTATTTGAGCTATTGGTACCTCGATCGTGGTATTGGTCACACATCCCACTTCATAAAGCATGAGCATAAAGTAGTTGATGGAAGCAATGCGTGCATGTATTGTGTTCGCTGGATCATCCTGTGCAAAGATTCTAGCAGAAATATTTGTGACTACCGAGGAATTAGTTGCGTTCCGCGATCAAGTAGCCCAACACAACTAAGACCTAACTCACGGATCATTCCAAAGTACACGGGCCTCCTCAAGATAGGAATGAAATAGGGCATACCTTTTAGGGATTTATTGCGTGCTTTACTTAATAGTGTTCTGCATGAAAGTTATCAGCATCTCTCTCTGATTTAGACAAGAGAGAGATTCTTTGTGCACTGTCATCATGGAGCTCATTGTGCCATATATAACCTGTGAAACCACATCCATTAGGTTACTTCATGGTTGTTCTAAGATAGTGGATGTACAATGAAATAGGATACTAGAAGACAAGATAGGAAACCTAACCTGACAACATCACCGTAAAATTACATCAGCCATCTCCACGGAAATGGGTTTTACAATCAGCTTCATGAAAGATAAAATGGTGTTCTGAGTCAAAGGTACATTGGCCATGTGTTCAAGCCAATTTTTTTTCTTTAGGAAAAATGAAGCGAGAAACTTCTCCCACACTTTATTAGAAATAGAAATTTACGAATGGTAGAGAGAGGAGAAGTTAAAAAGAGGGGTTAATTTTACAGCAAGGAGGACAACCTGCTTAGTATAGTTATGTGGCTATCTAAATATTTACCAGAGGACAGGAAACCCCACAAGGAAAATGTACGCAGGCCTTGTGAAGAACCGAAGAAACCGCCATCCTTCCTACCACTCCTTTCGTGGCAAATGTGCCACGTGGGAGGTGTCGCCAGTTGGTCCCATCCTTTCTCGAGGCACGCCCTCCTCTATAAACTCCAAAAGGGCAGAAAGTTGGGAGGTGCACCCCGAACATTTGAGCATAGGGGACCAGATGACTTGGGCAAAAGTGGTGAGAAACTAATCCCACTCAGGTACCACATAAGGGTAGCTGGAACTAACTTGCAAACCCTTTCTGGCTACAATATTATACCCAATGCGAAGCTTATTTTTGAGTGCTAGCTATGCAGACACTTTGATCTTTTCTAGTATTTTTGCCTTCCAAACTAGTTTGCGAAATTGCGAAAGCAAACCTCCGCTGTTAATGGAATGGTAGTATGAGGCTACACTGAAAAGTCCATCACTAGATGTTTTCCAGACTGGCAAATATTGAAAGGTTGGATGGAGGAGAGGAGGTCAACAAACTGATCCAACTAGGCATCTTTTGAGGATGAGAGAGGGCCATATACTCTAATCAACCAACAGCAAGTCTTGCAGATCTAGAATGTGGCAATAGGCGAATTGTGTTTAACTTCTCTAACGTACACTTCTTGAAAAAGAGAAGCAAATTAATGGAATTGGCCCCAACAGCTATCCTTAACTATTTCCCAATTTGAAAGGAGTATAATTTCAAAGGCCTTCGAAATCCTTGCAGATATCTTTCTAAATGGGAGAAGCTTTATAGGACCTATTTCATACTCTCATGCCGAACTTATGCCTTGAGTAGTAATGCCCAAAATGTAATCCCCAACCACTAAGGTGGAGGGGAAAGTGTGGTCAATGAAAAATGAAAAAAATCCTTCTTATTCGGCCAGAGTTTAAAAAAAAAAGAGATTGAAAAAGAAAATTTTTATGGGAATAAAATTTTTATATTTTATGAGAAAAAATTCTAATGGGACATGAATTTTTGACTTTTCCATACGATGGAAATTAGCAGCTCTTCTTTTCAAAATTATTATTTTAAACCATAAAAAATTGAAATGAATATTCTCTTCATTACAATGCTTCAAACCTTCCATCATGATCTATAGTCAAAAATATCCAAAATCATTATATTTTTTATTTGCAAACAATAATTATGCACAGAATATGATAAGCTTTTTGCTTGTTTAAGGATATAATAAGTATTTTATATAGTTTTTTTCAAAAAAATTGATGCTCAATCAAATATAAACTATTTTGAAATAAATTATTTTTTCATAGTCGATCAAACATACCTAAACTATTTTCACAGACATCATATTTTTAAAAATAATATTTTTTTTTAAAAAAAACTCATCTTGCGAACCAAATGAGTCTTTAATAATAGAACTTCAAACTACATTAGCGACCCTAGGGCTTAAATGCATGAACCAAGCTGCAACTACATGTGGTTTGGTGATGTTGATTAGATGACTTGCTGATCCGATGCAACACAATACCTTGGGCCACACATTGAAACACATGAAAAAAGTATGCCCATCAGTGATGCACATGACAATCAATATAAATGGACTACATCTAACAAGCATACTTGGTGTTGGGGACAATATTGTACGGACCGAGAATGTATGAAAATCCAAGACTCAGAGCAATCAAGTACAATAGGCCCATCGTGTGAAATCTAAACCGACTTGTAATCAATCATGATTCTTGCTAGGAAAAATTTTATATAGACCGAAAATATGAAAAAATCTAAAGTTCATGATGTGAAAGCCCAATAAGGTGCCGCATTAGGCCAACTCCAACTAATCCTCGGCCACTGCCAATGTTAAAGTAACCTTCAACTTCGAGCTGGCCAGCCCAGAGATGCATCCTATCAGCACCCCATAACCTGCTCAAATAAGGGATTGATCAGCTGACTCCCAACGGGCCCAATCCGAGACCTCAAAGTACAATGGCCAAGTGGTCGAGCTTCTATTGACCAGCCATCATTCCATCTGAATAGATGAGACCGCATATCGCTTGGCTAACAAGTCTTCCTCGAGAAATATCATGACTTCTAGGTAGGTGACTTCTGCTAATCAAGAATAGATGTATCGTCTGCATAGTCGACCCATACCGAGCATACATCAACTCCGATACCTAGCGATCCAAATAGTGGCAGACAACCTCTTCTGACAACTCGCAAATTTGAATGTAATCGACTCCCACGACCAACGACTAGAGTGGTGGCCGATAGTCTATCTTGCCCACGCATAGATCCAGACATGGATAGCTCCCACAACTAACCGATTTGGCAAGTGTCCTCCTGACAAGCGCACGCCCTACGAACATGAAATCATACCACCTACTCTGCCAGCCTATAGGCTCAGGCCTACTAGACTCTAGTCTCCATCTATAAAAGAAATGCAAAAAGAGAATCCTAAAGTACGCTATTACTCCGACTCTCATGCTTCTCTTTCTGTTAAACAAGAGTCTAACTTAAGCATCGGAAGGTTCCCACTGGAGCAACCTCCGATTAGGAACTTTCCTTGCATGTCTCACCTCCAGGAGGATAAATCTCGATCGTTCGCTCTAATGTCTTCGGTGCCAAGTGAAATCTCACACCAACACTTAGCATTACGAGTCTATTCAAAATTACAGCAGTTGGACCAATGATTCAGCTCCATATAAAGCATAAACCACTCAAGGCCAAAGCGAACCCCAAAATTAAGAGGCAAGGAGAAAGGCCAATGTTGGTGCAGAATTTGATTGACGTCGGATCGAGCTGGAGTGGAAGAGGACGAGATCGCCGTCGGTGACCTGCAAAATAAAGTTCCATCCGGAGTCGATGGGGGTGGCTCCGATAGGACCCTCTGACGGTCAAGTTAGCTCTGGCCAACAGAAATGAAGTGCTCAGTGTAGAGTTCGACAGAATTTTGAGGAGGAGAGAAGAGCTTAGAGTCTAGAGTAAGCATATCTGTAGGGTCCTTTTTATAGGCAGAACTTGTTGTAACAATCTTGATTAATGACTGTCGTAACCGTCCTGATAAATGTTGATCGTGATTGACTTGATAAATGGTAATCATTATTGTCGTGATAATTATAACCATTCAGTAGTGGAATCGTCTGTAGGAATCCATCAATAGTCTGTAAGAAGTTCAGCTTCCATAGAAGTTCGACTGAAGGAGAAGTACGACCACTGAGGAGTTCGACTTCCGTAAAAGCTTGACTGCTGGAGGAGTTCGGAAGGAGTTTGGCTCTTAGAGAAGTTTGGCTGCTAAGGAGTTCGGTCGGGGCTCGACCGCTAATGAGTTCGACCGATTGAAGGAGTTCGAAAGGGGCTCGTCCACTGAAGATTTCTCATGACTATCGATTGTATTATCCGTTGAGCATCCGACTGAACTTCAGTGGGAGCAGGATTTACCCCCAACAATAGTTCTCCACTCTCGAGTTTAAAATTCGAAGAAAGAAAGTACCAAAATAGGCGACTATCGAAGTCCTTTTCTGGGCTCCGCACTCATTGAAGTCGAAGCTCAGGGGATCATATCTTCTGTAGTTGAAGTCGGCTCGGAAGAGATCTCATCTTCAATGGTCGAGATTGATATGGACGCTCGAGGAAGATCTTATCTCCAGCAGTCGAGATTGGCTCGGGGGAGATCTCATCTTCTACGATCGAGGTTGGCTCGGAAGAGATCTCATCTCCTACGGTCGAGGTTAATACGGGCGCTCGGAGGAGATCTTATCTCCTGCAGTTGAGGCTAGCTCGATCATTCGAGGGAGATCTTATCTCCTACAGTCGAGGCTGCCTCGGGGGAGATCTTATCTCCTGCGGTCGAGGTTGATATGGGTGCTCGGGAGAGATCTTATCTCCAGCAGTCGAGGTTACCTCGAGGGAGATTTTATCTCCTCTAGTCGAGGTCGGTCCGGACCCTCGAGGAAGATCTTATCTCCTACAGTCGAGGTTGCCTCGGGAGAGATCTTATATCCTATGGTCGAGGTTGATGCTGATGCTTAGAGGAGATCTTATCTCCTACAGCCGAGATCGGTCCGAACCCTCATGGGAGATCTTATCTCCTATGGTCGAGGTTGCCTCGAAGGAGATCTTATCTCCTGCAGTCGAGATTGATGCGGACACTCGAAGAAAATTTTATCTCCTACAGTCGAGGTCGGTTCGGACTCTCGGGGGAGATCTTATCTCCTACGGTCGAGGTTGCCTTGGAAGAGATCTTATCTCCTGTAGTCGAGGTTGCCTCGGAAGAGATCTTGTCTTCTACGATCGAGGTTGATGCGGACGCTTGGGGGAGATCTTATCTCCTGCAGTCAAGGTTGGCCCAATCGCTCGGGGGAGATCTTATCTCCTACAATCGAGGCTGCCTCAGGGGAGATCTTATCTCCTACGATCGAGGTTTGATGCGGATGCTCAGAAGAGATCTTATCTTCTGCAGTCGAGGTCGACTCAGACCCTCGGAGGAGATCTTATCTCTTACGGTCGAGGTTGCCTCGGAGAAGATCTTATCTCCTACGGTCGAGGTTGATGCGGATGCTCGAAGGAGATCTTATCTCTTACAGTCGAGGTCGGTCCAGACCCTCGGGAGAGATCTTATCTCCTACGGTCGAGATTGCCTCGAAGAAGATCTTATCTTCTGCAGCTGAGGTTGATGCGGATGCTTGAAAGATATCTTATCTCTAGCCGAGGTTGACTCGGTCGCTCGGAAGAGATCTTATCTCTAGCTGAGATTGAAGCTCGGACGCTCGAAAGAGATCTTATATCTAGTTGAGGTTGAAGGACTTTGATTGGCTCATATTAGGACGAGGTTCTCCTTCTGTTCCTAATACGGCCACTATTGACTGCTTCTTTTCTATCATCACATTATTTTTGCATAGTTTTTTGCATAATTTTTTCTATCATCACATAATTTGGAGCGAGCTCCTCTTGGCTTTGACGCTGGAGATGATGGATCGCCGAAGTACCAAGCTCCTCACAGATGTGGCATCGATGATTCGGGAGATGATCGACCTTTCTGTTGTTCCTCCATCATTGATGGTTCTGGCTATGGCAGCACCTTCGATCGATCTTCTCTTGCTTCAGATTGACGTCCGAGGAATCGATCCAGCTGAACTCTCCTGACGAGCTCCTCGATTTTATCTTGAAGCTGAACACATTCTTCAGTATCATGATCGTGGTCGCGATGATAGAGGCAGTACTTGCTTCGATCGTGCTTGTTTAGGAAAGATCGTAATTCTTCTAGACTTGATAGCTGGTTTCTAATTTTCATCAGAACTTGAGCCTTATAAGCGCTTAGGGGGCATAATTGTGAAACCTTTTGGGATGAGGACTTGTTCGCTCCCTTTTGTCGGAGCTTTTTTGATGATGAGCTTGAGGAGTTCGGGCTCGCTTGCACCAGGAGAGAGTCCATGAGTACAGTCGAACTTCACTCGGCCCTCCATCGGTGGTGGATTTATTAGATCCATCCACCCACCACTCTTCTGCGATTTTTTCATTCTTCAATTTGAAGGCTTCTTCCATACGGACATATCTCTCAGCTCGGACTAGCAGATCGACAAAGTCTCTAGGATATTTTTTTTCAAAAAAAATAGTAAATTATTCTTCTGAAAGCCATCTTTGAGCGCGGCTATTGTAACAGACTGATCCACATCCCGGACCTCCAATGCTGCAGTGTTAAATCGGATGACATAAGCTCGGATGAATTCTTCCTGCTTCTATTTGACATTCATCAAAGAATTCAAACCTTGATGTGGATGTCGGCTGCTGACGAAGTGAGCCACGAACTAATGGCTCATCTGATCAAAAGAGTAGATCGTACCTTTCTTTAATGTCAAGTACTAGTTTCTTGCTGCTTTCTTTAAGATAGATGAAAAAGCTCGGCATAATATGGCATCTGATGCGTCATAAAGCAGCATCATGATTCGGAAGGTCTCTAGATGATCAATCGGATCAAAGGTTCCATCGTAGCTTTCAAGTTAAGAAAGTTTGAAGTTTGGTGGAATGAATTCTTACATAATTTGAAAAAAGAAAGGAGGATCGATGTAAACATCATCATGGTGAGCTGATGTGATGTGGTCGAGCTTCTCAATCCATTGGTCCATCTTTCGTAGTTTGTGATTGAGGATGTCGTCTGGATCGCAGACTTTGGAGAACTTTCGACTACATATGGAAAATATCTCCTCCAAAGAAGAACCATGATACGAACTTAGATCCTCTGCTCTCTGTTTCTCCTTTCTAATGGCGATGGGCATGCCATCCATTGGTGGTGGGTTTCTTGGTGGAGACATCGTCGGGAGCTGTCGCATGGCCTGTACCATCTTGATGAGGCCCTGAATTCGCTGCATCAGTAGGTTAAACTGCTCTGGATCCACTATGGCTATAGGTGGAGCTTGAGTTATCGAAGCTAGAGCGGGAACTGATGTATTTGGATGGAATCTGACTGCAGAGGCCGTTGATCGTCGAATCGAAGCTTTTCTGGAAGGCATTTTTTCTGGAAAGAACTCTAGATCGCTGTTGAGCACTCCTTTAAGATCAAAAAAATCTCAAGAACAGAGGGCCCTTTCTCTAGTACCAAATCTGTTGGTGTAGAATTTGGTTGACGTTGGATCGAGCTGGAGTGGAAGAGGACGAGATCGTCATTGATGATCTACAAAATAAAGTTCCATCCGAAGTCGATGGGGATGGCTCCGACAAGACCCTCTGACAATCAAGTTAGTTCTGATCAACAGAAATGGAGTACTCAATGTGGAGTTCAACAGAGTTTCGAGGAGAGAAGAGCTTAAAGCCTAAAATAAGCATATCTAGAGGATCCTTTTTATAGACCAAGCTTGTTGTAACTGCCTTGATTAATGACTATCATAACCATCCTGATAAATGTCGATTGTGATTGACTTGATAAATGATAATCATTATTATCATGATAATTATAACCGTTCAGTAGTGGGATCACCTGTAGAAATTCGTCAATAGTTTGTAAGGAGTTTGGCTTTCATAAAAGTCCGACTGGAGGAGGAGTTTGATCGTTGAGGAGTTTAATTTTCATAGAAGCTCGACTGCTGGAGGAGTCCGGAAGGAGTTCGGCTCTTAGAGAAGTTTGGCCGCTTAGAAGTTCGATCGGAGCTCGGTCGCTAATGAGTTCGACCGACTGAAGGAGTTCGGAAGGGGCTCATCCGCTGAAGCTTTTCCATGACTATCAGTTGTATTATCCGCTGAGCATTCGACTGAATTTTGGGGAAGCGAAGTTTACCCCCAACAACAAGCATTACAATTTTTTTGAACAGGGTAAGCGTGTTACCATTAGGTGCTTTAAGATTTATGCTATAGAAGTATTTGGTGTGATCGTCGGTGATCGATTGATTGGCGGCAAGCGGTGTCGAAGGGATTGATGGCGAGCAACCCAGGCAATGTTTTGGGGAGCTCTCAGGAGAGATTTTACCAGGAAAATGGGTGGAGGAGGGCGCTTTTCGGGTGCTCAACGTGGGTTTCATCGAAGCCATCAACGGGAGAGGTCGACCAGCTACGGTGGTGGTTTCCAGAGGTGGCCAGACTTTCGAATCCTGATGAAAGGAATGGTGTGCTTGGTCAGCCGTGGGTGGTCGCCAGCCAAGCATTGGTGGTGGAAGCGTGGCACCCTTGTTTTCACCCAGGGGAAGGACCGATTCACTCCACCCTAATTTGGGTGCGATTGCCGCACCTCCTGATGGAACTCTGGATGGAGGAGGTGATTTGGTGTGTCCTTGCTCTCGTCGGCAAGTTTGTGATGGTGGACGCATGCACGATGGAGCAAAGATACATTGGCTTCACGTGGGCATGTGTGCGGGTGGACCTCTCACGGTCGTTGCGATCGGGAGTTCTCTTGGATGGGCCGGACAATACCAGGTGGCAGTGATTTGTATGGGAGAATGTCGACGGAGTCTGCCTCCATTGTGGCTAGTTCCACCTTACGGCAGCATGCCCGATGGCGGCTGGTTTCCCAATGGAGGAAGGACCATAGATGGGGCCTTGGCTTGTTGCTAGCCGATAGAGGGTAGGGCTAGAGGTGGGAGTTGATCCAGGGAGGAGGGGGGTGGCACCCATTCGGCCCCCTAACTCGGCTTCCAGGCTAAGTCAACCCGGCAAGGAGCCGAGTCAAGCTAGTTCAGATGGTGATGGCTAGTTGAAGCCCTTCCGGTTTGCTCGACAGAGACCTTCTTTTGGAGTGACAGTGGGATCAAAGGCGAAGGGCATGGAAAGGCATGCAGGTGCGAAGATCCATGCAATCGGACCAGGTAATAGATTTGGCCCATTGGTGTTTGATCGGGCCAGGCGTGAGGATAGCCTTTTTGTGGGCGTGGTGGACATGACAGGGCCGTCAAGCTTTGGGCTACAGTGGGTGGGACGGGCGCTGGATCTCACAAGCATGCACGGCCCAGCAACTTTGACGATGGCCTAGTGGTGCAGAAGGTTAGGAAAAAAACTCCCATGAGGACCGAAAAGGCCCGATCCAGTCCAACAGGTCCAAAGGCAAGTCCCTGGCCTATCGGACTGATCTGATTGACCCATCTGCCATACAAGGATGCTATGGGACTTTTACCTTCTCGACCGAGATCCCTAGGAAGGGGGACTCGGCCATGGTCCAGGCTGAGGATCTGGCGACCGACCATGACATCCAGGGGGTGCAATCCGCTGGCAAGAGAAGATTCTCAGCACTGCAAAAGGATTAAGGGCATGGGAGGCCCACGATGGTGGGCTCGAACCTGGATCATGAGAGGGTAGTTGACATTCTAAGGAAGGCTATCCAGGAGACGGAGGGGACACAGGAGGCAATGGACTTGATGGACCTAGGGGCAGGTGCTACCTTGATGGAGGGTGGTTTGGGTGAGAGCCAGCTCCACCACCAGTCTGCCTGATGAAGATTCAAATTTGGAATACCCGGGGGGTGGGGAAGCCTTTCTTTTGCACCACATTTGGCAAAATCATCCAGCAACATCACCCGAACATCTGTGTTCTATTCGAGATCCGACTTTCTAGGATGAGTCTTGCCCGGGCTAGGCGTCGGATCCCATGTGCATGGAGTTCCTACATGGTGGAGTCCAGGGGTCTATTAGGGGGGATTATGGTTCTCTGGCATCGTGGCTCGATCAGAGTGGATGTGTTCCATAGATGTGTGCAGCAGATTGTTTTGGTCATCTTCGAATAGACCAGTGGCCTGTGGCTTCTCTTCGATATGTATGGAGCACCGAGTATAGGAGCGAAGGATGCTCTGGTATGAAATCTCCAGGTTGATTATGTAGGGCCTTCCATTTCTCATTGCGGGGGATTTCAACTGCATTGTTGGATGGCATGAGAAGATGGGAGGTAGGCAGGTTGTTGACAGCATTGACTCCAGCAAGTTCAGGAACTTCATTGGTGCCTCTGGTCTCATTGAACTTGGCTACGCTAGGATTAGGCTCACTTGGCACAACAACCATCTAGGAGCTGCTAGGGTCTGGGAGAGGATTGATCGGGCATTGGCTACTGCCTCTCGACTCCAACATTTTTTGGGGCATCATGTGCAGCACCTCCCTAGGAGATCACCTCGACCACTATCCTTTGCTGATTTCAACTGATGGTTTTCGCTCCTCCAAGGGCCTATTCAGGTTTGAGAAGATCAAGACTTTCTACCCGAGAGCTTGGGACTTGATTAGGGATGTGTGGTAGATGCCAATTCGAGGTGATGCAAGATATCGGATGATCAGGAGATTAGAACTAGCGCGGCATAGACTTACTCGATTGAGTCATCTAGAGGTTGGTGATATATCTAGGAGGATCGATGAGGTGGAGACGGACATCTCGGAGCTACAGATGAGAGAGGAGTAGGTAGGGGGGTCTCCAAAAGCATGATCTATGCCTGCTCTAGTACTGATTGTTTACCCACCACTCCCTCTTGAGACAGCAGGATATGCAGTGGAAGCAGAGATCCAGGGTTCAATGGATCAGGGAGGAAGATCAGATTGTTTCTTCGTCGGACTCTCCTTGACCTTGGCTTCTACAATAGATAGATCTCTTAAATTATGGATTGTGTGGAGACCCCGAGCTTCGCCATCCTGATCAATGGTGCTCCAATGGACTCATTCCAGTCGACCGACAGTCTGTGCCAAGGGTGCCCCCTCTCTCCCTATTTATTTATTTTGTGTACTGATACCCTCTTCCACTCTCTCCGAGGGGCGATCCAGAGGGCTAAGCTTGAGCCCTACTAGCCCGCCCTTGGGAGAATGTCGGTGTCTCATCTTCTCTTTGTAGATGACTGCCTGCTAATTGGTCGGGTCTCGTCTCATAACGTGAGGTGCTTTGCGACCATTGTGGAGGCGTACTGCAGGACGTCTGGACAACTTGTGAACCTCCAAAAGTCAATCATCTCCTTTAGTCTGAGAACTCAGGTTCGAGTGAAGCAGGCGATCCAGGAGCGACTAGGAATCTTGAAGCAAGTGGGGCCTCTCGTCTACCTATGGGTTTCCATCATGGGGCGAAGACTCAGGAGGGCCGAATGCCGACCTTTGGAGCAAAGGATTCATGAGCGTCTTGATGGCTGGCAGGCCATTATCCTTTCAATAATGGGGAGGACTATCCTGATTAGATCAGTACTGAGCTCTATACCGATCTACCTTCTGGCGAACATTGTGGTTCCTTATTATACACATAAGAGTTTGGATCAGCTATTCCGAAACTTCCTATGGGGTCAGCATCATGGAGGTAGGGGTATCCATCTGCTATCCTAGGATATGGTGTGTGCCAACTAGTGTGTGATGGGGGCCTGGGGATCCAATTCTTTTTAGTCAAGAGGGAGGCTATGCTCTCTAAGCATGCAGTCAGATTTTTTATGCAGCTCGAGTGTTTTTGGAGCCATGTATTGAGGGCTCGATACGACGAATGGAGCCAAGGGCTCCATGCCCTCCAGGGTCAGCGCAACTGTTGCTTTGTGTGGAGAGAGATTTGTGCCCACGCTCTGATGGTTGCAACTCAGGTCAGGTAGCTAATTGGTGATGGTGCCTCAATCGACGTCAATCAGAAGATATAGATTTCTAATTTATCGATATCTCGATGGTCGATCTTTGTCAACTCTGAGATGGATGGTCATTTGCAAGTCTACAACTTGATTGATGATGAGGGCAGGTGTTGGAGGAGCCAGCTAGTCACTCATCTCTTTGGGGAGCAGCTTGCCGAGAGGATCCTCGCCATACCAACCCCTATCTATCGGAGTCACGGTGTGAGGGTGTGGGGGCAGTCGTGCCGACCTATGGTGCCGACTAGGGATCTTACCAATATGTACAGACCCAAGCCATAAAGAAGGATCGATGTGGCATGAATTTGGAGGATTCCGGCCCATCCTAAGGTTAGACTCTTTCTCTAGAAAATTGCTTGGGACAGGCTGCCAACACGCACTCTTCTCAAAGAAAGAGGGATGGATATCACACCCGACTACCCCGCCTGCGACCTGGAGGAGTCCACAAAGCATTCCCTCCTCCGTTGTCCCAGAGCTGATTTGATATGAAGGATGGCAAGTTATCGATTGTGGGGTGTGAGCACTGGCCCCTAGCTTCAGCTCTTTCTGAAGGCTATTCATCGAAGCACTAGAGAGAGACTATCTGAAGTCTGTCGGATGATTTATATTACCTACCAGATCTGGCTTTACAGGAACAACCTTCTTTTTGAAACTGAGGTTGTGCCAGCCAGGCGAGTTATGGAGAGAGCGAGCTGTCTAGCTTCGGAGTATAGCCACTTCGACTTTGCTGATCCGACCTTAGATGACTTGAGTTCCTGGGGTTCCCTTGCTGCGCTTGCAGCATTACGGAGGATCTTATTCATTTCTTGGGACCCCCCATCTTTTGGGTTTGTTAAGATCAATCTCGATGGTAGCATCAGAGATGGTAGAGATGATTTCAAATTTGTCATTCGGGATTCAAACTCAAGGTTGCTGGCTACGAGGGGCTCACCATTTTTTGAGACGTCCATGCTAGGTCCAGAGCTTCATGCGGCATGGGCCGATATCATTTGTGCGGTCTACGAGTTGTGGGCACGAAGGATCATCATTGAAAGGAATTCTTTGACGGTTATCACCTGAATCTAGGGAGGGACCATGCACGATAACATCCATCCTCTTCTTGATGATTTCTGAAGGACTACCAATGGGTGCACTGCAATATCTTATCAGCATGTATTTTAAAAGATCAATAGTATAGCGAACTGAATGGCCTCTTTTGTTGTTGAGCACATAAAGAACTAGAGGTGGCACCGAAATGACAACTATCATTGAGTTTTAAGGGTTTTACTTTCTAATTTTTTGTACTATCTTCGAACTAAACCAATCTTGTCCACTTGTTTAAAAAAAAAAAAAAAAAAGGGGACCGACATTGCTTCCTTTTGCATGAAAGCCGTCTCACGTGTGAACCCCACATTCCAAAGACCACTACTCCGACCTTTGCGTTCACTTGGGAGAAGTAGGTGAACTGCGACGCACACGCTGCCACACTTCCCCAGAGTGAACAGTCCCTCCGCCAAAGTCAACAGTCCCTTCCCCAAAGCGCAAAAGCCCTGATCGCTCTTTTCCACGCTAGCAGTCCATCCACGCACCGCCAACCCACCATATAAACCACCATTATAAGAGACGAGAGACATTTTAGATTAAGTAGCTAGTACTTTAGTAGGTATAATGCCAGCAAATATGTGAGGACAAAATTCTTCGGCTCGGAAAGAGGTAATTCGAGTCCGTGAAGGCGAACATAGTAGAACCAAACCCTAGAGCTAAAAAGGCCCACAGAGGAAAAAGACAACCATAAACAGTTGAAGAGAACTGCGGAGATGGGAGTAAAAGGTAACATGGTTTTAGTTTCACAAAGCATCGTCAGAAGGAAGCTCAGTTCTCGTTCCTATACACACTATAGTAAGGTTGTGGGGAACCAAAACACATCTCTCTCCATGGTAGCAACGACTCCGTGCCGTAATAAGCAAGGCAAGGCAAAGGCAAGCATTCACATTGCACCAATCAATTGCTCCTCGGTCTCGGAAGACATCTCTTCTTAATCCATCCTGCACTTCTTCCATGATCAGTCCGCTCTCTCCTATTCTTGGGGGGGTTCGTCGTTGATCCTCCTGCTGCCGTGGGTGCTGCCGGAGATGGGTGGGATGGCTTCCTTCCTCGCCGTCACCCGGGGCTTCCTGGGGATGCACTTGGCACGGACGCCCTCGATCTCCTTCTCGGCCAGCTCCAATTTCGAGCTCCTGTTCGAATTTTAGAAACATCGAGCACCGTTAGCACGTGAAACTCACAGATCACGAAAATGCACATGGTGATCAAAGAGATGGGTGCGACGGGAGAGCCAAGAAAGGATTAAATGTGAGACGAGTAAGCGGGGAAAGAGGTTGTCCGGTAGGTGGGTAGAATTACTGTACATGAAGAGAACATGTGAGACGGCAGAGCAATTCAGCAGGACGGTAGGTCCCACAATACATTGATTCTATCGCTTTTTGAACCCTGTCGCCTGCTTCCTTGCTTGCTACGTACTGAGAGCGAACAGCCCGCTGCTCCGCTAGCAGAGCGGAACCTCTGACATTAGGCATTGGAGGAGGAAATGAAACAAGTCAACAGAAACAGTACTTTCCCGTCGGTCCAAGACGATGGCTTACCAGCTCTTGGCATCACAATTGATTTCGATCCAGTAAGCTACTACCGACAGACAAGATGGTCATATTGTACGGCGTAGATCGTAGAGTTTTAATCGTCATTAATTTCCTCAACTGCTCCCTGAGCTAATAATGTGCCGATATTTTTATTAGCATTAATTAAAGGTAGTAGCAAGCTTTCAACTTTGTTTTGAAATTATTTACCGATAAAAACAAAGAAACTCGCGTCACGAATCAGTAAAGGCGCAGCGGCTAGTCCAGAATGTTTCCCTTCCGTCACATCAAAGAGCTAAGGGAGTTGTTAAAAAAAAAAAAAGAAAAAGAGCCGACGGAGATGCAGCAATGCTCATAATAAATTCCCTCACTTGCCCAAATCTACTCTGATTTATCCGATCACGTGTGCTAACAGAGCTAAATTGGTATAGAGAACTCGGCATTTGGAACGTAGACAGAAAAAAAGAATGACATGAGATGGAGCTTTTAGGCCAAATGATCGTAAAATTGGTGCGAGAAGTACCTTTCGATAACTGTAAGTCTGTAACGCCAAAAGAAGAGCTAGAACCTAGCGAGCCGATAGAAACTCTAGAGACAATGGTAATGGCTTTAGAAATTAATCAACGGCAGATTAGAGTAGCCTTACCTATCGGCGTTGTAAGAAGAGGAACGCTTCAAGCCAGGAAATTCTGCGACGCCGTCACTTTCCTTCTTTTTCGTCTCGACCAAGCTGCCGCTAAAATACTCTTTGTCCTCCATCCGGATCGCGGGGAAACTAGGGTTTTCGATCAAGCCGTCCATCTCAACCCTCGCGCTCATGTCGGACCGTCCACGCGGCAGCCTACCCCTGTAGTGCGATACCAGGGAGAACCCGTGGTCCTTCATCGGAATGGAGCCGCAGGAGATAAGGTGCATCAAGACCGCAGAGGCCCGGAGCCTCCCGCTTGGGTAGCTCTCCACCGTCCGATCCGCATCGCTCGGCGCCACGGGGACGAGCCGCCCGTCGGCCTTGATCAGCGTCTCGAGGGTTTCCGGGCTGGAAGAGGACGGCGGCGGCGAGATCTCGTCCCTCCCGAGCTCCGTCGTCGGGTTCTCCTCCGCGGCCCGCGGGACCTCGTCCCGGACGACGACACCCCGCCGCCTCTGCCGCTTCTCGTCGGTCTGGGTGGCCGCATCGGCGGCCTTGAGGGCAGTCTCAGCCGTGAGCTCGGTCTTGTAGACCTTGTACTCGTTGAGATCCAGAGAGCTCCACGGCGTCTTGTTTCTCCTGACGAGAGAGTAGTCGGAGTCATCGTGGACGGATTTGGGGATCGCGAGAGGCTTCTCGGAGTTGGAGGAGGAGGAGGCAGCGGAGTCTTGAGATGTCGGAGAGGAGTCCGCCAGGAGGAGCTCCGATCCCTTCAGGACGTACTCGTGGCCGTGAGTGGGATAGATGAAATCATCTTCGGAGAGATCGTGCCATACGAATCCGTTCTTATAGCTCCTGGAACACAAGAAAACCATGGATATTTTATATTTTGTGCGGATCCAAATAAAAGGGGAAGAATTACTCCAAGAGTCCATGGAAAATACCGTTTGGAAGACCAAGAGTACATGCTGGCCATTCCCTTGCCTCGGAGAAAATTGAGACGATCGATCACATCTAGAATCAAAAATGAAACAATGGCATTTAGAAATCGGACAAGCATTTGTGGAAACCAAAGAAGACTCACCTTTGAGATAGAGGCCATCGCTGGAGAGGGAGACCTCCATGAAATGCGGGTGCTCCAACTGGCCGTTCCTCGAGAGATAGTAGACCACCGGCACCTTCCTCGGAGAACTCCTCGGCTTCGGCTCCGTCCATACCTTGGTTCTCTCGGGACTCGTCTCGCGATCCTTCCATTGTTTCACAAGCTCTGCTCTTCCCCTGGACGACGCCGCCATTCTCCCCTTATCTAACAAAAGGAGTCCAAACAGAGAATGATTCAGCGCTCGAGCACCTTCCCGCTTTCAAAATTCAAACCTTCTCCCGCAGAAAAGGGAAAAGCCAATGATTCTCTATCTAAACTAGAAAGGCTTTACCTCGCTTTTCCGGATATCACCTTCCGAAAGTTGGAGAAAGCGAGAAGAGCAGCTCTAGACTCTAGAGAGAGTGGGGGGTGTGGAGGAAAGGAGGGGATATTTATACAGGAGAAGGAAAGGAGAGAGGACTGGGAGAGGGAAAGGAGTAGAAAGTCCAGTGCGGGGAAAGGGGGAGGCGGGCGGATTCGAAGCGAGGGATGCCGCGGACAGGGGGAAACCAACAAAAATGAGAGCACATGGGATTACAGTAAAAAGTTAATATAAAAAGCAAGAGCCATTGATCTCAGGTTGATAGGAGACGACGTGGACGCACCGATATCTCACCGTGCGGGAGCCTCGTAAAGACGAAACTGCCCTTGCCCATGCATCATCTTCTCCGAGTGGGTGGGTGCAGGCCAGGAGCTCTCTCGTTGATTTGAAAAGAAATGCCGGGAAATACAACAACTCATTTATAAAAGCCTACTATTACCACCTCACTCGCTGACTATTTTTATGAGCGTGTAAAGAATTCTGCCTTTATCGGTGCGCACACTCCATTCGGGTCCTTTCATCTCACTTTTCAGCAGAGAATGAGGCGCAGACCTAGCCAAAAGAAAGGTGCCAATATCCGAGTCTGGGAGCCTCGTGCCATATTTTGGTAGAAAAAAGCGAGCGCGGATTCTCTGCTATCTGTGGTGCACAGCGCACCGTCCATCGCACGATGGACGGCTGCACGAGACCATGCGCAACTGCATGCATCCGCGCGGCTGTTCATCGTATGATAAACGGGGTGCACAGCAGACGATCCGCGCGGGAAAAAAAAAACGCATCATTCAAGTGTTCCACTGATTTTTAAAAGATTGGCAGCTCAATCAATTGGTGCTGCCGTGGTGGTTTGGTGTTTCGCTCTGTGTTTTATATTTTAGTTCCGCAGCATTTGTTCCGGCTACCTCCGGTTCCTCATTTTTTTTTAGCATCCCCATTTTGAAAGGAGACAGAGGGAACAAAATGGAGAATTGGCATGGTCATTGGCTTGGGTCTCCGGACGCGGACGATTAGTCAAAAGGTCAGCTTTAATTTAAGGCATTCAGTTGTCGGCAGTCCACGATGTCGGCAAAATGGAGTCAAATAAGTCGTCTCACGGTTGTACATTAGCGTCTAAAAATTAAGGGCGTCCATGTTCCTACTTCCATCCTCCTCGCCTGTATCCCCCGTGGGACACGCACGAGGAAAGCTGGGCGAAAAGTAACAGGGAGGGCGGTGTATGATCTGCTGCTCTCCGCCAGACCTCGTGTCTGGTTGATGAATGGTGATGAAGGTCCACTGTTCGATCGAATCAGACGCTGTTCCTTAGCGAAATCTAGCTCAGATAACAGTGGCAATTGTGCATGCACTGAAATGCCCGTGTCATGACATCAATTGTCAAGTCTTATGCATCGCCAGCTTTACATGCTGACACATGATCAGATTCACAAACTATGGAATGCTGACATTTCTGATATTAATCGGCGGCGAGTGAATTTTGGGTAAGATTCCATCTCATGGAAGGGCCACAGGTGGAGCTTGTGTCATTTTCATTGCTAGTGATTGCACGTAAAAGAGATGACACAGGATGGAAGGCAGATGGCGGATCGCATGTGGCGTTGTCAGCAAATTAGCTTAGTTGGTGACAATGGTTGGGCGCGGTAGAAAGTAGCATCCTTGCGCCTATTGTGGCACGATTGTTTTCGACCACCGGAAATTAATGTTTATAAGTGCATGGATTGCACGGTAATTGATGTTGAAAGCCCAGAGGTAACAAAATTTGGATTCAAAGCACATGCCCGTATTAGCGGGGCAGAGTAATCAAACTTGGTATTTAAAAGCCCTTCAAGTTATCTTTCTCATGACAACCTATCTCCACCAACCACCAGCCAGAAAAACACAACCCCTTTGTAACAGGGGAGCTCTTTTGTTGAAAGTAGTGAAAATATTTTGGTGATTTCAAGAGATAGATGGAGACGACATATTACAGTGAAAAGATACGTTAGAGAACCACGGACAAATTTAAGGGAATCTTATTATATTTTTTTTATTTATAATACGGAGGAATTAAAAAATACAAGAACCTACATAGCATGGCTTGTGAGAACGCCAATTTGCTCGTTCCCATTGACGAGGACAGCTGCATGGCCAAAGACAAAAGATTCCGCTGAAGTCTGTCAAAGGACTCAGGCCATGGCTTACCAGAAAATATAAAAAGAGGTAGACCAAACAGAGATGGAAAGAAACATTTTTCAACATAGTTTCCACTCCACATGCTTTCTGCATTGGATTGTCAAAACACCGATCAACTTGCGTTCCCCCCCCCCCAAAAAAAAAAAAAAGGAAAACTCAGAACACCTACCGGTCGATGTTCCCGATCCACCACGACCATCTCCATCCAGCCTATAATAATAGCAAAATCTAATTTTGTCTGATGAAGAAGTTTCCCCGGGATGATCGTTGTGTAAAACCCAGCTTATCCAAGCTTTCTTCCTCCTTGATTAATGGTATCTTTCTCCTCTTTTCTTTCCCGGTTTGGAAGGCTGTTTTGTATTTCTTCATTTTTGAAGTGGTGATTTCTCCCCCTTGTCTATATATATATATATATATAAAAGAAAAACTGACTAAGAAGCTTGTTTTGTGCACAAGTTTTTTTTTTTAAAAAAAAAAAAAAAAAAAAAAAAAAAAAATGCTTCGTCCATTGCCTTCCATCTTTGAATAAGTTCCTCTGGCAGTAATCTTCTAATACACCAACCGTGTCTGCAATTTTGCATTGACTGAGTAAATGGCATCAATTTAATTCAGTTGAAGGGTCCATAATACTATCTAGGAAAAACAACAATTGAAGCCAACAATTCAAATCAACTCCCAGCACCAGAACCATTGACTTCAGCTATTTTCTTAGGGCAAGAAGAAGAGAGATGGCCAGGAACACCGCACTCATAGCACGTTCTCCTCTTCTTCTTTGAACCTCCATTTGTGCTAGCATCAGCCTTCTTGCCAGAAGGTTTTGAGCTTGACTTGGTTTCTACTTCCTTTTTAGGAACGGCACATCTAATTTTAGCCGGCCGGCCACATATGACCTTCTGGTCTAGCTTCAATGCAATGGCGACGGATACGCTGTCAACAAAGTCAACATGCGCATAGCCTTTGAAGTCACCAGTTTCCTTGTCTGTACCCCATCGGATAGAAGAGATTTTGCAATCAGAGAAAAGCTTTCTCAAATCATCCTCCGCTATATCCCATGACAGATTTCCGACATAGATTCTGTTGTAGCCCTCCACCATCTCGGGTGCAAAATCTGCTTTCTCGGCACGGTTGGCTTTAAAAGGTTTTATCTTTAAGTAAAATCCACCCCTGAGTTTTGTTGGGTCAAAGTGTTAGTCATGGACAATAAAATGAATAGAATTGTAGTGATTAAAGAGAAATTTACTTACATATCAGCGCCATCGAGAGCTAAAGCCCTTTTTGCAGCAGCTTCTGTCTGAAACAAGAAACAGTTGTCACCTGATAAGCCGTAGCTGGCGGATCATCAAAGTGTTTTTGTGCGAACATGAACTGTTTGTATGGACAGAGATCTAATTAAAGCAACCAGAAAAGCTATGGATATGGGTTGGCCATTGTTTCTGTCTCATCCCCCATAAATTGAAGCATTAAATTCAGTGGAAAAAAGATAGCCGTCTGATGGAAAACTTGAATCATTGCACGACATCAAGTAAAACAAGCACTGTACCAAAAACCTAGCTGAAGTTCGTATAATCTTGCTAGTGGTATCAGGACAGTGAAAAAGTTCACATAGATATCAATCGCACAAGCAAGAGGACCGGTATATAAGGTAATTTGGTGCTGTCAGCTGAAACCCCTGCATTTAGTACATTTGTTCAAAAATTCCATAGTTATGTACAATTAGCAAGTTGTTCTGTCTGAATGCACAGCACGGAAACCACACCCAAAAACGAGGGTTAGAACAATAGAAATCCAGTTTGATACTCTAAAATTTCTTATTACTTATTTAAGGTAGAGAGGTAATAACTTCAACTAAATGAAGCAGTAGGCATGCTTACTGTATGGTTCCACCAAGGGTGTATGATCTAAGAACACTTATTTAATAAAAAAAAAAAAAAAACAGAAAAAACAGAAAAAAAACAAAAAGATGGCTCACTTACCAACTCAGAAGTCACCCTTCAAGTTTATTAAGAAAAAGGAGGGTTGCGGAAAACTTCTTGCCAGCTATTAATATCTTACAATTTTGCTATCTGGATTTATGCCCTTAGATTTCAAACAATCCTCTCACATCCAAAGTCAAAAGGGACCATCTAAAGGGAAACATGAACATGGCATTTGGATGCTCTAATCCAGAGAGTAATCAAGTTGAAAAATAATTTAATCATGTTGACAGAATTTTGATATCTATAATCACTACTGACATATCAATCCATCCAACATGTTGCATCAGCTTCATCAAAACCTTTGAAAAAATAACAAGACCTGGTTGTTTTAGTCGACAAAAATCAAACAGGTGTCGTAACAATCTCCCTTGTGAAAAATTTCCTGCAAAAAATGTTTGAGTTTATTGACTTGAAATAAATTTCAAATTTCCCAGAATCCCAACATTTACAAGACTCAATTTCCATCTTCCTCCCTACCCAACCTCTAAATGCCCAAACTGCTGCAATGGGAACAACTTACATTAAAACAGATCTCAGCAATGTCAGCTTAACTTAGCTTTGATGCCAGCAACACCCTGACATCCTCCGTTTTCACCAGCACTAGCTACCCATCATCACCATCAGTTTGATCAAACCCTTCCCATCATATTGCCTCAAGTAAAATGGGACAACTTTGCCTGAAACAGCTACATTTTAGATTCCCTAGACTTTGAAGTGATTTGCTAAAGATATGAGAATGGTGGTAGTGAGCAGTGACCATCTCTTCTCCCAGGGTTAATTATTATATCTAAGACAAGAACTTTCCCCTTGGAACCTGCCATAAACACCTATACACACATGTTGATTTTCAATATTTCAGTCATTCCTGAAATTTGTCACTCTTTAAGCCACATCTCAAGCTAACACCAGCACCCTTCCTGAACACATTCACCCAAGAATGTTTATAGAGCATGGTTGAAAGTAAATCCAACACTTGGTTTAATTGTGAAATAGAGAAATTTACATCTAAAATGAAACCATTGACTTCTCCTCAGAAGCATTCTTATGAGTACACTTCATGCTTCACCATTGCAGTGCCTAGGTTCCTCACAGCCTCAACAGCCTTCCACTCCATCAATAAGGCAAATTATAGTGTTTCACCATGGTTAGCTCTGTGAAGCGAAGAGGAGTGCAAAAGCCAACGAGGCATGGCAGAAGAGTGGACCAGAAGAAAAGGAAAAATCTATCTTAGTGAAGAGAATGAATATAATTATATCTCATGGTAATAGATCTTGCAACTTTAAGATGAAATCTACCTATAATTACACGAAAAGGGAGCATATGAATGCTGTCAATGGAAGGCAATGATTCTAAATTGTAAAAGGAAGCAAGAGCACCTAAAGAAACTGCCATACTTAAAGTAAACTATAGCAGCTAAGGTATAGATAAACTGTAAATGGAAAGATGCACAATTTTAGTTAGGTTAAAAACCATTTAGATAGATCCATAGCAGCAACAGTCAGTTGCATGAGCAACCAAATGCACAGCAACACCAAAACATACGATCCTCTTGTGGCCACAGGTTTTACGTATATTTATTGCATGATGGATTATTCTAACATCCACTATCCAAAATATGATATTACAGTTCTAGCCAGTACATGACAGTGCCTGATAATAAGTCACATGCATATGCAGTATAGGTCAAGAATGTTGTATCATGACCAATATTTGAACAACTTTTTAAAGAAAACTATGTGGTGTGCCCAAAAGACTCTTAAAAGTAATTATTGAAAGGTATTCCACTGTCTATGAAAATAAAGGTATTCCATGATTTGGCATAATATGTAAAGCTTATTGGGCTCTTGATTGCAACAGACCATAATTTCCATACCAAAACACTTCTCCAGACAACCTTTGAATCAATGCATGAAGGCAACAACACCACAAGAAACATCTTTACATAACACACATTTATTTCCACACTTGCATAACTCCAACATGCTTCTGCTTCTGCTATTTAATCTTTAGGACCTCACTCAGTGGCTAACATTTCTATGTGATTAGTACAGCATATTATAACATATGCACGGACACTTGTATTTAAGTTGCACAAATCAGTCATTTTACCCCCAATTATGAATATTAGTTAACATAAGATCCAAATACATTAATATCATATCGATATGGTAGCCTTTCACTACTCCCACATCCATATTAACTAGGTTAAGACAACACGTATCCATGAGTCACAACATGCTGGCATGTTGACCTATTGAAAATCCACATTGTACAACCATGTCAATCTAAAAAATACAAACCAAGGGATCCCATCAATTGCAAGACAAAACACATTATAACAAACTGGAGAGCCACTAAAAGTTATGTGATATAATCTTTATAGTGACACTAAGGCCCTATTTTGCATATGAGAACAGGCTATCCCTGATACAAGCTTGCACAGGTAAAAGGCTTGAGGAGAGGAATCCAGGAAAAGGTAGAAGCAGCCAATGAAAAAGCTCTTTGGAATCCATTACCCCAAATGAATAGTGGGATCAGCAGTTTCTCAGTCCCTCGAATTTCTCCCTTCCAACACACCTTGCTCCTTGCTCCCTTCACACCAGTATAAGGTTATCAGAAGATACTGCTGAAGGCCATTCAAATAGGGACTAAGGAGATGGAAATTCCATGTGACAACAAACACATAAGGCAACCGGCCCCAAAATACTGCAGAAACCATTGGCCATCAATCATGCATGGTTGCTTAAGGACATGATTCATCTATGTAACCTTACATATGCCCAAGTTTATTATCAGCAAACTGTTATGTCATAATTAAGATAGCTGAGAGGGCTATCCGGGTACCCGGAAGGAGAAGACAGTATGAAAATAAGGATTAAAAATGTTGTTTGCAGCCTTGAGGTCAGAGGATCAGCCTCGGCTTGCGTAGATGAAAGATAGTAATTAGATGATCCAAGTGCTCAACTTGGCTAAAGATGTGGAAAAAAATGTGGCAAAATCGAAACAGATTCATAATAGTGTTTTCAAACCAAATCACATGGTAAGAAGTTAATTTCATAAAGAGTCAATAGCTGCCAATGTCCTCCATCAAATAGCTAAATGCCTACAGCGTTTGCTGCACAAAGTATCCTCTGGTAGGACTGATCAGACCATTTGATTGATGATGGATGACAAGATGGATACTGATACTTGAGCCACAGATATCAGACTAGATGAATGTCTAAGCAATTGTTGCAACACAAATCAACAGTCCAACTGCCTAATGATCGCCAATATCCAAGGTTGTTAAGGGTGCTAGGCGCCTTCAAAGCGCTAGACCCTATCTAGCGCCTGAGGCGCTAGGCGTTGAAAAAGCGAGCGCCTGATTGAAGTCAGGCACCATTTTTTTTAGAAAAAAAGAAAAATAGAAAATAAATATAGCCTATTCTAAAACTAAAAGTCTTCATTATAGTCTATTGTTCTAATGATCTAATCCAAAACTAAAAGTCTTCATTAGATTTTTTTGTCTAAACACCACACCCAAACAATAATTTTTTTTTTTTGAGTTTTCTATTTTCTCTATTTCTTATAGAGGGCAGTCTATTGTTCTATTCTAAAAGTCTAAAACTAAAAGCCTTCATCAGATTTTATGCCTAAATTGTCATAATCATCTCCTCTATCATCAGATAGGTCATTTTCTATGTTCTCCTTAATCTCTTCTTTTAAACTAGAACTAATCTCTTCATGATTTAAATCAGGTGGCTCTGAATGTGAACTAATCAGATAGGTCATAAATTACTTAAGTACCCTTTTCTTTTGTTCTTTTAAAGGATTTATCTATTACTCATAGCTGTAATTTCAAATTGAAGTGAATTGTAGCTGTTAAATTGGAAGCTGAACAAAAAACAAAATCAATTTTAATCGGACGCCAAAGGCAAGCGCCTTGCGCCTCGCTCCAGGCGAGCGCCTAGGCAGCAGAGGCGCTCGCCTAGCCGAAGGCGCCTCGCTTGGAGGAGACTGAGGCACTTTCAGCCAAGGGTGCTTTGCCTAAAAGCCTAAGCATGCCTAGGCGAGCGTCTTAATAACACTGCCAATATCCAAGTCCAAACTTTTCAACAACTCCTGTAACTTTAATAAAATGAAAAGTTTCAGTTTGACAATAATGTCTAAATCAGCAACTATTGAGAAGAACAAAGTCTCACTTATGGTTTCAAAAATCTGTGAAACAGGATGGTATGGCTAGTTACCATTCCAGCACAAAATTGGCACTGGTATAGGTGTCACGAAGCCGAAACAGCTATGCTGGTACAGCTGTACCAGACAATACCAATGGTTCTTTAATTTCTTTTGAAATATGCTAGTTCCATAGGTGCTGTCAATATCAATACCGTAACAATGAGAAAATGGTATGGGGTTCATTACCAGTCTTTAAAACCTTGGCCTCGCTTGCCTTCAAAAATAGGGTGAAACATTTATTTATGTGCTTGATGAACATCATGAGGTTATTAATGATGGGTCATAATGTCTACAACTATGTAGTTAAGATAGCACATCTTACAGATACCATACTACAGGAAGAGACTCTTTGTGGAGCACATTGATAGGGTCAACTCCATAACACAAACTCTTACAAACAAACTGACAAAGTTCATTCCTACAAAAATCAATAAGAAAAGGATGATGAAAATAAACTTAAATGTTTCCTTAGGTAAATACGTAATGCTAAACTGCAGTTTCTGAATTTGCTTAAGCCTTTGATGAGTATCATGAGAAGAAGATAGGCTACATAAATATTCAAGAAAAGCATTGCATATATTTTGTTAGCAATAACTTGCTGCTGGTTGTGTCTTGCATATGCTAAGTAGAGCTATGTGAATCATTGTGGATTGCACAAGTCAAAAATTTATCACAATAAGTCAATTACTTGGAGTTCTTTCCCGGCTTGCCAAAGAAGAACGTTTACCACGAGAACCGCTATTGCATTTCAGTATCTACTGAAACAACCATCGCACACTAAATTTTGGAGATGATTGATTACTATAAGGATAAGAATTAAGGAATACTGAGTGTTAGGCCAGTCAAAATTCATTCAACTTGATTTTGAAAGAAAACTCATATGAATCAAGCCCTAACGTCTGATACCAATCATTCTGGCAATTGGCAACTTAAACATCAAGTGAGATTTTAACCTAACCTTGAAAGTAAGAATGACAATTCCCCTGAACTTCCCACTTTCAGGAAACATCATGCAATCCACTTCGGGTACGGTGCCGCAACCCTCAAAGAAGCTCCTTATATCGTCCTCAGTCGAGTAGTAGGGGATGCCACCTACGTAAACCTTCTTCGCATCATGTTCGCTGAAAACAGAAGCTCAAAAATTAAACAACACACAATAAACATAACCCTAAATCCCAATTCAACAATTTAAAATCATCATAATCTTCCAGAGTAACATAATTGAATAGCAAATCACAGAGCTTTACCAGCTTATGAATCCAAGAATCAGAGTGAAATCACACGCTTTGACAAAAGAGCAACTGGATTATAATATGAACATTGACATTAAAAGGAAGGAAAAAAAGGAATTTTTCCTAAACCTTTGTTCGATATTGATGGACTCTTGTACCCGTCTCTCGTTGTTCTCTCCACTTATACTCTCATTTCCCTTCTCGTGCTTCTCGTCCTCTTGCTTATCTTCCTTCTTCCCCTTCCCCTTCTCTTTCTTCTTATCCTTTTTCTTCTTCTTTTGCTTCTTCTTCTGCTGCTGCTGCAGCTGCTCGTTTTCTGTTGCTTCGTCGGCTCCGTCGCATTCCCTCTTCCTCTTTCCACTCTTCTTCTTCTGCTGCTTCTCCTCCTTCAAACCGACCGACTCATCGTTCTCCTGGTTGTCTTTCTGGGTTTCTCCGTTTTCCTCGACGGGCTTTGAATCCTTGGGCTTCTTTCTCCTCCTCCCCCTCTTGGACGATGGCCTGGGCTTCTTCCGGGATCCCAGGATCTCTTTGACGCACTCCAGCTGCTCATTAACGGCGCCGCTCGCGGAGTCTTTGGGTGCGGCGAGGGATTCCGCGAGGAGGGATCGAAACTTTGCCTTGAGCTTCTTGTTGGACAAAACCATCTCGAAGGGAGGAGGAGGCGGGGACGAAGGCGGCGGCACTCTCGGCCCTCCAAGGGAAGCGAAGTTTTCGCCTTCTCAGGCGGCGGAAGATGGAGAGAGGGAAGAGGAAGCCAGGTTCGATATCGAGAGATTTGAGTTCGGAACCAGGGGGTGATAAAGGGACCAGGACCCAGACCTAGCGGGCTAAGTCGGTCCAGAGGGGCGGGCAAGAGAATGCGCTCCGTTGAGCTCAATCAAGCAGCAAAGTAGTTTAATTCCAAATATTTAGCGAATCATGGACAAGCATACCAGCCATTCATAGATCTTGCTATTCTTTTTATAGAGACCAAAACTATGGATAGAATTCAAAACCGAAAATGAAAGAGCCAAATCTGTGCTTTAAACCAACTGCTCTTATTTTGCTTATCCCGTATTCATATCCTCGTTGCTGTTTTGAATAGATTAGAAAAGGATTATAGAGCTTTCTCATGGGGCCACAGTTCGGATAGCAAGGGTCTTCATTTGGTGGCTTGGGGATCACTCCTCTTCAGCTCAGAGAAAAAGCTTTCTTATGTAGAATGGCTGTACGGCTCATGTTTAATCCTGAGTCCATGTGGGCTCAAGTTGTAAGAGCCCAGTATTTTTTTAATGGTGACTGGCTTAAATATAGAAAACCCAGAAATTGCTCTACCATATGGAGGAAAATATCTATATGCGGCCCAATCATTCAACATCAATTCATATGGTCAATTGGGAATGGTCTATCAATTAATTTTATGACCGATCCTTGGTGTTCTTTACTGCCATTTAATATCCGGCCTACTTTTATAAACATGGAGTTTCAGTTGCATGATTGGCATGTTAGCGATCTGATCAGGCCCTCTCGAGAATGGAATTTGCCTCTTCTATCCTCCCTCATGTCACATGAAATGATGATGCTGATAACTAAAATTCCCATTGCATTTCATGATTGCTCTGATCGGTTGATGTGGGGGACTAACTTCTCTAAGTACATCCGAATTAAGGATATTTATCCACTTCTATTCTGTGATGGCCATACAGAAACAATCCCAATGTCATGGATGTGGGAAATGAAAGTTCCTCCTAGAATAAAATACTTTTGGTGGAAAGTTCCCTGCAAAGCTTTACTAGCAAGAAGGAGAATTATTGATGATTCTGTGGCTGCTTGTGATTTATGTCCAGGTATGCAGGAAGATTTGAACCATGTTCTAATCTCATGCTCCTTTGCAAGAAATTGCTGGGCCCTTATTCAGAATATGATACCTGATGAACTCTTGTTTGATTCTATGCTGGGTTTGCTAGATTTTTTATCTGCTACCTGTGTTGAAGAGAATTACAGATCTATTGTTGCCATTGCAACTTAGTTGATATGGGATGGCCGCAATCAGAGGATTTTCCAAAACCAGTTTCAGCCACCCATCCAATTGGTTAGAAGAGTTCATTCTTATTTATTTGTGCAGGGTATTGAAGAAACTACTGGGCATACTATTCTTCCGGTTAGGCGTTGTGGTGACTCTATGCTGCTCAATTTGAGCAGCCCAATTCCTTTACTTGTTGCCTGGTCACCACCCCCCCCCCTATGGAAGCATTAAGGTAAATTTTGATTCATCTGTTTCAAATGCGATAGTGTTGGATAGCTTATAAAAGCCGCTAGTAAGCCATTACCGTGTTATCCTATTGGTTATGCTGAAATTGTTGCTGCCTGGATGGGTTTACAAGCTGCAACAACTTCTACCTATATAGAGGGTGATTTGCGTCATGCTATATCTACCATCGCTAAATCAAATTTGCATGTCAATCAGAATAATCCTTCGTTGCTGGATATCAATTGCTAGAAACAATTGACTCCCAATATTTTCTTTAAACATATCTATAGACAGGCAAACAAAGTGTCTGATTTTGTTGCCAAATATATTCATCAGGGAGAATGTTGTTGTAGTGCATCTGTTCCAAATCATTGCAAATTATTTTATTTATTGCAGGCTGATAGAAGAGGTACGAGGTACGCAAGGAACTAGAGATGATGATTTTGAAATTGTACGGATTCCTCTACTTCAATTGAGATCTAATCCTGGATGAAGAAAGGTGATCCATTGAATCATTAATCATATTTCTATGCTGAAGCCTATTAATCCTATGTATTTCTAGTTAAAGTGTTTTGTATATAGATGATTGGACGTATTTTAAGTTATACTGCAATAAGATGAGAGTAGCTGGGTCATGTTTTCCATTATGGAATAGTGTCTGTAGTAGTACTAGTCCGTATGTAACTGGGTGAGATTGTGTGTTCCAGGATATCTGTATCTGCCTTTGATCAATGAATCCACCCCCTTATATTACCAAAAAAAAAAAAAAAGAACAAACTACGTACGCTCTTAGGAATCTCATCTGTTTCATCCTTCGTCTAATTCAATCATGAATCCTATCATTAGATAGCTAGTCAATGTGTCAAGCCATAATTTAGATAAGTTACGTGTGAATGGTACTCTAGAGTGCTAGTAAGGCTTCTTGCCGCCCAACTCTAGTGAGATCGCCGATGTGCATTGAGTAAGTACACCTTCATTTTAGTAAGGAATGAATCTACAAAGATAAGTCCTTTTGCCAAGAATTGTCCAACGGGAGATTCTTCGATGTTTAAATTTGTTGGAGTTAAGAAAACAGTAAAAAGAGAATCACGAGAGCGAGAGCTTAATTAGGCTAGAAAAGTTTATTCTTGTCCATCTTTTATCTTCCTTTATATAAGGGTCGAGTCTGCGATTACTTTATAATCTCCATTCATTTGAGTACCAGAACATGAAAGTCACTGAATCTTTCATGGATTTAGTGGGCAATTAATTCGGCCCATCATTTTCTCAATTATAGGTAGTTAATGCTCATATCGTCTATCATGATCGTTCCAATTCAAAATCTTTCATATCATGTATTATATTTTTTTCTTCGATCCTCGATTGACAACCTAATAAGGTAATCGATTGGATATCAATATAGTCATCAATCCATGAATAATCATATTGCCTGATAAAACTTTGAGGATTATTAGTTGAACAAAATCGAATGTAGCCGAGTAGGCTTAATAGTGTTGGTGATTATTGGCTCTCACTCGAACAAGATTATCAGGTCCCCACCAAAAGTTGTTCTTCTAAGTAAACATCCTGTTGGAGATAAATCTCGCTTTCGTCGAAGTTCAGTCTGATGCTTAGCCTAATGCAACTGATAATTACGGAAGAGCTTCGATCGAAAGTTCTTCCTCCAGTAGCTGAACTTCTTCCAGACTTTTTCTTCAGATGGATTTCTTCAAAAGCCGAACTCCTTCCGAACCTCTCCTTCAGTCGGATTCCTATAGGAGCCGATCTCCTTCCGGACCTCTCCTTCAGACGAATTCTTACAGGAGTCGAACTCCTTCCGAACTTCTCCTTCAGTCGGATCCTTCAAGAGCCGAACTCCTTCCGGACCTCTCCTTCAGTCGGATTCCTATAGGAGCCAAACTCCTTCTAGAGTTCTCCTTTAGTCAAACTTCATCTGGATTCCTCCAGCGGATTACTTTCAGATTTTAAGTAGTATTCCTCCTAGATGATCTTCTCTAGCCGTATTTTTTTTAGAAATTCGAACTTCTTTGAAATTGATATATGTCAAAGTTCTTTACCAACCAACGTCTGCTTCCTCCAAACTTTGACTATTAAATCTCAACGAACGGGCAATCCCACTATCGAACGGTTACAATTATCATTTATCAGGATGGTTACGACTATCATTTATCAGTCTGCTATGGATGACCCCACTATCGGATGGTTACGACTGTCATTTGTCAGAATGGTTACGACTGTCATTTATCAGTTTGCTACAGACGATCCCACTATCGGACGGTTATAACAAGCTCTTTTTATAAAAAGAAATCATCTAGATACGTTTTCTCTAAGTTCTCTTCTTCTTTTCAAAACTCTGCTAAATTTTTGCCTGAGCACTCTATTTCTATTGGTCAGAAGAGCTGACTTGATCATCGGAGGGTCCTGCCGGAGCCACCACCACCAACTCCGGATGGAACTTTATTTTGCAGATCACCGGTGGCGACCTCTTCTTTCCTAACTCTAGCTCGATCCGGCGTCAACCAGATTCTGCATCAACACATCCTAACACCTACCTCCCACTCCCAAGTTTGAACTGGTTGAGAAGATCAAGCAAAAGGAGTGAATCAGAATTTCGAACTTCGAGCTTGGTTTACCGATGGCACGTTGCTTCCTTTCAAGGGATAAATCTATATGCCTGTACCTAGTGCACCAAGCTATTGCTGGCTATCTCCAGTAAGGTTGTCAGTCTGGACTGAGTAAGTGCACCTTGATTTCAATGAGGAATGAACCAGCGAAAATAAGTTCTTTTATCAAAATTTATTCGGTAAGGGATCCTTTAATGTTTAAATCAGCCAGAGTTCAGAGAACTATGGGAAAAAAAAAAAATCAAGAGAGCGAGAGCTTAATTAGGCTAGAAAAGTTTACTCCTACCCCCCTTTACCTCTTATTATATAAGGGTAAAGTTTGTGATTGCTTTGTAACCTCTATACATTTGAGTGCCAGAACGTATGAGTTATTGAATCTATCATGGGTTTAATGGATAGTTTATTTGGCCCATGATTTTCTCAGTTATGGATAGTCAATGCCATATCGTGTGTTGCGACCATTCTGACCCCTAATCTTCTAAGTCATGTATTACATTTTTTTTTTTCAAATCCGCGATTGAGAATCAAGTAAGATAATCGGTTGGATACCAATATAGTAGTTGATCTATGAGTAGTCATATTGCCCGACAAATTTTTGAAGATTATTGGTTAAACAAAATTGGTTGTAGCCTACGTAGGCTCAATGGTGTCAGTGATTATTGGCTCTCATCCGAATAACATTGTCGGATCTCCATCGAAAGTTATTCTCTTGAGTAGCTATCCAAAAAAGACTTTTTTTAAGAAAAAAAAAAACTTCTGGGCTTGATGCCTCCTTCTAAGGAAGCGAGTAGATTTTTTATGTTTTTCAATGGCCAGTTAGGATTAATTACATCCGCAGTCAAAGCAACGCATGGGCTGCTTCCTGGTTGGGCTCATGATGGGCCAAGCACAGTGATCCTACTATAGCTTACAATAATAGGCCATGGGCCAGGAGCCACCCAACATTAGGGATTTAGGCTACGCTGCTCCGGTGGTCCAACTCTTATGCCCCGGGCACCAAAATTCCCAGAATACCATCGTGACCTGGCTCCATAAAACACGGAAAAATTATGTGAAATAGAATCACAAAAGTGGGCCATCTTCACCTGAGAACCACTTACACTCTTATCAAAAAAAAAAAAAAGAGAACCACTCGCAGCAAGTCTAGTCAACCATGTTCCAGTAGTTCAGCTGCCAGCAGAGACGACAAGAGGAGCCCGATGCAAAACTTAGTTATCGTTTTTTTTTTTTTTTTGGTTTGATGAAAGATTGGGTAAGACCCAGGGAATTTCATCAAAAAACTTCTTACATTATTTATATGGCCTATTTAATATTTATGTACCACTTTGGATACGACAATATGGTCCATTATACTGGTAGTATTTATAGGAATTATTCCTTTCTTTCCCATTTCTCATATTTGGTGGCTCTTCCGGATTCTTAGAGGCAAACGAAAACAGCCAAGGCGCCTTCAAGGCTATCTTGTTCCCCATATCTGTCCGTTCGTATGGGAATCCTAGAAGATTCACCTGATGGTGCCTTCCAGAACCTGGCCCGCTGCACCACCATATTTAGTCATTTTTGTTGCACCATATTCTTTCCTTTCCTGCGGAGGGGATTGTGGTTGATAAGCCTCTTCCAATCTCTCAAAGCCATCGAAACACACCTTAAGTTTAATTAGTGAGAGACATGGTCAAGTTCAGGGAAACAAAGGGCTGCAACCGAACCCATTCGATGGTATGCCAAATGCGGGTATGGTGAGCTGTCCCCCTCAAGGACATGGGACATGCTCTTTGACGCTATAAAAGAGCTATCCTCCCACCGACCAAGGACTGGTGCAAGCTGCTGCCACGCAACCATTTGCAAGGGACTGGTAAAAAAGAAGGCACCCATCAACTTGCTTCTTATTTTTCCTCCCTCCTATTGATGAGACAAACAAGAAGGCATCCAAACGATAAAAAGAAAGACACGGGTGGTGCGAAAAAGATAATATAATGGTCAGGTGCAGCAAGACTGGAAAGGGTAAGGTGAAGATGAGGGGAAAAAAAAAAGGATGAAGTGGGCTGCCCACAAGTTGGTGGTGTCCACGTCATGGTGGCCGTCTTTCGGCTGCTCCGCACTTCCCATGGATGGATGATCTCCCATGGGCCTCAACTGCTCGCTACCGCTAGTGTTTTCTTGATTTCCAGAAGCCTCGCACAGCGCAGCTGTTCCGTCCACATCTTCGTGGCAGCAGCGCACTCACCACTCTGCGTCGCAGGATAATGATAAGAAGCCCCAGCACGTAAGATGAATAAAGACTTGTTTCATGATTGGTGCCCAGTGGCTTATGGATAATTAAGCACTATTTGTTTCAACCTCGCTGCGGAAGCTGATAGCTAGAGATGGCAACAGATTAAGTATAGATTAGATTTATCTCTCATAATTAAAATCTTAGTGCTCGTACTAGCCTTGGATCATAAAGCAGATGGTGCGGATTGAATTGGATTAAGTCAGATAAGAAACTTATCATGCAAACATCCTCTAACATATAATTGCCATTTTGAAATAAGAGTTTAGATTAAAATCATATCTGGTTGACTTCGAAATGGCCAAATGGGGCATATCATATATTATCCACAACCTTTTCAGATCCGCTTCAACGATTTTATCTTAAACTCATATCCATCTTAGATTAAAATGGATCAAGTCAGATTAAATATCCGATGGGCTGGTTATAATTCCCACCCCTTACTGATAGCTAGCTAGCTAGATATGTAGGCTAACAGCATCGAACATAGAACTCCCGGCCGAATTGTGTGGGCTTGTATTTGAGTTTGTTATTGAGGGCTTCATATCAATCTGATAAGCACCTTAATTTTTTTACGTGCAAACATCTAATTTCAGCAAAAACAACCTGTACGGATGTGGTGCATTCTAATAGGAGACATGATTCTTACGTCGCTCTCGTGTTCTTGTAAGGGATCAGATTGAGTGGAGAGAACTGTACGTAGTGTTGCACTTCAATGCTCCACGTCGCAACAGCGTGGCAGCGTTTTGAGACCTTTCCTCAGGTCAGCTAAACTGGGTTGTCCGATTCTGATGCTGATACCACCGCCAGTTAGTGAGGAATGTCTACATAGTCACCGTGGACCTAGAAGAAAGTCCCTTTCAGTATCTATATAGGAAAGAGACCTCCACTGAGAAGATATGTCCCCTACTTGCCTTGAAAGCCTTACGAATGTAGTAACCAGTACAAGAGCACTAATGAGAGGTTGCCAATATATTCTTAGCCCGCTTCTTTTGAATCTTTCCCTTCAAATAGCATAACTATTCAATTGTCTGCAGAAGCAATCTTAATTACCAGCGTAAAGCTGCAAAAGCATTGCCTGACAAGGTTGCCTTGCTACCTTGAGGACAAAGGGTCCTTCCGGTTATACATACATACATACATACATATATATATATACATACATACATACATACACACACATATATATACATATACATGTAGATACATATATATAGATACATATATATATATATATATATATATATATACATATACATACATGTATATATATATACATTACAATTATATACATATACATATATATACATATACATACATGTATATATATATACATATATTAGTTAGGAAATTTTTTTTTACATTACAGTTCACAGACATCGTTCAGGGTGATTAGCTCTTGCATGGAGCCAAAGCAAAAAAAAAAAAAATTGAAATACTGCACTCTAGTCCCGTATAAGAGCCAATCACTGCAGGTAGTGTCCATAGTATAAGTGTAGAAAGTATTTCTCATATCAGTTATGATGGCATAGAAAGCAGAGAAAAGAAATAAGAATAGCATGGTTTAGAGAGTTAGATTCTGAAATAGAAATATGAATGAATGACTCTTATTTTAATTATTTGATTGGAGAGAATCTCATTTTCATTTGAATTCCAAAAAAAAAATAGAAATGTTCCGATCTTCTAAAATTCAATTAATTTCTATCCTTTTTAATTAATATTCAAATTCTATTTTGATTCCAATTTGGATCACAAACCAACGTGATAGAGGATATGGCCATTTCGATTCCCTTTAATCCAATTCATTCAAATTCTGACTCTAATTTCGATTTTGGTCAAACGCATCCTAAATATATTCATTAGATGGACTCCCTTACTGTGAAGACTTCCTTGAAGATAGAAGATGATGTCCATCCTTATTGTAAAATACTAGCTAGATGTCACTAACAAGACGGAATTTAAATGAGGATTTTGGACTCTCAAAGCAAATGGTGACCTCATGATCATGTAAAGCTAAAAATTTTGGCACCAAGTTGAAGCAGCTCTTGAACTACTACTTGTTTCATATCAACCAAACAAATGACGTCTATCATGATAAGTAAGCCGGTCATTGTCACTCTAGCAACCAAATTAAGATAACCTCATGTATCATGTGGATAAGCATCTTCCACCTCTATGTACCCTCTAAAATCATATTCATAACATGTGCTAAAGGTTGGATTTTGTTGCCTATTAGCACAAGTTACTTTAGATGAATTTCCACGTTTCTTCACCCTGTTGATTATATATAACAACATATTAAATTTAAAATTTTAAGATTTTAAGAATAATCGCATATCCGATATTAAACTAGACGTAAATCTATTTAAATATAGATTATTATCTTAGACACCTAACTAACTTAATCTTTTGAGTAGATAATGTTTAATTTTTATCTTAATTACTCTATCCTCTCCAACACAAGTGAGTATTGAGAAGAAAATTTATAGAATAAATTAAGCACCAAGTGAGTGAGCTCTAGTATACTATTTGAGCATTGTGCAGGTTCAGATTCATTATATCTTGAAAATAGATTGTCATTAATTATTTGTACTGAAAACTATGAATCAAATAATCAAGGCTAAATAGTAAAATTAAATTAAGAGATTTTTATAATAAAAAAAATTGAACAGTTGACAAACATATTTCCAGACACTCATTTTTTTCTTTAATGTGAACTGAAAACTTAAGCTTCAGGAAGACAATAGGTTAATGCTATGCTTCAAAAGAAGGAGTGCCTGTTCCATTGCGGGATATAGAACCGCAAAATGTTACATTATATATATATATATAAAGAGAGAGAGAGAGAGAGAGAGAGAGAGAGAGAGAGATTAGAATCAGATTGATTAGATATATATAGAGAGCGAGAGTGCCAGGCTAAAATCAGTTTGATTGAATCTAGACTCAGATCTGATCAGGTTAAAACTTTATAATATGAATCCTATTTAAATGATTCAAGCTATTGAATATGATCTACTACCTCAAAATTACTTGCATATAAAAAATCATATGATTTGAAGATTCCTAGTCTATGCATCAAGTAATCAAAAATTAAATAGAGTAAATAAAATTGAATGAGTCTTTAAATTATATGATTTTTAGTATATAAATAGTTTTAAGATAGTAGATCACATCCAATGGTTTGAATCATCAATGTAAGACCTCCATTACAAAGTTTTAATATGACCAAATTTGGATCCAAATCCGAACGATCTTATCCAAATCTATCGAGCTAATATCCACATTCTTAATCATTCGGCACATGCCTCTTCAACTAGCATTCAGTATATATATATATATATATATATATATATATATATATATATATATATATATATATATATATATATATATATATATATATATATATATATATATATATATATATATATATATATATATATATATATATATATATATATATATATATATATATATATATATATATATATGTATATATATATATATATATATATATATATATTATATATATATATATATATATATATATATATATATATATATATATATATGTATATATATATATGTATGTATATATATATATATATGTATATATATATATATATATATATATATATATATATATATATATATATATATATATATATATATATATATATATATATATATATATATATGTATGTATATATATATGTATGTATATATATATGTATGTATATATATATATATATATATATATATATATATATATATGTATGTATATATATATATATATATATATATATATATATATATATATATATATATATATATATATATATATATATATATATATATATATATATATATATGTATATATATATATGTATATATATATATGTATGTATATATATATGTATATATATATATATATATTAGAGAGAGAGAGAGGTAGATTGGATTTCGATCGATCTGAGCCCAGTCTATATCCGGTCCGATCTTCGACCGTTCGATCGGCGCCCATCTTCGAGCGTGCATCTGAAAAGGCACGCGAGCTGAAAAAAAAATAGACATAGGTGCACGCCTAAAAAAAAAGACCTATATGAAAAATAAATATCTAAATCTGAAAAAAATTAAAAGTAATTAAAAAAAAATTTGAACCTAAAAAAAATGAAAAAAAATTTAGAAAAATATTTGAAAAAAAAATAGAAAAAAAATCTAAAAAAAAGAAGAGAGAAGGAAGGAAAGAAGGCACCTTCTTTCCCAAAGAAGACGCCTTCTTCCCCTCCCTCTTTTTTTTTTTCAATAGAACTTTTTTTTTGAATTAAAATAAAACTATAAAAAATAATTTTTTTAAAAAAAAGCCCTGTAGGCTCCTACATTTTAACGTAGGTGCCTTCAGGGCTTTTTTTTCTTTCAGTTTTCTATATATTTTTTTTAATTCAAAAAAAAGTGAAGGAAAAAAAAAGAGAGGAAGGGAAAAGAGAGCGCATTCTTTTCTTCCTTTTTTTTTTAAATTTTTTTCTCTAATTTTTTTTCAAATTTTTTTTAAATTTTTTTTAGATTCAAATTTTTTTTAAAATTTTTTTAGTTTTAATTTTTTTAAAATTTTTTTATATAATTTTTTTTTTAAGTGCATCTATATTTTTTTTTGAGCTAGTGCATTTTTTTAGATGCATACTCAAAGATGGATGAAATAATTGAGGATCCAATTAGATATAGATTGGATTTCGATTGATTAAAATTATATATATATATATAAAATAAGAAAGGAAGGGAGGAGTGGAAAAAAAAAAAAAAAAGAAAAAGAAAAAGGATCCTGGACGTGTAGAACCCCAGTAATTGTCGGGCCGTTCAAGTTTAATGTCCTCCCAAGGACCACGAAAAATCGGGTGGCAGTAGGATATAAATATTAGATGTCCATTTCACTTGAAACAACTTAGCAGCAGCGATGCTAAACCTGTACCCCAGGGTGCCACTGGCCACCCTAGATTACCGAGGATGTCATAAAGGCCTAAATCATATGCTGGATTTCAAAAATTAAATATGACATCATCTGCCCTGTCGTTGGTGCGCATAAAAAGGGTGGATCGGGCACAAAGGTGATCAAACCATTCTGCATCACTAAGTGGCTCTGGCGCTGGCCAAGCTGTGGGGAAGAGAAGAAGAGCTTTAGAAGGCATTGCAGAGAGAGAAAGAGAGCCTTGGTGATGGCGAGAGGAGACACCAGGAAGGGCCCCTGGACAGAGCAAGAAGACCTCCAACTGGTATGGTTTGTGGGCTTGTTCGGTGAACGTCGTTGGGATTTCTTAGCAAAGGTGTCAGGTTTGCGCGGTGGCGGGTGCTAGGCCATAGGAGAGATAGAGGAAGATACCAGTTTAACCTGTGTGGTTTGATGTTGTAGGTCTTAATAGAACAGGAAAGAGTTGCAGGTTGCGTTGGGTTAATTACCTCCACCCCGGTCTCAAACGCGGCCGCATGACTCCCCAGGAAGAACACCTCGTGCTCGAACTCCATGCCAAATGGGGCAATAGGTTTGATCCACTCATACAAATACAAATAAATATGCTCTCCACTATTTCTTCTCACCCTCGAGAAAGATCTTCTTAATTATCGGTCAATATTTCTGGTTAATCGAATTAACGATATGTTCGTACTTTACCATCTACATAACTTTCAATTGCAATGATTTAATAATCCTCAAATGTAATCATTTTTAATTCTGACTAAATAGACTAGTTTGCCTGTAGGTGGTCTCGTATTGCTCGGAGACTACCAGGCCGCACAGATAACGAGATTAAGAACTATTGGAGGACCCATATGAGAAAGAAAGCACAAGAACGGAAGGGAAGCTCTCCCCCACTATCACCTTCTTCGTCGTCGAGTAATCCTTCCTCCTCTCTCGGCGATCCTCCATTATTAGAAGCTGTGGTGGGGAAATTACATGAGGTGGATGGCGTCGTGGAGGGCACCTCTTCGATGATAGGTTTCCAAGGGAACGATGAGGAGGACGTGAAGGGTTACCCCCCTATGGATCAGATTTGGAGTGAGATCGCCTCGTTGGAGTTGATCTTCGAGGGATACAAGAATGAAGCTTGCATTAATGTTTCATGCCCCACGGTCCCCTCTCCCGTGTGGGACTACTGTTCCGACTCACTTTGGAAGATGGATGATGATGAGTTCAAGTTGCTCGCTCCCATGGCAGACAACACGATCAGGGAATCCTAGAATCGTAAAGTATACTTCTCTTTCTACCCCTGTCCATAACTGTCGGATGTTTCCTACTACAATCTTATAAGATTTTTAGTATGATCGTGAATACGACTCATTGTATGTAACAAATCACATCATGTGCTCTTTCATGTTGGCTGCCTTGATAGCAGTTGCATCCCTGCTTGCTATATGATAGGGCTTGTTATTAAGCTAATTTTCTTGAAAGCTCATCTCTTTCAAGGAAAGTTTCTGGTAGACCACGGACAGGCTCTCCGAAAGGACGTTGTCACACACCATATCCTCATTCCTTACAAGAAATTGCTTTCCTGCAAATTAACATACCCTTGGGCTTGCGGTACCGGAGAATTCTGTTGTATCATGATTCTCTCTCTCTCTCTCTCTCTTATTTGCTGTTTGTTTTGAGAAAAACATTGTTTAATACCAAGCAATCATCACATAGATGGGGAAGAGACCCGAGCCGCTAGTTCCATGGTGAACATTGAAATATGTTGTGGATATTGGCAAGCCATGCATGATGGGAATTGGCGAGGAGTCCTCTTAATCCTAGTGGGTGGTGGGCCAACACGCAACCATCTTATGATTTGGGTCGGATGGTGTGCGTCGAGTCCCTTGTTAATAAAGTTTCAGACATGCTAGAAGCTCCGCACCCTGCTTCAAGTATCACTTATTAAAAATCAAGTTTTCATGAAAAAGACCAGGAAAGTTTGGCTCGAAAGGGCTATAATATTGTCCTGTAAAGAAAACACCATGCTTTATTTAATTACAAAAATGAATCCAACTACTTTCCCCTGTGCCGATCGTATGGTTGTTATTCCCTGAGCTTATAAAGTATGCACGCGTGTGCTCTGTCACTTTAGTCCTATTATTACTATATATTATCAAGTGGCCTTTTGAGAAGCGGATGGAGGGCTGCCAGTGGAAGGACCTTTCCTCTCTTTATGGTTTTCTTTGTCGAGTAGGGTTAAGGAAAAGAAGGGGCACGAGACGGACTCTCGTTGGATTGGACCTCGGATCAAAACAAATAAAAAGAGAAGGTTTAGAAAAGGAATAGTGCTGCCCCAAGGGCTTTAAGCGTGTCGTTTTTTGCTTTTGTTTGGGTGGTCCTGTTTCTGATTTTTTACATTATCTTCTGATTAAAATAGCGCTAGTGCGTCGACACTCAGCAGGCGGCCGGACCCCCGTCAACCACCATCATTGTAGTATGACGGTAAACATACGTCTATTTGAGATCACCCTCCGCTGCACCCTCTCACGAGTGGTGAAGCCCACAAGAGCGAATGAGGATGTAATTCTGATACCCATGTTCCGAAATTTTTAATCGGATCGGATTGACCACCGAGCTGGCGGACCCATCCAACTACCAACCAGCATGCACAAAAAGTATGCTCATCCCTCCTCTTTTTTTTCCCCCTTTTTTTATCTATATTTGTATATGTTGGTCCGTAGTTGGATCAATCCAATGCTGAGTTGGTGTCGATGGTGGATCTAATCCAACTAATAGAAAATACAAAAATTGATGTCTAAAAATTTCTCTCCACATCAATGGATGCATGGATACAGAAAGCTCCATATAGATGGATTATGATGTGAGGCTAACATATAGATTAACAGGTTCTGCGTTTGATTAGGTATTAAAGAAGGATTAAATAGAATATTTTTTTAATTCATTTATTTCCCTTTAGCCTATCAAATACTAGAAAATAATCCATTTATTTTAATAGCAAAAAGATATTTGAAAATTGATATCCTAATTTATCAAGCTAGTGAAATCTCCTTATATATATATATATATATGTTTCTTCAAAAAAAAAAAGATACATGTACTAATGGCTCGTTCAAGCTCAGTTCAGCAAGAAAATAAGCCCAGTTGAATGTTTTTGAAAGCTCGGCTCATAAGCAATTCAAGCTTAAATATTTTGAGTTCACTAAAATCAATAAAAGCTTGGCTTGATTCTAAAAGAACTTACCTAAATTGCATTCAAATAATAAATAAGCCAAGCTTCAACATACTTTATCAAGGTTGGTTTGAACTCGATTACCTCTTTCATAGCGAGCAGATATTAAGAAATCTAAAACTGAGTCTGGCTCAGCTTCGTTTGTTCCCCTAGTTGTATCATGGATGCAAGATCATATCCGGCTTTCATTGGAGAAAAAAGTTGGGGTTATTTGGAGGAGGGCTAACTTGTCTATTGATTACAGTCCTCTTCTAAATAAATTACAAACATTTTTTTTTTTAAAAAAAAATCTATAACTAATCTCTACTGGATCCAATTAAAATTCCTGCCATGATAGCAACTCTATTTTAAAGTATTGTGACATCAACATTCCCATTATTTGTTATTACCTTAAAATCATTATCAGTTGTAGGTGCACCTGATGCATATATACTCTCAGAAATTATTAATTCCTGTTGACCTTTTTCCTCCTCGCCCATTTGATCTCTGAATCTTGAGATGTGAAGAAGCCTTCAGCATTGTTCATCAATCTTGCTCATGGTCAAATTTTTACACTACCTTCCATCATGTTTACCAATGATCAAAGAGGTGTAAAGAAAACAAACAGCTGGTTCATTTGTAAACAAGCTAGACTGGCACTGAATTTATTTTCTATATAAGAGGGTGCATTTGTGCCATCTCAACTAGATTCCATTGGGGAATTCTTCACATTGATGATCAAATTATAATACAGAGATTAAAATTGAAAGCACCAGTATAATATAATTCTTTTTAGAATTAGGTATGCCATCACAATATTATAAAAATGCAAATGATATTAGTAATAATCTAAATAGGAATACTTGACACATGAGGATTCATAAAGCCAAAAGTTGAGAAAGAGATAATTATGGCTTTGTTATCAAAATAATATGACATACACATAAAAGGACCGATATTAAGAGCAACAACTGTGGTATTGCCCTTAAAGTTAATTTTGCTAATTAATAAAATGTATTTAAAAATACTAGAGTTGTTTCATACTTATGCTCTAACTGTTTACGGGCATGCATCCAAGCTCAACTCTAATATTAAGTATTTGGCATTTGGTAGCTCAATATTCAAATATGTGGTCCAGAATTGGCCAACGTGCTGAGCAGAAAGCCAAATTGGTCGCTTTCAATTGAAAAATTCTAGCCCCTCCTATGGCTTTATGCCTCATGCACCAAAGAAATTATTTGCTACATGCATATACCACATGGCCATGCACGCTATCTTATCAGTTTTATTCATTAAGCATATATCTTGATGCACCACTTTAGAAATAAAGAGTTATTATTGATGCTATGTATGATTATGAGTGTATGCAGTGTAAGAAATAGTATCTTCATATACCGATGCCATCAATAACTTAATTACTTTTAAGTCATATGTATTTGTCAAAGTTACTAAATCATCGTATATAACATTTTCAATTGCAAAATTGACCTCCTTTTGCTATCCCCAACTTAGCCCAAAATTTAGCAAATAATGAGTGGGCAAGAAAAAATGTAGCACCGTTGTTCCACTTGCTGAATCCAATGAACAATGAAATATCAAATCCACCTCAGTAACATAGTTACAAACCATGATGATTGATACTCATCCTCAAAAGATAGAATTGAAACCATCTTTCTATAATGAAACACATATACATCTATACAAATCCTCACATGCCTATGTGGTGTTTGTCAATATTATATTAGCTGATATAAGATTAAACACATGCTTATAAATATGGATGCTCACATGTCTCTCCATTTAAATTCTAATATTCTCATCAGGCTAAGAGTCCAAATTTAATCAAATCCAATCATAACCATCGTGATCAAGTCATGGTTAATCCTAATGGATTGGTGCTACATAGACTAGATCGACTTTGATATCATTTATCATGATCTACGATTTTATCGAAAAAAATAGTTGAAAAATATTATTTAAATTTTTTATTTTTAAATAAATATTTAAAATCTACTCATCAACGTGGGACTAAATATACGTTCATATAGATTTTTGCAAACAGAGATACTTATCAATGATGAGATTCTGCTAAAATTATTTTGTGATTTGTAATAAAACATATAGTTTTTAAAGTAATAATCCGTTACAACTTCTTGGTTTAGCTAGTTTTCTAGAAACCTAACAATTTTCTTCCTCTCTCTCTCTCTCTCTTTTTCTTTTTCTTTTTTTTTTTTAACATTCTTTTTGTGCTTAGGTGCGAGGTAACCTAATGTCTTCCACTTTTCATGTGGCCTGGCGTATCATGAGCATAGATACCCGATAAGATTCTTGCCGATAGCTTCAAAGACGCAGCTGAATCTAGGCCCAGAAGACACACAAAACGACAACAAACAACAGTGGGACATATGTCAACCTCCACAGAAACGGAAACGAACGAGAGTCGGATCCGCATAGCGGACAATTAAGTTGATCACGTCACGAATATTGAGATGTTGGAGGCTAACCAAATTTGTAAATCCACAGAGTATAAAATATCACATCATTGGCATGCAGATATCATATTTTCTTATGGTCCGACAAACCTAGTAGCGTCACAAATTGATCCAAGTTATCTTTCTCGTTATTGCCTAGATTATTATTATTATTATTATTATTATTTCTCTTAACTTTATTTTTAAGGATGGAGGCAGCACCCGTGTATGTGGCGCGCGCGTGTATGCATAAAAAACCTAAACTATTTGGTGCAGTTCTCCTTAGTTGTTAAGAAAATTCATACTCATCCTGATCCCAAGTTAAGATATGTCTAATGAAAGAATCCTGATTTTTCTATAATGCTGTAAAGTTACTAAAGTGGATCCATTAGTCTAAACAACAAAAAGGCAATATTATCCCATATCATTTTATATAAGAGTGGCTGACACAACAACCATGCAGGCCCCACACATTCACACCAATGCAAGGGTGATCAGTTTGATGTGGTTGCACCAATATCCATGGAATTCTATAAGTGGATAACTTATCTTACACACGTGTGCGCCTGAACGCATTGGCACTATATTTTTCTTGTTTATAATTATCTACACGCGTCATAGCTTTATTTGTGAATCTAATACATCAACAAAGGCATATCTTCTTTGATGGAAAATGGGAGGTTTGGTCTTCTGGTGAACATGGGCATATCTTATATAAGTGGTTCCTTTACCTGGATGACCGGTAATACAACTGACATTAATTTATCTGGCCACCTGAAAAGTCGTAAGACCTAGAGTCTTTTCAGCTGGGAAAAAAAAAAACAAAAGATTTGAAAAGTATACAGATATTAACCTCCGTTCACTAGGAAGAAGTCCAACATATATGATACTTATGCTAGTGAAATCCAGAATCTTTGCTCGAGTTGACAGATCTACCATACAATGGATGGCACCTCTAGATAAAGCAAAGGTCAACGCATGATGTCTCATACGTTTTTGCATGTGTGGGCTTATGTGCGGCCCAGCCTGGAATCAAATTGGCCGGGCCTGGAGCTGAGTGGCCCAGCCAACACGGTTGGCTTAATGTCCAAATGGTTAAATGAAGAATAGGACGATAGGCCCGCTACCATGTTCTTGTGGAAAGGATACGTTGGTGCACCTCCATCCTTTCGTTCATAGACCACCTATTTTGTGGCTTTCAGTTATCAAGTCACTCTGTACTAATTAATGTAATGATGTTATATGCATACATACATATATATGCATGCGTAAATATATCCATGTGTGTATGTACGTGTGTGCATTTATGAATGCTTTACGTCGGTAAGTTAGATGTTGTTTAAATCTAATCTAACCGGGACCATAGGGTAGACATATTAGATCTGCTTCTCCTTTTTGTCTAACCCTATCTCTTCAGTGCTCGGAGTCTGTTGAGATATCTTTGAGTAGACTTTGGTTTTCCATCCTCTGATTCATTAGCTTTGCATGGCTTCGCCATGTACGGCCCTATATATCTTCAGTCACATGGGATGATGTGCACTTGCTAGGTCTAGTATGACATAATTGAGCTGACCAAGGTTGGGCACAATTGTTACACCTATCACTTTTCAAGCTCGCTAAGATCAAGCACAAGCAGCACCTCTCGGATCAACTTGGGCACATAACAAAGCTTGGAGTAGAGAGGTAGATCATGCTTTGATCAGGGCATTAAGATTTTGGCCAGTCTTAACATTTCATTTATTGCACACTATGTGCACCATGTGTTTCTCTCACATCACATAGTTTTAATAATCATCATGTCATATTCGTTGCACGTTATGTGTTGATCGATGTTATGTGTTGATCGATGCTTGTTTTGCTTTTTAAAATTTTTTCTGTTCTCTCTTAAAGTCTGTCCTTTTACCAAACCTCATGGCCTTAAATAACTAGTAGTCGTTTCTTCCACCAAGGCACCGACCAAAATGTTTATACGGCGAGGAGGGCGGAGGCACGCGCAGCCAACTTCATTGCTCACGCCAGGTGATGCATTTGCCTCCCGACTCGAGGATCATGACACGTGTAGCACGTTTTGTCCGGTAGCGCGCCGCACGTCTATGGTCGGGACATGGAACACGTGGTCCAATGATAGACGAGGAATCCACATGGCGTGTACCTGATGCCCATGTGCTCGCTGGCGGACGGACGCGAGGAACGCCGTTGGGCCCACCTCATGGCTAAGACCGCAAGACGGCATTGTTCGGGCGGACAGGGCTTGCCGCATCTTCTGCCATTTTTTTTTCCTCCTTTGCGTGCATCCAGCGTTGGAATGTGTAATGATTGATTTAGGAGCCGTGCAGATGGATGACTCGAGAAATTAGGAGTACTTTTGAGAGTTCTAACATTACTTTACATTAGAATATTCAATAATTTAAAAATAAAAATGATCTATATAGTAAATAGTTGCACTTTTGAATCCAGCAATAATAATTATTGGAGTTTAATTTTATAAATTTCTTTAGTTGTTATTTTTTTGGTAGAAATTTCTTTAGTTATTCAGGGAATCATTCTATCACCTTATCCAATATTTGAGTATTAAATTATGTATACAATTAAGATATGTCGGGCAAAATAAAAGATCATTCTAAAGTGAAGCGCTTCAAGAGCAAAATCTAGAATAACCTGTCAAACTTGACCCACAACTGGTACTTTCCATTTTCTCTGGTTGCTACAAAAATATGTAATTAAGTGACTCCATGGATCAAAGCGAAAATCTATATTAATAGAATTTGGTTGCATTGCTACCATAGGCTACTTAAACTTGACTTGATCTCAAATTGGGTCTTGACCTAATTATTCATACTTCAGATGAGATCAAGATCTCTTAACCCATACCCACTTTTTGGTTGTTTCGGATTACACCCTGGACCCTAATTTAATCAATGTTGCAAGAATTAGTCCGGAACAGACCTAACGTAATCTATCAAATCCATTTACTAAATCTTGCCAAATTATTTTTCAAAATAATTTAAACTAGTATAAAAAAAGAGACAAATATTTAAAAAAATTGTAAATGAATTAGATCCAATCTCCTAATGTAAATTATGCTAGTGGGTCGGGATTTTCAACTGTATATAAGTTAAAATATGACTTAGATGGACCTCGAATTCTTACGTAACGAACAAGTTCAGCCTATAGAACTTGCAAACTATATCACATATCCTTTTATAGATTTTTTTTTTTTGGGGGGGGGTGGGGGGTGGCGGCGGCGGGGAAAGAGTGGTCCTTTCATAGATCTCAGACCATCCCATTTTACAATCCTCTTGACCTTGTTCTTGTGGCTGATGCTAATGAAAACATCTAAATTCCGTAGATATGGCCTCTACGACATCACAGGTTTTGTGTGCCCAGATCCACTAAACCATCACGTAGGTCCACACGCCATCGGATAAGAGCATGGACCCATAAATAAATTGTACACCAATTTATCACAAAGATAACAGAGATGGTCCATGCATGTATATATGTGCGTTTTTTACCATTTAAAATCTTCTACAGTATATTTGACCCTGTTAGGAAACTGAGTGAGGGCGTATCTCTCAATAATCTATCCGCTCGACATAGAAAATGAAAAAGATCTTTAAGGAAAATTGCTTCTAACCCATCTAAGGAAAAGAAACAAAAAAAAAGAAAAAATGTTTCTCTTTTTAGGAATTAAAAAAAGAAAGAAAATATCTTTCATAAGGCAAGTAGTTCGCTTAATTTTTTTTTTTTTTAGGAATAAAAAAAGAAAGAAAATATCTTTGATTAGCCAAGTAGTTCGCTTAAAATTTTTCTTTCTTTTAGAAATTAAAATAAGAAAGAAAATATCTTTCATAAGGCAAGTAGTTTGCTTTAAATTTATTCAATCGAGTATTGACAAAGACGGGGGGAGATAGCTGTCTATAATCCAGAATTTCAGGCCCAGTCACAGATCATAAAGAATGAAAAATATTTTTAAGCTAATTCATACAGGAAAAAAAAGAAAATATCTTTCTCCTTTTGAGGAATTTAAAAAAGCAAGCAAATATCTTTCTAAGGCAAGCAATTCTCTTTAAGTTAATTCAATCGGGTATTGACAAAGGTGGGTAGAGAGGAATCCTGGACTAATTTCTTTATAAAGAGGTATGATTCGGAGAGTTTCCATAGGAGAATTCCACATTCCTTTATCTATTACATTTCAAAGCAGAAGACACCCTCCATTCTCCTTAACGATCGGCTTCCTCTGGAAGTACACCTCTATATATGCATATAGAGCCAACAAAGAGAGAAGAGAATCAGAGGAGGAAGAAAGGTTATTTGTCTGGATATGGGTGTAGATCCGTGGGCTCTCGCTAAGCTCACCACGGACTCCTTGCCCTCAGTTTGGACTTCCGATCATGAGGTCTCTCTCTCTAACTCTTAAACTCTTTTATTTTGGTTGTTACATTTGTTTTGCACTTCGATTTCGTTGTTAGATATGTTTTGGTTTGGATTGTTGTAATAGATTTGAATTCTAAGTAAGATTAGTGTTCATGGATTCTTTGGTCTAATGTCTCTAAGATGTTTTGGATGGATCATTCTTTGAGGATGAGTCATCATTGTCCTGGTTATCGAGTGGTCCTTGTGGAAAGTTAATTAAGATTTTTTTTTTTTTTTTTTGTTAAATGGTTGGTGTCTTTTTGAGAGCTTCAAAATTATAGGCATTGTTTTTTGGCCTCTCACAGGTCTCATGTTTGCTAACCGGTTAATGCTGACTTCCATAACTAGAATTGAAGCAACTATTAGTACAAGGCTTTTTTGTGTTCTGCATGGACTCTTTTGATCGTATTGTTGTACTCGTAGATTCTCTGTAATAAATTTACTGGAAAACTTCATACAAATGTTAAAATATGGAGTTGGTTTTTAGCGAGTTTGTGCGTTTTGATTTTAGAAAAAAAGGGAGAGTGAGTAACAATGTCAGGAAAAAATGATTCAGAATCTTGATGGTATTCTTTCTAAATACTCGATCTCTACCTTTGAGATTATCCCAAACTAAACAACAGAAGTCAAGAAAGCTAATGATGTATAGCTTATGAATTAATAAAGATTTGGCACATTTATGTCATGTAGTAGTTAAATAACTTCTCATGAACGGTTTAATGATTTATCCTTTCTGATTACTACTTTCTGGTTTAAGGAACATCTAATACTAATCTACTTTTAGCTTTGCATGGATGCCTTTCGTCCTCTCCCAAATGACTCATTGCTGTTCTCCCCCTCCAATTGGAGTTTGCAGTAATTACTCCATCAAATTGACAATAACAACAAGATAATGTGGGGTATCATATTCATAAGTATGTTGATAATTTTAGTATAAATTTGTTTGGTTTACTTGTTTCCGTATATCGTTCCGGTTCTTCAAAAGTTTCTGTTTGATTACTTGAACAGAGTACGGTGGAGTTACTTCACAAGCTTTTCTATGCCACTTGGGAACTTGAAGCACTTCAAAGTAGCATCGAGCAGGAAAGGAGGGAAAGAGAGGAAAACATCAATCAGCTAATCCAAATCCTGAAGGCGACCACTCAGGAAAGAGACGAAGCCAGGGAACAACTGCAGGTCTTTCTCCGCAAAATCTCGGAGCCTAATTTCTTAGCGGAGCTTCTTCATTCCCTCACTCACCTCCATCCTCACAGTCCACAAATTTGGGAGCCAAGAGCCAATTCCATGGTCATAGACTCTGAAGGTCTATCTCAAATTCGAAACCATCACTCTTATGGATCCTCTTCTGTCGAGTCGTTCTTTGTGACAAGCATGAATGGTGCCGGTTCGGGACTCCCACAGCAACCACTCTTTCTTTGTGAAAATAATCACTCTTCTTCGATGATGATCTCTCCAGGCACTGCAAAATATGATCGCGCTGATGCTATAATTGGCATCCTTTCTGCGAAAAGGCCATTGCCAGATAAAGGAAAACTGTTGGAAACCATGCTGAAAATAGGCCCAACGCTAGAGACTCTCATGGTGGCTGGTCCCATCCCTCACTGGAGAAATCCTCCTCCGCTGCAATCGTTTCAAGTTCCTCCTGTGACGATCAAAGCTTGCTATGCCCAACTGCTTAACCGAGCAGCCATTTTGAACTCTAATCATTCGATTCAGAGTTGTCTATATGAGAAATGCGATGGATTGTCTCGGATGCATGGCGCATCAATTTTGGAATGTTCTGGCAAGGTGAGCTTGTGTAGAAGATCATTGCCAGGTGTTAGCAGCAACCACAGCTTTGAGGCCAAGCGAGAGTTTACTCAATAAACTGCTGGCATATGATGCGTGAGAAATATCATGGTTTGGTTTGGTTTCAGAAAGACACATGCTATGCTTTATTTTATTTCTGTTCTTTTAGGCACATATAATCTTTTCTTTGGTACATATAACGAATTTAGGATGTTTGTTAACTTTCTTTCTGAACAATGCTAAATTTCGTAGGGGAAGTAATGTTCTTCGTTCTATGTCAACCGTCTGATTTGTCTCTTCATCTTAAATCTTTGATCTATCCATTCTTAGTGGGTAGGATAATCCGAGAAGCTTCTTTGCTCCAATCAGTGTGCATTAATTAGTCTCTGTTCCTAGCTATCTTTATGTAAATTATGATAACTATTTTAAGCTAGAAATGGCCCATATCCTTGATTATGCTAGAATTTGGTGACACTAGAATTGTTTTAGTTCTTGAATTGATGTCATCAGGTTAATTATTGAGAAAAAGCTCGTTCACTTTTTGATGATGTTCTTTGACGCGTCTTAGACAGTATCCTACTACCACCAGCTATCCCGTAGCCAATGCATACAGATTACAGTATGCATCGGTGCAAGTAGTTTCTCTAGTCTCAGAGGGCACTGGAGAACAATTTTGTTGATTCGATCCACATGTAAAGGCTTTCCATATGCTGCAGCGAAAACAATTCCAGAAACATAAAGAAAAAATAAAAGTCGAATAAATGCTTCGTAAATTTGCATTGCATGGTAGCATATGTGCAGAATCATGCTCCATGCTGCTGCATCAATCTTCCCTTTGGATACAAAATTGTGATGATTTCCAGTATTCGAGGCTATATAAGATCATGAAAGCATGCTATCCGTTCTGGGGAATCCTGCTTCTGCCATTAGCCGCCCTTTGGTGCCATGCTGTAGTAAAACATTATGTATGTCTCGCCAACATGATGCTGATCCAACCACACATTTAAACATGCATGTTTGCAGCCAAAGGGAAAAGTTAAATGGTTAAGTATTCTAAAGAAAAACTGACGAGAAAGATAAGACATGACAACACGAGCGGATCCACAATCGATGTTCATTCGGGTAGACAATACCCTTTAAAAGATGATTCGCATTGTCTTGGATATTAGTTGTTAAACGAGATTGAGACGTTGGCAACATTATTCATGTTTTAAACACATAACTAGCCTGGAGGAACCTGATAAGCTTATTTATTGTGTTTGGTGGGATTCGGCTGGAAAAAGTACCGACTAAATATGCATGAACCCACAAAAAAAAAAAAACAATAAGCTTATTTTTTTAAAAAAATATAAAATAAGTAGGCCAATGTCAGGATAATCTCGCTAGCAGAACAAGTAGCCGTTGCGCGCGTGATAACCGGCGTAGGCCAGCTGAGCTGCGCTCGCTTTCACGCCATCCCGCCACACTCCCTCTCCGAGACTCGACCTCTCAAAAGGCTCCTCTCCAACCCTGACCCACCCGTGGTTGGAATCAGACCTCACATAGGCTTCTCAATTTGGGCAGGGGCATAAAATATCACGGTGAATTTGGCCCCGGTGCACAGTCCAAGACCATCATCAACAGTATTTGTCCACGAGAATTGGAAAACCATATTATTCAAACATGTTGTATAATTTCTAGTAATGTTACAGCTTAATGAAATACCACAAGCAACTCCATCCCTGTACACCGACCAAAGATGATGTAAGACCTTGCGTTGGCATGGAAAATGAAAGCTTTGCTGAATGAATAACTAAATACAATTACACGGACTAAGAAATCACCAGGCAAAGGGGCTTGCTCCCAACAAAAATATCTCATTTTCCGAATCCCTTATCCATTGACAAACCCTGTTGCACACCTTTATTGCCAGAGCCTGCATGTTCAACATAACCTTCAAGTCAAGATTTTAAATCATATGGAGGGTAACAAATCGCTCAAAACTCATTTTAAATTATTTCGATTATTAGAGTTCCAGCATCAGCGTCCAAAAAGCTTATTTGTCAACAATTTTTTCACTAAAAAATTCAAATATACAGAGTAAACCAAGTAGAATTGGCAAGAGCCAAAAAAAAAAAAAACAGGGTGTAACAGATTCAATAACATTACAAATTTTGAACCTCCTTTTTCGCCTGGTGGCACTAAAATGTCTAACAGTGAGGGCAACATATGGGGACAGCAGACTTCAAGATTCAGATTTAGTCATTTAAGCGGGCAAAATATATTGCCACACTTAAGCCGATGTATAACCTAAGCACTATTTTCGTTGGAGCAAGTCATATTAATGAATGGCTTCTCAAACAGTGCGAGAAAAGTGGGTTAAGCTTGCCGCACTGAACCCCATGCAAACTAAAACCTAGCAAACATGTGCAGCCTGGTGACTACTTCGATGCAGGCAAGCATCCTTCATATGCACAGGAAGCTAAGCCAAATGTAGGTAAGTGGTCATACATTATGATTGGTAAACCATAGAATGATTGCAAAATCAACCTTCAGCACCCCATCATCTAGACATTGCACAGCCAGTAAACAACTATGGCTTTTCTAGCTACCAAGCATCATAATTAGCTGACTCTAAGTGGTCATTTTTTTGCAGGTAAAACATTTACCTGAGAAACTATATTTTTCTACGTACATATTTTTCAGGTAATATTTAGATGAAAAAATAATTTACCTATGTTCTTTTATGCATGGACAAGTTGCTCCGAAATCTGTTACCCCTATTCTTTTATATTATTACTTTCCTAGGTAAGTTGTTAAAATTTATTTATATTTTCCATAATATCCCTTATGCTTTTTAGATTTGAAGAAAGTGGATGGTTGAGTTATTGAGCATTAAATAATGGGCATATTAGAAATGAGGATGGGATGTTTTAGGTATAAAATTAAATGCTTACTTTACTAGCTCATGGAAAAATAATTTAGCCACCTCCTAGGTGGGTAAAAATTTCCTCCATTTCATGGGTAAATGCCATCCATGGAAAAATAACTTTTGCATCTTGAAAAATATGAGAACATGGGTAAGTTGGTTAATGAGAAAGTAGACCAACTTTCCCATGGCATTTATCCCCAAAAGAACGAGCCCTAAGTGGTAATAATCTTTTCTCCATTTCTTTGAACTACACATATTCATGGTTCACCATACACCAAACATGAAAGACCTGCTTCGATTCCTAATTGACACATTCATAGATATCCACCACAAAGCAGTAGTCAGGCGAGGAGAAATTATTGGTTAGAACTATTCTACCATGTGTAGCTTACAGTATCCAATAACAAACAAATATATCATCCAAAAAAATAAAAAGGTACACTATTATCTATGCTTCATTTAAAGTTTTAAATGAAAAAAGTTCATTTTTACCATTTTGAATGGGCAAAAGTTTACTTTTTTGGGTGGTATGCTGGTTTGTTATTGGTCGGTATAAGGTACATGTGGTAGAACGGTTCTAACCAATAATTTCTCGTTAGGTGAGATGGTGGCCGAATAGAGAACCAGAAGATTGGAGGACTTTTGGTATTCCTAAAATCTAGGGTTTGCCAGGTCCATGGTCTTCTCAATCCCCCTACTTTCCCCCACCTCATCCCAGCTGACTCTTGACTTGTGCAAGTCATTCATAAATCCACAATGAGCCGTTCAAATAGCCCAAGACAGAAATGATGAACCAATGTTTGTTTGTCTCAACCTTGCATATTATGCTTTAATATTGATGGTAGATATGTTTTAAAGATGAGAAAATGCTATCCATGCAGGAGAACATGGTATGTGACTGTTTTCCATTGTCTACAGGTTATTAAAGCATAAAAAATATTAACATAATGAAGAGTAAAAAGGTCCAAACCTTGTCTGCAAGTGGATCAAATGCCGCATAAAGCTCAAAATCTTGAGTGATCCAGCACAGCAGAACTGCCACGTTACACATTAACATATTAAATGAACATGTAAATATTCATAAATGTATGACCAAGAGAAACCAGACACTAAGAATATGCCTGGCGTTTTTTTTTTTTTTTTTTTTTTTTTTTTTTTTTTTTTTTTAAGTCTTTATTATTTTAAGGTGTTCTTTAGTCCTGGAGTCTCTCCTAACAGAATGTCGTCATTTGAGAGCAGGAAATACAGTTTATACATCAAGAACAATCATGATGAGTTGCAGACAATTAGCCATTAATATTGCAAATCTGCCTGCCATCCTCTGGTCATGGGAATTTATTTCCTTTAATGGACAAATAGAAAGCCTGCAGACCATAAAGAATAGAACTACAAACCCACACAGGCAAAACAAACCACATTCTTCAATCACTTCAGAAATGAAAAGTATATTCCTCAAATCATTTTATGAACTTACCACAATTTTCATCCCTTCTAAATTGTGTTTTATGTGGACCAGTTCCTTTGTCGTGCATGGAATTGTATAACTTTTGATAAGCCCTATACAACCTGCATGTGTCATAATTGCATTATTTCACAAGGGATGGTACTAAATAGACAATCAGAATGAAGGTAAATATAACAAATAAAATTTAAATGATGTTGCTTTAGGGAAAGCAGCAATACCTTTTCTGTTGATTAGAGTTGTTTATGGGGGAGGAGAACTCTGATGAGACATACTGGTCAAGGTATATACTCTTATACATGAAATGCCAAAGTCCAGCTGGGCCACCAATGCCTATGCAAGAAGACAAAGATCCAGCAGACATCTTGTCCAGACCTAAATGAGGAGACAGAGATCCAGAATGGACAGAAGAATCAACAGGCAGGTCCTCAACATGTAGACCACCATCTAGCATGGATCTCTTAACTTCACAGAGAACATTTGACTTCACAAGCACTGCCTCAATGCGAATCCTATGTATTATCAATGAAACTGAAATTATCATTTTACTTGGGGGACAATTGAATTCAAAGTAATTCTACAAAGCGGATACAGAATTAAATTACAGATGCTTATCCTAAACTAAATATCTCTTTATGTGTGGCAACTCAACCTGCAGTCTTTGAGATGATAGAAGGCATCTGAACTAGTAGTAAGCAATGTCAAATATGTATCAACCTGTAAAAGAAAGGCAACTTGCTGAGACAGTAACCAGTGTCCTAGAAAATGCATATATGAAGAGCAATGTATATTTTGCAATTGGGTGTCATGTAATTTCTGGTCAAATGGGTCTTCTAACATGATTCAAACTCAAAGATAACATGCATGTTGATGTCAGACACACATCTCACTCACATCAAAGAAATGGACATAAGCATATAGGAATGCCATTGGATTATATCTTGGTAAGCAAATTGGTGAAAAAGATTCAGAAGTCCTGCACCATGGAAATATAAAATATGTAAGAGTATGGTCCCTTGAGTAAGCTTATAAAGTACCTGCATAAATTCTGCCATCCTTAAAATTTTAAGGCCTTGGCCTTAACTCTTATATACTCCAGAACCTCATGCACATGACTTGGGTTTATGAACTGTTTATGCAAGATACAATAAGCAAGTAGTAATATGAAGACATATACTGAACACACTCCTTTTGTAACAAATAGAAAGTAAAAGTCAAGGCCAGCTATTCGAGGCTATTATTAAGAGGTGAAATTAAAGAAGGCATCAGCAGTAGATTCTACAAATTTAACTTCATGGACACAGATGTCCTGAAGAGAGTTGCATCTTTGCAAATTGCAATGAATATCCACATTCACTGTAGCAGAAAAGATTTTTTTTTGAATTAGTTGATAGAAACCAAAGACTACTCAACTTACCTAAACATACCAATAAACATTCAGAGAATGTATACTATAAATCCAAAACAAAATTGTATACCATGACAAAGAACCATAACCTACTTTGCATGCCAATAACTCCATGAATTGAATGTGCTCATACATATTTAGAAGTTTAAAACTGATCTGAATAAATATTGAAATAGGTTTGGTATACCGAACAAGCAGGTCATGCTGCCTTGTGAGCTTCTTTCACCAATTACCTCCTTGCATGTTTGAAAGTTAGGAAAGAACATGGCAATTGGACACAACTTCCCTTAAAACTCCTTAAGGCCTGTTTGGATGGTTGGGCCCAAAATCCCATAGGATTGGTGGACTAGGCCCAAAAGACCTCAACAGGTCTTTTTTCTCTCCCTATGGGATTCGGGCTGGACTGGCTGGTCCCCCAAGAGGCATTCTGGATGTTTGTAATGTAGCCTAGTCCCGTTTGATTAGATGATTGTATTGGCCCAATCCACAAATCCTATAGGATTTTAGGCCCAACCATCCAAACAGGCCCTTAGAGGATCCTGCATTATCAATCTGAAACTTTCATTTCCATCTAGTTTCTTGCCATCTCAAATAAATCTCCACTGGGCCAACTCCTACTTAACCAAGTCCACTAAATTTTCACTTCATCCTTACTTGATTTACCAAACATATAATTCTATATTTTCTCCTGCTAGATCTTCTAAATAATACCAAATTTTCCGAACAAGTTATTTAGTTACCTAAATGATTCAGAAGACAATATAAAGTTGGCAAGCAAGAGCATGTCATCAGGATGAAGAGAGGCCTTCTGTGCTCCAACAAGGCTGACAACCTGCAGTTTTAAGATACAGAGACATCAGACCAGCAAACGAATGAGAGAGTAAGAATATCTCTTGGATGACAAGAAAGTGACTTAATCAATAGTTTATGATAGAAAAAAAGCAGTGCACCATATTCCCGAAATCAACTTTGATAATCCAAACTTTGATCAAGTAGAGGAGGCACATGTTACCCATGAAAGAAAATATTAGAAAATATTTCATCTCGTTAAGCTTTTCCCAACAGGTTGATAAGATTTCAATGATAACAACACATACAGAATGTTGTCATTACATACACCAAGAGTTGCTAGTCAATTAACCAATTGCTAAGAAGATCTGAAAAGATTACAATGAATGCCTTGAAGCAGATACACATGACAATATTGTAGGGTTCCAAAAAAGAAGCAAAATCTTTAAGTTGCAACTCAATTTTAAACAAGTCGAATCAAAAGATGGCTGTTTCAAGCAAAAAAGAACAAAACCAACCAATTCCTAATGATGTAGTGGCTTCTAAAATGGTTCCACAATAGAGCCGAAAAACAAAAAATTGAGGCCCATAAGATCAAGCATGTCAAGTAACAATAACACATTGAAATAGGAAACTTAATAATTCAGATTTGTCACATGGAAACAAGGCAGCTGATTGGTTGGCCGGACGTGCTATTGGCATGAATGCTGAGTTTCTGTGGACTGACATGGTTAATCCTGATCTCATTGTAATTGTAACGGCTGATGCCATGGCTTGTACATATAATAGAAAGAAGTAAGTTGAGTATTTCCCCATTTCCACCAAAAAAAAAAAACAAACAAACAAACAAAAACAAAAACAAAACAAATGGAGAGGCAACTTAATCTAAAGAGATGACAGGACAAGATGATGAAATATAAGAGACCAATTAAATAATATTGAAGGACAGTCTTTGTTTAAAATTCATTCACTGGGATACGTCATCCACGGGCCTCTAGACAAGGAACATGAATGATGATACAGCACCATCATCTAAACATAGGACCACTTGTAAAATGCACGAGATATTCCATGTTTGTGTTGCAGTAGAGATCACAATCTAAAATAATCTTTTTTTAAATATGGTATAATCAAGTGATATGAAAGCACCATATATCTGGCCAAACAACATAGCAGTAGTTCCATCTGATGTATCATTGGAATCTCTTGTTTCACAAACAATAAATATAATATTGCACATCATATTAAGATGACACGTGAAAGCCACCCAAGCTGCAAGCACAAGTTTAGGGCAAGAGTAGTGCTAAAAATATGCACATGTTGCGGACACATATAAAAGCCATGTGCACCTGTTAATATCATTATCAACTACATGGTAATGGTGAAAGAATACCAAAGACACTGGCATGATGAGATCTTGCTTAAACACTTGGAACTGCATGGTAACTGAAAGTAAATCATTGATAAAAGTGTCTCAATTTTCAGATACTGAACAAGAAATTTTGGACAAACCTTGTGCTTCGACATGAACATTGCAAATAAAACCCACGAGTCAGCAACATCTTGCAAAATAGCACCAGCTGCTTGTCTTGTTCCATAAGCAAGAGGAAGGCATGTGTATGCATGAAGAAATGCGGCAGGATTCCTGAGAAGGATAGAAACTGACGTCAAGAATAATTTACTAGATGCAAAACAATTATTCACACATTGTGATTCTGCTTTATCATGAGCTTTTGTGGCAACACACTTATGACATAATTGTTTCTTTAACTAATATACTTGGTGATTGTAAACTCTTTATTGCACCACCAAATATAATCCATAAAACTAGTATGCTTAGTCATCTGCATAGACAATTTGATGATCATTCTCATGCCATTTATTCCTGACGAACCTTTTTACCTATGTGTTCCATCAAATGCCAAATGAAAAACAACCCATAGGATCTTGCCAGCAGCTGCAAAAAGGGATAAGCCTTGTTGATCATGCAATGATGGTTTGTCGAGTTTCCAATACATATCCTCTCCACACACAATATCTTTGCAGTGGTTATTATTGGCTACCATGCAAGATACACAGGACCTATGCAAAATGTAGGAGAAAAGATACGGGAATCCTAGAAAAGACTTTTCATCTCCTGATTTATATACAATCCAATATTTCCCCAAAATTTTCACGTTTGGTATTGATCATTAAAGAATTGTGTGATTGCCAACTGGCCCAATCTCAAAGGAACATCCCCAGTCTATATGACAAGAAGTTGGGCATTAAAATTTACATGACAGGTGTTATGAAGTGCATCCTGAAAAAAAATTAATAAAGCACATTGGTGATGATACTACTTTCTTAACAAAAGGAAAAATCATTGTGTGCATATGTTCGCACATCCATATTCCTCTAGCATAATTCATCTAATCAGGCTTTTAATTTTCCTCTTATTTTTTGTTTCATTGCCTCCATAGTCTTCGAATTATCAGCACATTTAAGCTTTTAATTAATACATGATAATTTCAACATCCATGTAAAAATGGAATCCGAGAACTTAGTTACTTTATTAAAAAAAATTTACTAAATTATGACTAGTCATAGGTACTAATTATTTGCTTCAGGAGCATCAACTTAGAAGGAAAATGACTGGTTCAAACCCAATAAATGACTTGCCTGAAGTGGTTTTACCAATAAAAATTGAGTGGACCAGTTACATAAAGTAAATTTCCACAAATCCATATTTACAGCAACAGAAAATGAATAATACAAACCAGCTGAAAGAATGAATCAGAGAGGAGAAAACAGCATCTGTTCCTCCCAGCAAGGAAGTCATATCAAATTTTGGATTTTTCTCAAAACATCTATGAACTGACTTTGTCAAGATAAGCAGCATCTGCATCCATATCACAACCAAAAAGGCAATGGGATCAATAGAAATGTATTGCCACGGATGTCTAGAAGCATTAAATGGATATAATACCAGGAAAAGTCCAAAAGAAGTAAATGCTTATGTTTATTTAAATTTCTAAAATACAGCCTCCTAAATCATAGAAAATTATTGGTACCTGACTGTAGATGAGCTGTAATTGTCCCCTCAATGCCTCATATGGCTCTTCAGTACAGCTTATGCAAACTAAATATATCGGACCTTTCACAAGAAAAACTACCTGAATATACAAAAAAAAAAAAAAAAGACTCAGAAAACTGCAACTGTAATATCTGCAACCTACACCACATGAGACTATAAAATGTTTAATCTATAATTGTCCAGAGTTAATATAATCATAAGCATGAAATATTAGTCTATCCACATCCTTCCAGATTCTACAAAAATAAAACTTCAACCCTCGAGCTACCAAATAGTGTGGTACCACCTTCAATGACCCAGGGCATCATAAATTCTAGCAACAAGTCCTAAATCAGGCCCCAGGGCCAGTGAAGGGACAAAAAAGAAAAGGACTAAACATAAAATCTATTTAAATGTTTTTTATGGTATGTATAAAAAACTTCATGGTTTGCCATTTCACCAAACAGACAGATTAAACAAAGCTGGAAAAGTTCAAATTTTCAAATATTGCCCCAGCCATTCAAAATATTTTTTTCCTGTAAAAAGTATACAGATGATATATCACTATGACATGTAAAGCTCCATTTGATGTCCATTTACACAAAGAACAAAATAGCTACTACTGACAAATAACAAGATCTCATTGATCAATTACGGTGGGTGAGAAAGGACAGCTGACCTGATGGTTACCAGCTCTTACAAGTTTGACATGATCTCCACTGTATGAAAAGATACACAGAACGCTGCATTAGTCCATCATGTACATAACTTAACTAGATCATCCAAATAACATAATGTCTAAGAAATGGGTTGCCAATCACAAGTAAATAGGATGAGGATTGCTGGTCAGCTCCCACATAAGCTGGATAAAGCAGCATACCTGTTCTCCACAAAAGCAATTATAGCTTGCAAGGTTGCTGAAAATCCTGCCAGTTTGTGTTCATTTCCATACCTAAAAGTGCAGCAAGATGTTGCATAAGACGAGCAACATTTTCAAAAAATCAAGATGCATTATATCTATTGAACCATGTTGTTCTTTGTCCCAATTGTAACAATAAGCAAATAGGAAACTATGTTAGCACTAAAATCTGAGTCTACCTTGAGTATATTGGTTTCCCAGAGTGACTCAACACAAAGAAGTGTTTCTTCCGTTTCCTCCACGAAACTGAAGCATCATCCTGTGCTTCAAATAGACATCAAGTGTTACAAGAACAAATTTCAGAATAGAGGCTCTTTTATAGGGTGATAAGAACCAACATGTTAGTATACATTAGTTCCAGGTCAGAACCCTGAAGCTTAAAAAAATTGGGGCACAAAGCACATATGTTGACTTACTAAAAAAATTTTTTGATGATAAAGATATAAAAAATAACTTGTGCATACAAATGATGAGAAATTTAATAAACATTTTGCACTTCATCTGCTGTCAATTAGACACATGACAATAGATTTAGCAGACTAGAATTTGGAATAAGCATGATGAGAATCAGCAAGTAAATCTAGCACAGAGTTTCTATCCACAGCCACTTTCAAAACACTGCAAATGCCACCATCACAGCATATGACAGTTGTTCTGAAAAGCAATAACTCATTGGTTTAAGTGAGTTTAAGCTAAGAAATTTTAGGCAAACATATGAGGATCTTTTAGAGGAATATCAAGGGATTATTTTTAGAAACAACATCAAAGGATATTAACTGCATGAAAGGATAACTATGTCTACAAGAATGCATATTATGAGCATTTACTTTTGATGACCCACCACCTTTAAGTCCACCCAAAAGTAAAAAATAGGAAGCATGTAGCTTGCCAGTGGCATCAAGTGATTTCAAGATTACAGTGAAAAAACTATTAAATATCCCGTAAGGTCTCAATTAGTACTAGATAGTCAACATCAAGGGTAGCAAAATGGGCAGAGAAATGTAAGCATTAGCATGAAAGTGTTCACCTCCTATCATTTTAAAGAACATTAACAAAGCACATTCTTCTCCAATGAGATATAATCAACTGGTCTAAAGAACACCAAGAATGATAAGAAATCAGGCCAAATTAAAGAATGCCAAAAATCATTACTAAATCCAAGGCCATGTTGCCATGATTTACTAGAGAACAGATGACCGATAAAGCAAAAATTGCCCCTTCTTCTCTCAATATATAGGGCAAAACTTCCATTACAAGAAGGCCAAAGACTAACTACAGACTATGAACAGCCACAATCAAAAAAAAAGAAAAAAACATAAGATATTGTGTGGAAAACCCCCTAGTTGCCAAGGGTACTCACTGTTCAAGTGTAAGTCTTCTTCAGCTGCAGCTATCAATTTTATTACACCAGCTTTCAATACATGCATGTTGAAATACTTTCTGGAACATAACATGATCTGAAACAAACTCAGGGTTGAGCACCTATTTCATATACATTACTCACCTACTTGCGCATAAATGATAAACGAAATATTAGGTATGCTTCCATGTGCTAAAGCATGCCAAAAATAACATATAAAAAACTTAACTTACAAAACATGAATAGAAAAAAAAGGACAAAATTCCCTTGTTTATAAGCATGCACATCAGTGATCATAGACAGCAAAATTTTAATAATAAGGGAGAAAAACAAGAGTTGTCAGAATATGATTATATTCTTTTCTCTTCTCAGCTCACAAAGCATGATAAAGGAAAGGAACTGGCAAATCATTCCCTCGTTGAGGATTTTGCACAAAACCATGTTGGAGCCAATGGCTGAAACCTAAATGTTTTCTGATGACTATCACTAATCCATGTGATGGAGTCAGCAAAAGAAACTTACACCACTAGGTAAACAAGAAGCAGTAATTAAGCATATGCAGATACAATACCAAAGTGTTAAAAATCATTTTGAGAAGAACTAGATGGACGAAGAGATACTGATTCTATCTTGCCCTAAACCACACTCTTTTCATAGATTAACTGAAGGCATTGGATCCAGGCAGAAAGAAGTAGAGCACCATAATTTTTCCCCCTTCCTTTATAGAACCAAACTAATGTCAGACAGCTTAGAATAAAAAATGTCATAAGAAATACCAGCCAAACAAGCCTAATAATTTTGATAATGCGCAAGGCCTACAGCTGTATCATGTCTCCATGCCCCTCAAATAATCTGGTGATTTCAGCTTCTGAAGATGGATATAAGCCAGTACTGTTCATTCACTAAAGTTTTATTGTTGCATTTGAATATCCCACAACCATGTTTACTTCAGCCAAAACACGAAAAATAAAAAAGCATAGAAGCTAGAAAATCCCTTTTCCAAAATACTTACGACTGCAGACACAACCATGCAAGATGGAAGCAAGCCCAGGATAGGAAAGACAAACACTTACAGTACAGATGTTCAATGTTCTACTTATTAACAAAAGAAACTCCATTAATTCTCTGAAGCAATATCCACTCTTCTCCTAGAATACAAAATTGAGATGGTCCACTTTCAAGTAGTCTCCAAAGCCTCCACCTCTGGAGTCAACATTTATATAATACACTCAATACTTCATACTATGTTCTCTGCGCGCATGTATCAATGTTTCAACTCTTGCATTGAGTGCCTGGCTAAAACAGCTGTCCAGGGCATCACAGTAAGAATGTATTAGATCCTGATGAAGTAGGACTATTTCCATGTCACTATCCACAATGCTCGGGTGGACAAAACCACCTAAAGTTGTAATACTTTTATGCACTTAACTACCTATCTTCCCATGTCATTTATAGCAACGTTATCGTGACTTGCTGGTGCTACATTCTAGAAATAAAGATGACAGGAGGGAGTATCAAAGTAGTACTTTCTGTGCGGTCTAAATAGGTTTAAATAAACCATCAAGCTTTCAGCAACCACCGAATTCCAGGTATTTTTGAGCCAAAATTCAAAAACCACAGAACAAGAAGCAGAGAATTGCAGCACACACCTCATCACGATGCTCTTTTCCACGGCTACAATCATCCTGGGAAGAACCTCCATCATCGACCTCCGTGATCCCACTCTTTCCACTGCTCCCCCTCTCTCCAGCATACCCACTGCTGCTAGGGCTAGGCGGCGCGTCCTCGTCCTGCTCCGAGCTCTCCCTCCAAGACACGCCGCCGCCATAGGACGAAGACCCCCAGGCCTCTCCAGCAGCACCATCAATCTCATCAGCCGAACACGAAGCAACCGGAGGTACCTCTTCCTCAATCTCATCGCCCGCATATAAATCCGCGGGCGGAAATCCGTGGCTCGCAGGCGGTCGACAGCTGGCGGCATTGCCTGAATCCTCCACGGTCAGAGAACTCAGCCGTTCCTCTCCGGTGGATTCTTTAGGCTTGGGTTCGGGGTCGGGCTCCGGTCTAGGGTTAGGGTTGGGATCGGAAGGGCCGTCGTCGGGAGGAGGGCGTGAATCAGAATCCATGGCGGGGTATAAGGATAGCAGACGGGCAAAAGAATGGGTAGGGATTTAGGAGAGGGAATTAGGGTTTGATGGGAATGGGGAAGAGAAGAAAAAGGAGAGAAGAAAGATAGAATTTGCCTTTGCACCCGTCGGTCGCTGGCGGACACCGGCGGTAGAAGTTGAGGATCGGTGCGGTTTGACCACTAGATCGGGATGGTAGCGGCGGCCTGGAAATGGCCCGGGCTGGGCCGGGCCAAGCCCTTACCGTAGCCTGGGCCAAGCTTGTTTTTTTATTATTATTAATTGATTATTTTCCATCAACTTCCTCAGGTTTGATAATTTTACAAAAGATAAATTTTCTGTGCACCACTGCATGCACCATCTACAATGATTGGCTAGAGCTGAAAGAAAAAAAAAAAAAAATTTATAAAATTCAGATCCAAGCCTATCCAAATCTATCCAAGTCTTAATACATGATCAACAATGAAGCTATATCAAATCATCCATAATCAAATGTGTTGGATTTGATCAATTTCCAACGTTTAATTGACATTCAAGCATCATCAGCAAAGTAAAATGCAATCAATCATCCATCATATGCATATAAAGAATGTCTTGGTCTCACTTATGCTAATCTTGTATGCAACTGCACAAATTTTTGGAGTTTGCATCAATCTCGTGCCAATGTGGTTAGAGGATTTTTGGTTTTGCACGAGAAATGGGAAGCTTCGCACTAAAACAAAGGATTTGGGAAATCTTTATTGCAACCCAGGTGTGGAGTGTGGTGGACCGGGCATCCGAGGCTCAAAAAAATAAAAAAGCCAAAATTAGAAAAGGAGAAAACCCGTGCTCGGGGATAAGAGGGTGACCTGGAGCACCCAGCGGTCGCCCAGCACCGGCGTATATATGCTCGCTATTTGAACAGCGTCGGAGATAAAAGAGAGCCGAGCACTCAAATCTTTATCCTGAGGCTTCTTCCATTTTCATTAAAAAAAAAAAAAAATCTCAAGTACTTCTCTAATGGAGGCCTCTGGTTCGATTTTATTTTGATTGCAGAGAGTTCTGTGGGCTTTCGTTACTCAACCGTCATCCCGGGCCTGGTCGATTGCTTTGAGATGGCAACACTGCGGAGCTGGGTCTCTTCTCTTCCCAACCAAGTACGCCTTCTTTTTCACATCTACTTCATTGAATATCTTAGCCGCTTACATGAGAAATTTGGATATTAAGTCCTTCAATCCAGTTGACTTGTAGATATTTCTTTTAGTTTGCGATGCTGAACTCGGCCGGAAGCAGCCGTTCGACGGTGGTTCCTTCATCTGTTATCAAGGCAAGTTCAGGAGATTTATTGATGAACGAAAAGGGTAGGTTACTCATCACTGAATTAAATTTGGATTTTTTTTTGTGTGTGTGTGTGTTATATGTTTGCTCGGCTTCTGTTTTCGATGGTACCAAGGACCCTGAAGTGTTTGGCATCCATTTTTCTATGCTCTACTTCTTTTTTCTCCCAGATTCTCTCAGCCAAGCCAAGCCAAAATCTCTTACTCGTTCTCTACCAATATACTGCAGCTTGTGCATTTGCGTTCTAGCGAACACTTGGTGTAAACTAATAATGGTGTGAGAGCCAACCAAGACTGTAGCTGACAAATTATACTTATATAATGTTTAACAACTAGTAACCATTTAATCCATCATGAATCGGTGCAACGCTCATTATGCGTCTATGTTTTTTTTTATTTTCTGTGAAGAAGGAAACCATAAGATTTTCTTAGAAGTGCGACCCATACAATCAGCCTAGGAGACCTTGGTGGAGGAAGTCCTGGCGGTCCCAAAGCTTTAGTAGGAGAAGAAGGAGGTAAGAAGGAGATGGCATCGGACAAATCTAAAGTCATTGATTTGGGAAGCTCAATCTGGTTCGATCCACCCTAATCCAGCTTTGTGTGGTGAAGAATCCCTTGTGTATATGTCTCTTGCTGTGTGGAACCCTTTAGGTCTGCACTGGAGAGATGGTGATCCAAGAGTAGTATCTCTTGATGTTGGGAGCCAAGAGAGGTATCTCTTGATGTTGTGATCCAGGAGAGGGAGTTCTTGATAATGTGATCTTTGCCTTGGCCACGAAGAAAAAACTTGTAACCGCATTATTTCTTGGAGATGGTAGAGATTTGGACTCGATCCCTGGTTTTTCCTATTGGGGATTTCCACATAAAACTTGGTCTCTTATTTTCCAGTTGCTTGCAAGCACTATTTTGTATACCATATTCATACATAGAAGGGAAAGAGATGCACTTCCGTTGATTCTGTTCCAGGTGTATGTGCATTGGTTTTGGGTCATATGCAGTGATTAGTGATACCATCCTCTGTATGCACTGGTATCCTTCGATGGGTACACTAGTTTGACCTGAGACAGAGTTTGTTCTGAACTTGTTTGGCCTTCCTTTCCCATCAAGTGGGATCAGACCGTGCCACTTATCCCTTCAAGTGTGTATTAGGGCTTTTCATCTCTTTCATGTTCATGATTTATATATATTTCTTTTTCTAAATATCTCCTTCAAGCAAGTGTTACAAATCTTGGTGCAGTATACTGTTAAGAAGGTGTGGTAGGTGACTAAGTAGTCACTCTATCTTGGGGGAGCACCATGAGCAACCTATCAGCAAAGTGGCAGCAAGATCTCCTCTAGAGTCAGAACCTCTCAACTAATCTAAATTAAAAGTCTTAAATTTTATTCTTCTTCATTTTACTTGCCTAGAGCTTTTACCGTATATCTTCCCCACCACATTGGATCCAACACTTATTGGTATATCTTCCCCACCCACACTGGATTCAACAGTTCTAAGACTATATAGTCATTGGTTATTTTTTATTTTTTGTTGTTTTTTCTTAATTGTGAAGTGTGAAGAGGCTTGTAAATGATGGTGTATGTTAGATTACTACTTTGGTTGTTAGTTGTCCCTCATCTACATGAATTTATTTGGCGGAATCAGTCATTAATTTAGGTGCTATAAGTCTCATTCAGAGAAAATCTGTTGACGTAAGGATCCAACATGTTCATAATGCCAGAGATTGCTCTATATTTAGAGTTTGAGAAACAATTTTTAAAAACAATTTCTGATTTCAAACTTTATATGGTGACTTACAGACTGCTCGAAGAGAAGACTAATATTAGTTGGTGTTGGGGCAGTGGCCACTAGTTTGTTCCCGGCAAGATTTGCATCCGCTGAAGGTAACATCATGGTTTTCCCTGTTTGTAGTGGGCATTTTTGTGGGCTCTTACTCTATCATCTCTCAAAAAAAGAAGTGAATTTTCATTTTACTCTTGTTCCTTGGGATGACATGTTGCATCAACAATGTGAATACATCACTTTCATCTAATGGTTTCATAGTCTCTTTTTTTTTTTTTCTTTTTTTCCAGAAGGAATATCCTAAAAATGTTTAGAGAGCTCTTCCCTGTAGGTCTAATGTAATTTTATTCAAGATTGCAGGAGTACCAAAGGGCTATCAAGCTTTTGTAGATTTTACAGATGGATATTCATATGTATACCCAGCAGATTGGAGGGTATGTCATGCAATGGATGTGCAAATATTCGATTTTCAAATTATTATGAAAAATGATTTAAATTCTGTCTTTCATGCTTTTTCATTTTAATATCATATAGGACTTTGACTTTGGGGGTTTCGATTCGGCATTCAAAGATCGCTTTGCAGCATTGCAACATGTGAGAGTCAGTTTTATTCCCACAAATAAAAATGATGTTCATGATTTGGGTCCCATGGAAGAGGTAATATTATTGGTCCTTTAAAGCTTATCAAACAGATTATAATTTTGTATGTAAGACATAAACATCAAGTTTATCTCATCTATTTAAGTTGTTTTTCTTCCAAAGGCTGTTCACTAGTAGAAGTCTCACTTGGAATATGGGTTAAGCATGCCCGGAAAATTATTATCTTCAGAATCACTTTGTGTGCTTGCTAAGATGCATTTGTTACCGACCAGGTTTGATATGCTTAACAGGTCATATTCGATTTGGTTAAAAATGTATATGCTGCACCAACTCAGATACCAACAATATATGATATGCAGGAGGTTTGTTTCTTTAATTATTACATTGTACCTGATTCATTTTTGCGCTTTGAACCTACCATATAAGACTCTTTGCAGTGATAGCCATTATATACTTATTATTCTTCTAGATGCTTGTGCTATCATTATAAAGTTAGCAAAACCTATTGTAAGTTGATATTGTTGTCCGCACATGAGAGAATGGGCATTGAATCCCTAAAAGTATGTTTTTCTACACAAAATCCACATGCTCGTCTTGTGAGAATAAAAATCCATATACTCAAAAACAATTTAAGATTTTCTACTTCCATCTACTTCAAACCATGTTTCTTCTGGTATAAACTATTTAGAGCAATTAATTACAACACAGAATTAAGGTTGTTTTTCTCCTAGTCACCTTTGAAAAAGCTATGTATGACTCCATAAAATTGTTCAGGCTTTTTATATTCGTCGACTCCAGAGTGGCTGGTTTCTTTAGTAGATTGGATTATTATAAAATGTCACTTAATAGCAATTCATTAATTGCAAATTAGAGGCTGTATATATATTGTTCGAAACAAATTGAACTGTGAGACATATATCAGACAATCAAAAAACATGCTAGTTTCCCAGACACCTATCCCTGTTGTTTCTCATTATTATTTTAGAGGTTTTCTTGATGATTTTGGGCAAGTTGCAGTTGATGCTTACACTAGCTATGCTATTCCACTTCACTTTCGTTATAGCATTCCGGGAATGCATGATTCAGAGACACTAAATCAAGGAGAGAAAATACAAAATGATACCGTGGAACTGAAGCTTAGGAATTTTTTCCCTAAAAACACATGTAAACATATGAGAGTTATACTTGTATTGCATAGAATGTTTTCCTGTTTAACTATCATGTGCAGGCTCAGGAAGATGCTGTCAGTCCATTAACAAAACTCCACCATATAAACTTGTAACTAAGAGGAATGAATAGATGATGAATATTTCATCCATTTACCACATCCTTATTAATCCTTCTTGTTTCCACCTTATGCAGCGTACAATTGCTGGAAAGAACTACTGGACATTCGAGTATGAACTTGCATCTTCAGGCTTTTCCCGAACCGCCTTTGCAACCATAGCGATCGGCAATGGTATGTACTGCTACTTGGACAATCTCCTTCCATTTTCTACCAAATGGCTACTTTCTTCTGATTTACAAACCCAACTTAACAATTTCTTATGAACTAAGATTGTGGTATGATTTGATGAATAACATGAGCATTTTCTACCAAATGACTACTTCCTTCTGTTTCAACATTCGGAAGGTCGGTACTACACGCTGGTGGTAGGTGCAAACGAGAGGCGGTGGAGTAGACTCCGAGACAAGCTCAAAGTGGTAGCAGACTCTTTCAAGATATTAGACATATGAAATATGAATTCCAGTAGAACAAAATTGCTTGCTGAGTTTGAGGTGCTATTAACAGCGATTATAGTTTTCTTTCTATTATGTGTATAAATACTGTTTTTTTGGCATATTGCTTGTGTTATGATTACCATTATCTTTAACCATTTGGACGAAGAAACTGTTCCTGCATCCTTGCGTCACAAGAACTGAGCCTCAGCAGCAAGGTTGTCATTATATCTCTATTTTAAAGCAACCGCATGTCCACTAGCTTGCAACCAGCCGTGCGGTGTTGGATTCTTGAAAAAAAAAAGAAGCATTTAGACTCCCTAAATAGTTTATGAAAAGCTGGCCCTTCTCTCTTACCACAAACTAGAACTTTAAAAGTAAAAAGAATAAAAATAAGAAAAGAATAAATTATATTTTTGATTCCTTAATTAAGTTGAATTTTTTTAAAAGATACCTAAATTATAAAAAGTTAAAATTTAGTCGCTATGCCTTTTTAATCATTTTATTTTATTTTTTTTTTGAATTCTGATCATTTTTTCTTACCAAAAATCTTAGCCAGCGATAATCAGTATTTATATGGTGAAAAATATCTGGCAAAGATGATGTAGTATAATGGATAAAAATTTTTATTTTATCAATATGATATGAAGTATATAAATAATGATATGATTTCTGCTGTAGAATCAAGTAACACATTAGTATCCATAGGATTGGCTAAAATTATCATTCTAACTTTTTTCCAACAAAAGTTGGCATCGAAGCGGAGAATAAAGAAAATGACATCAAGCTCGATGCATTAGTAGTAATTGATACTACTACATGTGTTGATTATTTTTCCAAACATATTTCTAAGGATCTGCATAGAAATTCTTGGCTACAAATGTGGTATTCAACCAAGCTCATACATTTCCAATATATCATCTACATTTAATGTTTAGGAGAAAAGATGGGCATACTCAGTTGAATGCTTACATAAAAGGCATGTGACCAAGTACATGCAAAAATTAATAAGAAATTTGACAATGTTGTAACAATAATGATTACATATTGTTTATCATGGGTGATGTTCACTATGAGGGTTATTGTGCAAGAGATCCTGCTAAATATTCTGATGCAAGATGATAACGTCCTGGCTAAAAATGTGACAATACATATGATGAACTAACGCAGTAGATAAGTTACAAAAGTATGTTAGTGTGATCTTATCTTTCTGATAAAATATGAAAAATACTAATTATTTTATTTTATTTTTTCATATTAGCTATGAGCCAAATAACTTGTGCTACATGGCTATCATTAAACTTAATTGCCTCAGTCAAAGAATTAATGTCTAGTTGCAGTTTCTACCGAAAGCAACCTCCAAAAACTGCAGCATCATCAAAGAATAATTCTTTATCTACTACCCCTCGATAAAAACGAAAATACACCATTCAACCACATTGGCTATATAATATAATTAATAATAAAATAAATATTTAATACTATTTAATTTTATTTTTAATTTTTTTAATAAAAATATATATTTTTTATAAAATAAAATATATATATTATTACTTTCTCATGCTTTATATAATTTTTTTTGATTATATATGATATTCTGAATAATATATATATTTTTTATATCTATAACTTTCTATGAATATATATAACATCTTAAATAATATATATAACTTTATGAATAATAATTATGACTTTCTATGATTATTATGGCTTCCTGTTGGTTATAATTACCAACATAATATCATATAAAAATATAAAAAATTAAATATATTATTTAAAATATCATATATATTATTATATATATTATTTAGGATATCATATATATTTATAAAAAATTATATATATAATTCAAAATATTATCTATATTTACAAAAAATCATATATATTATTTAAATATCATATATATTTATAAAAAATTATATATATTATTTAAAATATCATATATATTTATAAAAAAATTTATAAATATCAAAAAATTATAATAATCAATATAAAAACATAGAAAGCCGTATATATTATTCTAAATATTATAAATACTCTAATATTATAAATACTTACAGAAAATCATATAAAACATCAAAAAAATAATAATACTATTATTTTTTAATTAAAAAAATAAAATACAAAATACATAGCCCAAGATGCATTTTTCTCCACCCGAAGCGATGGACAAAAAATTTCTCCACCATCACATCACATGTCTGAGGCCGAACCTTATAGGACTTAAAACTGACCATTGGCCTCAGTTACCCAAATCTTAGGTTACCTAAGATTAACCGCTGACCTCAGTTGGTTGACATGAGGGAATATTGACCAAATCCTGACCTGGTCAGGTTTAGGCCAGCAATCACGGGACCCCAAATCAGGCCTGGACCTATAGCTGCTGGACGTAGACTGGTATTTGTATAATGAGCAGACTTGTAAAATAATTTCTATTACCAAAATATAATATACTATCAGATAACAAAAATTTGACTTTACATGAATCTGGGCGGTAATGACTTAAATCAATACTTCAAATTAAAGTTTCACACTACCAAATAGGTCACTTGAAGCAAATTCACCCACATACCGAGATACACTCTAATCTGCAGCTTAATATTCTAAATATTGTCCATCACAACCTCGTATAAAAGCAGCACAATCTTGTTGAAGCATCGGGGATCTCACAAAATCCATTTATCGCCTAAGCATGCCGACATTAGCGGATTTAGCAGCATCAGATAACATGCGTTGACGTTAGCAGAACAAGGTAACATAGCCTGCTTACCATTTTTATTTTTACCCCCATATTCATGAACATTACAGAATAGAAATAACAAAGCTGTAGATGGTCAAAATTTTCAAACCTGCAAGAAGTGAAATTGGAAGATAGCAGCTCTGAAGGGGGGAAAAATATTACAGCTCTACCTTTTGATTAACAAATTAATACACTATGGAGGCAGCATAAACCCAGGAAAGAGTGTCCGAGCCTCCAAAAGAATGCATAACACAACCACTCCAACATGCCGCCTCGGTTGCTCATTGTCCTCCAAACCCCACAACCATTTCACAGTCCCATCAACCCTAACATTTGACCAATTGTCAACTATCACCGGCCACCACAATCAACCGTGTTACAAACCTGTCAGTTCTCCATTTCACCCATTCTACATGCAAATCGCCATGATAATAAATTTCATCCACTGACGGGGTGGCAGTATTGGCATTCCCAGCAATGGAGAATGGGTGAAAGAGAACTCGAGCCCATACTGAAAATAATTTACAGATACCATCAAAAGAAGCTCTACCTAGAGGAGTCGATGCTGACGAAGGCCCTTAGTGAAATGAGGTTGCATCAATCTAACATACAAACCATTCATCTGCACCAGGGAATCATGGGTACCCTGTTCAACTATCCTGCCACAATTTAGGACCACGATGTTATCCACGTGCCTCATCATTGCTGCTCTATGTGCGATAAGAATCGTGGTCTTGTTTCCCATAATTAGCGTGTCAAGGGCCTCCTGCACCACTCTACTTGACTCGGACTCTATTGCAGAGCTGGCCTCATCCAACAACAAAATCGGAGCATTTTTCAGCACGACCCGAGCAATGGCAATCCGCTGTTTCTGCCCAGGTGTCAAGTCTACCCCTCTCATTCCCACATGCGTGTCATACCCATGTGGCAAGCTGCTGATGAAATGGTGGGCATTTGCTATTCTTGCTGCCTCTTTTATCTCAGCTTCTGTTGCATTGTGCCTTGCATAGATAATGTTCTCTCTTATGGTTGTTGAAAAGATAACAGGTTCCTGTTGAACCAAACCCATGTGGCTCCGCAACCATCTCAAGTTGAACAGCTTCAAATCCCGACCATCCAACAAAACTTGCCCAGCAACAGGATCATAGAATCTCTCAATTAAAGAAATTATCGTGCTCTTCCCAGATCCTGAAACACCCACCACTGCTATCGTTTGTCCCCCATTGACTTTAAGACTGAAATTGCTGAGCACCATCACTTCAGGGCGAGCAGGGTAGCAAAAATCAACATTTCTGAGCTCAATGCTTCCATAAACATTAGGAGGTTTAAGGCCACTGTTATCATCAGGATCAATCTTCGGCTCACGATCAATGATTTCAAATACTGATGTGAGGGACTTCCGCCGTTTGAGAATATAAGGAGCAAGCCCAAATGGCTCCACCAAAGCAAAAGTGGCAAATGAGAAGACTATGTACTCTTTAAGTGCCGTAGATATCGTGAGACGGTCATCCTTCACAGAAACCGCAGTGTACCATAGGAGAAGAGCATTACATGCAAAAAGCATGAACTGCGACAAGCCAAAGGCAAAACCAATGCCCATTCCATGAAAAAAACTCTGCTTGAGTATTTTATATAGCTGCAATCTGTACAGGTCCATCACCTTGTTACCAGCACAAAATGCCACTACAGTATAAATGTTTCTGACAGCATCTTCAAGGACCAAAGAGGCCTTCCTGTGCATCTCCTGAATTCCCCTGGAGAACCCAGCAAGCCACATTTTCTGCAAGTAGAAAAGGAGAGAAATTTACCGTCGCGTAACCCTGATGTGATCTCATATTGGAGGTTCAAAATGTTAAGGGGCGTTATATGCATTGGCAAAAAACTCAAATGCAGATAATGTTGACACTTCAAGCCGTCATGCAAACAATGAGCACAGAACACCAGCAAAACCACAAAGTGGTCAAGTTGTTGTATTAGATAATCAATTAAGACAAAAGAAAAATTCAAAAAAGATGATTGCCAGAGATATAAATTATTGCATGTCATTACGTTGTATATTCCATTAGATTTTTTGCATTATGGTAATACATCAAGTATTTTTCAATAAACATATTAATCTATTCATAAGAGGTGAAATAGATTGAGCTGAGAAAAATAGTTAACCTTAACCCAGCATTTGCCATGTCACACGTGTGAGAAAAATACCTCAAAGTACCCTTCCCATTTAAAGCTCCTTAAATTGCAAAATAAGTGTCTCAAACAAATGGATTAAACCATCCCCAGCCTACTTCAATCCAGAGAAAAATATTACAAGGGTGGTACAGTGCACTCATTGTTAAGGGGAAAAGCAGTCATCTTACCTCCCAAGATGTCTAGTCTACACTGGGAAAAAGTAGTTCGATAAAGGGTGCTTAGCAAGAAAATATGGATGAAGTGGGTTAAAAGGGGTCTTATTTCATCTTAACCCTGAAACATGGCAGCATAAGGGTTTATAGTAACTAAAAGAATAGTAGTCAGTCGATTCCCTGAAGGAATATTGGTGCTGAATGAGTTCTAGTGACAGGATAATTCAATCCACTCAAATGTATTTGACTGCCCAAATGTACAGATTCAGTCAACCCATCCAAAAACTAAAACTGCACCACTCATTATCCTTAATGCCTAAAGTATTTCATTTCTGCAAGAACTGAAACTGCCAAAATTATTACGATGCAACAATTATTGCAAAACAGCCATAGCCATGACTGTTACTTCAGCAAGGTTCCCAAAGCTGAAAATAAAGACATGGAAAATTAACTTCTATTCACAAACTAATAATGGCCAGAGAATGTGCCATTGAACTCACAGTCCTACTTCTCCCAAATTGTTCTCAGAATGACTCATAAAAAGGTGACCAGATTAACTGGAACGTAATTGAACCCATGAAAATAAGCTTAGAAGGCAAACTAACTTTCTTTCTATGAATCAGATAAAACTTTGAGGGAATGAAACTCCATTAATATCTCATATTGAATCATGTTCTAACACATCCCCTTGGCACTAAAATTTGAAAACCATATCAAAGATTGCTGTCTTTATATAAAATGCAACTGCAAACCTGTGCAATGGCAGAAACTATTAGGATGGGTAAGGTTGCCAATGCAACAAGAGCTACACGCCATTCTAGCAGCATCCCGATAAGAAGGGCAACAACAACTGCTGCAGTGTCCTGTATGAATATAGAAAGTCGATTGCTGAAAGCAGCACGGACAAATGTCGCATCATTTGCCAAGCGCATGGATAATGCATCTGCACTGTTCTCTTCTTCATCAAACCATCCAACTTCATTACGCAATATCGCTGAAAAAAATTTCAGATCAGGTGACTTGCATGTTTACTGTGAAACTATCATATGATGTGCCATAAATAATAAAACTTGATGCAAAAGGAAATTTTCTACAACACAGACAATACCAATTACCTGAGAACATCATCCTTCTAACTCGCTCAGTCATCTTCTCCCCCATTATGCCAAAATAGAAGTGCTGTAGAAAGTTGGCAACCACTGTAATAATACCCATACATGCAATGATCAAGCACCATTTGTTCACCTCATGGTGTCTATCTCGGATATCAATTCTGTAGTATGCTGCCACTATCAGTGCAATAGTGTACGCAAGAAGCGGATTAAATGAACCAAAAATTGCAGCACCGATGCTCCCCAGAAGAGCATAAAGCCATTCTGCAAAACTAAGCTCTGCAAGCCTCCAAAAGGAAGGAAGTTTTTGGTGCTGCAAGTCCTTCACCTCCCTCTGTTTAGCATGCATATCATCAAACTGATTAAGAGGACGGCTAAATGTTTTCGAATGAGAACGCTCATTTTTAGGATCAGATGTCAAAAGTGGAGAAACAGGTGATTCTGGGTCTGAAGCATTTGAGGACTGCCGATGGACAGAATGAACATCGATTTTGGGAAGTTCAGGCAATCTCATTTCGAAACTGTCCTGTCTTTTGATGGATGGGGCTCTTTCTGCTGCCACCAAGGGCAACCCATTTTCCACCATTTGCTCTGAAGGTGGGCTGTGGACCTTTGGTGATTCATGAGAGCTGTAACTGGAATCTTGCTGCCGAAATGTATGAAAACCATGTGCTCTTTGAAGAGAGGGTGATTTTGCCATCTTAGGAGATGTGGACTCTTGAAAACTGTAGCTTGCTGATGAATCCCTTTCAATTTGGAAAGTTGTAGACTCTCTATAATTCCTGATTGGTGTCCTGGAGGGGTAAAGAAAAGCCTCTTAATATTTGCTCAACTTGATGTGTTGAAGGAACAATGAGCATGTGACCAGTGCAAGTGTAAAATGAATTAAATAAATGAATGTTGGATCACTTATATGGACAATGACTTGATATAAGATGTAATGCTTCATGATTTTAACCATTCAAAAGTGCATATTGGTGACAGTAACAATATGATCAACTACACAGCTTTCAGGAACCTATAATAGCAGATAGATCTAGAAGCTTGTAGTTCACAAAACAAGTAAAAGATATGAACAAATTTTAACAAGCTGCAGAAGCCATTAGTTTTCCTTTTTCTTTTTTTGATAAAAATAAAGCATGTCTAAGTTTTCCTAAAAATGATGAAGACAAGAATTTAAAATAGAATATCACAAAATATAAAGTAGCATACTACATACATCATAGTTTGCTGAACCATGCCAAACTAGCCAGTTCGGGGTGCAGCGAATTAGACCAGTCAGTTACCAGCATTGTTCAAGGGGTCAATTTGGTATAAAAGGATCGACTAATTGAGGGTTCACATTTTCTGTATTCACTCTTCACTGCCCTGCTCCTGTTTCTTTCGCCCCTCCCCCTTTGAAATCTCCCCCCCCCCCGGCGCTGACAATGATGAGGAGGGCTGTTTGAGCCCTCCCTCTTTCCCTCCCCTCTCCGACAATCCCTGTTTTGGTATGCCCCAGAATGGCATGGCATGAACCTGCACCATGCTGAACCAATCACTGGCAGGTACACCCTCTGGATCTGGTTTTGCGATCCTTGCTGTATATCGTAACAATATGATAAAGGCCATAGCAAGTTCTCAAAACTGGTAAACAGCAAGCTTTTATCATGATGATCTTCCAATCTAGGATCTACACTTCTCCCAGAAGTTGGACAATCAATTTCTCCACAAAGATTCACCAAGTGTCACAAAATGTCACTCTACCCTAAACATTTTGGTTAACTGACTTCTATGAGGACAAAAGCTTCCTAAGCCTAGCATAAGGCCCTTGATAAAGTCCTTCCCACTCTGAAGAAAGCAATAATGATAAAACATCCATTACTAAAACATAAAGCAGTCAGCAGCTGAAATGTCTCCAAATATGTAAACAATATATTTAGCACCAGCCTAAGTTTCATACAAAGAAGTCATCCTTCAATGTTGTGGTCCTTGTTCAAATTCAAGTTCGCCTCATGTTGAGGCATCCCTCCTGACTTTCAAGGAGATTGGAAAAAAGTCCCCTCCATCACAGTGGCATTACGGCCATTCTCAGCGCTCAACAAAACCTCAAGTGTATCTAAACACAGCACTGTTTCTGGATTTCCAGAAGAGCCAATGCTGTGAAGCTATATGCCTGTAAACTCAAGGTAATGCATATACTCAGAAGAACCTACAACAACATTTTCCACTAGATGGGACTGATCAAAGTAATTAAAGGAAACTAATGCAAGAAGAACGAATATGGGGTGACATTGGATGCCAATACAGCAATGACTATAAACTGTTCTTAGAAAATGTTACGTTTGACTTGGTCAATTAATAAGCTAGACTGATATGCAAAATTCCCTCAACGACTGTAAATGATGGTTTTACTGTGCATCTAAACAGATCTTCATTCAAAAGAACTCATACAGACTAGACACTCTACATACACTTGGTCTTCATTTAAGCATCCCACAAGCAATATGGTGCACGGACAATTCAGCAAGCAAAGTTATTTAATCAGTAATGCTTACTTCATGCCAAATGAATGCAAGACATCCCCAAAAATACCAAACAGAATATATTTCTATTTCACAAAAGCTTTTATTTAATCTCCTGAAAATTTTCCTTTTTCAGCAGACTTTAGATCCCTCTCTTGAATGGGATTTATATAACTGTTCATGATTAACCCATCTTAAGCGGTACTCCCTTGCCAAGCTGTTCCTAAACTTCACCTAACCAACTCAAACCATCCTAAATTTTACCCCATCATTGTCATAACCATCACATATTCTAGATCTTTCCACATTGTTTGGCATTTCAACTCGCAAAAAAAACTGTTATGAACTTCTCCTTTGAAAAAATCCATCCTGCATATGATACTCAATAGCTGTACAAAATCCATCCAGATTGCTTTGATCCTATCAATAACACGCTCATCTATCTATTTGTTTCTATTTTGTGATGAATAATAGTGAATCCAACTAGCTTGGGAAATCACTGGTGCTTCAGTTCAAACTACATCTTCATCTCCCTGTATATCTCACTAAAGGAACATTCTGTAAACTTTGTTCTTCAATTCAACTATAATGTCAGCCATGGGCAGCATCAACTGCCCTAGCTTATCAACTAAAAATACACCGGAAACAGTTTACCTGACCGCCTGATGCAATTGCATAAAGCGATGGCAAAACAAATGCTAGGAGCCAAATCCAACAAACCCTCATGAACCTTGCCCCTTTTCCCAGAGGAACAGCTGAGAACGGCATCATTCAGCTGCCAGATTCCATTCATGCCCTGACTGTGTCACTTCAGGAGGTAAGTCAAACTGGTTCCCATTATATCATCTACATACAGCAAACCCAAAGGCCTCTTGTTGAACATACCAATGGGACACTTATCAGCAGGTATCTGCTCATGCCAATGTTACTTGTACACTCCAATTTTTGGGTCTTCTTATGTGTTAGATGTAGCTCATTATGTATTATATGCATATACCAACACATATTTGCACAGACATATCTAAAACGCAGACCTATCCGCATGTCTGATTTTTCAAAGATTCCCATGTCCAAAAACATGGACCCTTGGCACCCACATCATGAATCAAAGTGTTGGCTAATTCAAGCCCATATTGGTAGATACACGCAATATAGCTAGATATTGGCCGTAACAGGCCCCTTAGATGTAAATTTTAGGGATGGACGGACATGAATTATATATTGTGATGGCTGAACCAATACATATATTCTCTTCTTTTTTTTTCCCCCACAAACTGAAGATACATCATTTGAATATAAGAATAATAAACTAATATAACTTGAAATAAAATAAGGTCTCTAAACAGGATGGTACATTTATTGATAGATAGTTACAGATATGCAAGGAGAAAAACAATGCACAAAATGGTTTCATAATCATCCAGAGAAATAATATGCAGGTGCTATGAATGATGTTACAAAGCAGAAGCATGCTTTAACTAGTGTAAGTATTCACCAACAAACAAGCCATATGGAACACCAAGAAAATAAATCAAAAGTAATGCTGGCTTTAAATTGACAACCATATAACAGACACTAGAAAGTGAAGTATATTAGCAATTTTCAAAATGGAAAGGTGTAGCAAAAACTAAGAACTATAGTAAACTTAGTATATAAAATTCTTAAACCATATTAAGAAAGGATGCCACACATCTTTGAACAGAAGTTTGTCTTAGTATGTACATACCTCTTAGGAAGCTTTGCTGCTTCCTCATATCTTAGGAGTTCTGCGTAAAGACCATCCAGATTCAGCAATTCATCATGTGTACCCATTTCAACAAGTTGACCCTCCTCCATCACTGCAATATAATCAGCATTCCTTATAAGGCTAAGGCGCCTAGCTATTATGATAGTGGATCGTCCCAACATAAGAATATCCAATGCCTCCTGAACAGCTCTTTCTGCCTCAAAGTCAAGGCCACCTGTGACCTCATCAAGTAGAAGGATGGATGGGTTTGAAAGCACAGCCCGCGCAACAGAAAGCTTTATTTTTTGTTCTTCAGTCAATGCTAAACCGGCCCTGCCAACCTGACATGCATTTAACTCAATCTATTAGTGGAGAGGAAATCAATATAGAGATTCAGTAAATCAGGTTTAAACATATTGCATACTACCTGTGTGTCATATCCCTTTTCAAGTGAACTGATAAATGTATGTGCATGTGCTGTTTTAGCTGCCTCTTCAATTTGATCAGATGTAGCAGATCTTCCATAGGCAATGTTTTCCCTAATGCTCAAACTTAACAAAGCAGGTTCCTGGGTGACTAGTCCTATTTGGCTTCTTAACCATTCTAGCTTCAGGTTTTTTATATTCTCACCATCCAAAAGAACTTCACCTGCACCAGAAGGAAATGTAGCCTTTCAACTCTGCAGTCATGAATCCAAGAAATGCAAATGAAATTCGTGCAGGGGGGAACAAATTGATGATAATAATACCTAATGTAGGATCATAGAAGCGCTCCATAAGAGGAATTATACTGCTTTTTCCTGAACCGTTCCTACCAACAAGAGCCACAGTTTTCCTAGCAGGTACAGTTAGGTAGAAACCACTTAAAATGGGAATCTCAGGACGAGACAGATAGCTGAAATATACATTCCGGAATTCAATATTTCCTTGTACTGAAGCTAAAGTATTTCCATCTTGATTGACAGTGGAGGTCGAACGGCTTATCATCTCATAAAGTCTATAAGCTGCGATTCTCCCTTGTTCAAATGAATAAAAGTTTGTGGCTGCTTGATTTAGTCCACTGTAAATGATTAAAATATAAATAAGAAAAATGATATGATTGAAAAAGAAAATAAGATTTCCACTTCAAAAGACAACAAATGCTTACAGGCCACTCAGAATTACAGCAAACAGAGCTGTTATAATTTCACCACCATTAGCTTTTCCACGTGAAATCAGGACTCTTCCAACCCAGAGTTGTAGAGCACAAGAACATATTGCAAGTCCGTATGTGAAACCAAGACCAAGGCCTTGCACAAGACTTATCAATATCCCATACCGCAGAGTTGCTTGAAGTGATGTAGCATACGAATACTTTGCCAGAGTTTCATTTGTGAAGGCATACAAAGTCCTCACATATGCAATTGCCTGCACAGTTTAATGGTATATCATCAGTTTATATGCAACTGCCATGCCATATCTTACTACAAAGAATCTGGACCAACTTATCACCAGTGTTGGTTTTCAGAATGTAGATTCTAGTATTACTTGTTTCACAACATTAACTGAATAAATTTGCAGTATTACAGCATATGCATTCTGATGTTAATAATTCATAATGTGACTGGCAACTGCATATTGCCACTGCTATTTGATTCATTGCTGCAAACTATCATTACTAATTTCCATCTCCAACAGATAAGTCCCAAACTTTACAGCCCATCATGACAAGTAAAATAACTCAACAGCATATACAACAAGTTTGAATATATCAAAAGGCAACATCGAAATATAACATCCAAAAATAACATTCAAATGGGAAGGCACAGAAACAAACTTGCAAATTGTTGTAATTACAGGAAGTAGATATTTCTACACCTATGTATGTTAGTACTAGTTAAAGAGTGATGATGAGTTATGGTTTTCAAGGAAAGATATAAGCAGCTGCAAATGTGACAGTTTTCACAGTCCAACTGAGGAAAAAGCAATATCAAGTCGCCACCTGCCCAGCAACCATGTGCATGATTTGGGCTCTATCGATCAGTATGGATTTCCATGGGTGGATGTTAGGCCCTTTTCCAGCATGGGCAACAACAGAATTCCCAATTCTGCATAGCCACTACCTGTCATGGAGAGAGAGGGAGGGAGAGGGGAGGAGGGGGGAGGGTCATAGCAAGCAACCTAAAATTAACAAAATCAGGTCCCACAAGATGATTAAGGGGGTGTTTGGTACGGGGTGATCATCCCAATATCAAGGGTGATGTGAATGAAGGTGACGAGATCACCATGTTTGGTTGTACCATGATAATCCTACATGGCAATGATCTCAAATCACCCACACTCCTCAAATCACTGCCCAATCCAATGATGGGAAACCTGCCTTTGAGGTTGGGTATCCAAAATGACCTCAAGGTAGTGATCTTGGGATGAGATTTTGGGGGAAAAAAATACCCCTAAATCCAATGGAAAAATTAGTATACCAACATATCTAACATATTATATCAGTATTATATGTATTATATTATATTGATATTGCATATATTGTAATTATGATTTATGTTATAATATAATATATTATTATTGTCATATTAGTATTTGATTATAATTTTAAATTATAATAGAAACATATTATTGTACTTTATATTTACATATTATAAAATTATTTAATATATTACTTCTATTTGCCTTATTTTCCTAATCAAAGTAAATATTAATATTAAGATAATAATATATTATTATAAATAAAAATATTGATTCTATAATAAAAATTAATATATTTTTATAGAATTAATAATTTATATATTAATAAGAACATTTTATGTAATATATTAATAACAAATATATTAATATTGTATTAAAATATTTTATATGATTAATATATATTTTATGGAATATATTAGGAGTAGTTTTGGTATTATGTGATCTTGGATTTCCATGATATACCAAACAGGTTACTCGTGAATACTCGATGAATCATGGAAACATAACATACCCAACACCATGATCTTAGATTATTGGGATCATATTGCCTTAAGGATCACCAATGATCTAAGATCACTATGGTGATTCATTTGGGTCTCACCAAACACCACCTAAGCAGTGTCTTGATAAGCTGCAATACGTTTAAACAGTCAAGCAGCTTGCTTTATGTATTTAATCTCTTTGAAAATATTTATAATTATCATAGCAGATAGTTGTTGGGATGAACTTGAAGGAAACATTCATACTCAACTGAAAACAATCTAAGGAAGAAAACTATCAGCCAGAAACAAATCAAACAGACACACCACTACATGTGCCCAACTACGAAATTCATTAGAAAATAGTGTTGATTCATTGCACCGAGAAAAACCTGTTCAGCTATGCCTGCCGCTTCAGCATAGGCATCTTGAATATTTTCAGCAAGCCTGTGCAGAAATATATTTGATATTCCTCCTGCAGCTACAATGAATGGGCCAGTGCCTAGTGTTAGAAGTGCAATCTGCCAACAGTTGATCAATCCAATGACCAGACCACCAAAAAATGTAGCCATGTTATGGATATAGTTTCCAACCTGCAGCACAGTTGCACCCATTATCAGATCACATTAGATGAGACTCCAAGGAAATTAATCAGATTTTAAAAGAAATCTATTTTACATGCTACAGATGTGACACAAAGGAATAAGAATATCTGTCCGCAGCATGAAAAGAAGGTTCAGCTTGTAAACATACTTTCTCACTTAGTGCAGATTGAATGAGCAACACGTCACTCAATACTTGACTGACAATGTCTCCATTATTCCCATAAGTATCAAAAAAGCTCATGTCCTGGTTTAGTAAGACTTGGACATACTTTGACCTGATGACTGCGGTCTGCCTCTCTCCAGTAAGAATCCAGCATGAGACCTCTATAGAACTAATCAATTTAGTACATGCATCAAGAACATATTAAGTAATAAAAAAGTTGAATGGATGATAATTTGACATTACCTATCCATCCAGCAGCAAAAACACCAGCAGCTATATAGATAATGTACAGGGCATGCTGCAATGAGAAGAACAGCAAATGAGAGAAAAGCTATGGATTACATTATGATCAACTTTGGAAGGTGATAAGAATTTTTCTGCACACTGAGTATGCAAATAGAACAAGGTTATATAATCATGGAGCAAAATGCACATATAAGAAAATCTCAATGAGAAAAAATGAAATGAAGAGTTTTTCTTTAACAATAAACTATAGTTACAAGACGATAAAAATAGCAAATAATTAAAACAAGAAATGAACAAGTAATACACACTATAGGAAATGGTTCGTGCATCTCAAAACATGATATCAAGAACCTGGGGAAACTTGCATAACCAAGGAAATATCCCTTTCCATGCAAACCCCCCCCCCCCCCCCCCCCCCCCCCCCCAAAAAAGGAACCGGAAAGATAAAAGGGCATATCTAATTAATGAGTATATAAACCAACAGCTGATAGTGAAATTAACACTGATTGTCACCAACCTTGTAATTCCTGACAAATCTACAGATCCAAAAAAAGAATATGTAAAGCAAAATGGACATAACCAGTCTCAGTATATCACCAATTGTAGCGCTAACTAAAGTTTCCCTGATTTTATGATGATATTTCTCAAATTAAACAAAGTTTGAGACAAGTGAGCCTTTTTTTTTTTTGGTCGAAAATACCATGGTTATTCACCACCACTTCAGTTTGAACCTAAGACCTCTCACTTGGAGAGAAAAATACCAACCAGCTGAGCTAACAGCTGTTAGTTGAGACAATGGAGATATCAAAATAGTTATTTGTTTTAGTTGATGGAGTATATATATATATATATATACACACACATCCAATGGCACACCATGAAAGGCAAAAACAGAGAAAGAAGCAACACCATCTGGATGACAAGATTAAATTGGACAGATAAATTCCAAAAGTAATCTATTTCTGCAACCTCTACTCTATCACCTCCTCTCTTACAGCTAGGCCATTTGTAGTCATGCTGATCCATATCTTACCTATGTAGCATTCCCAAGATCTTGATTATATTGAAACATTCTTCCCTTACGACTCCCATGCAGCCATAATTATTGCACCTAGCTTCACAATAGCAGATAACTTCAATCCTACTACCTCACTTACAGCATCCATCAATATGGAATTATTTGCAGTTGTGATCTAGAAGTAGAATAAAGCTTCAACTTCAACAAAGTCCCCAACTCTGTACTTAAAATACGCTGTCCGAATAGTGGAATTGAAGTCACACAAAATACCCAAACCAGCAATTGGCCCAACTTGAAAAAACATAGCGGATTTAAAATGCAATTAATGGTTTTGAAGATTCCTTACCGTTTATTGGGCATATTCTACTCTCATCCACTACAAACATCTCTTCTGGACATATAAAAGCTGCTATAACAGAGATCTTAATTGCCATGCTCAACAGTAGATGCGAGGATGGGTTAGGGAGCAGGGAAATGGATATCTTAAAAGCACTTATGGCAAGGAAGCACTTCAAAAACAGGTCTGAGTTCGAGATCGTGGAGAGATTCTGATATAGGTGCTGTTGGGGATAAACCCCACTCCCACCAAAGTCCAGTCTGATGCTTGGCCTAACGCAATGAGCTTCGATCGGGAATTCTCCTCCAACGGCCAAATATTAGCCGAACTCCTTCAGCCAGCCGGACTCTTTCCGGATCTCTCCTTCAGACGGATGTATACAGGAGCCAAACTTCTTCCGAACTTCTCCAGCGGCCGAACTCCTCCCGAACTCCTCCAGCGGCCGAACTCCTCTAGAAGCCAAATTCCTTCCGAACTTCTCCTTCAGTTGGATTTCTCCAACGGATTGCTTCCAGATTTCAGCTAGCGCTCCTCCCGGATGATCCCCTCTAGCCGTATCTCCTTTAGGAGTCCGAACTCCTCTGGAATTGATGTATGTCGAAGTTCTTCACCGACCAATGCCTGCTTCCTTCGAACTTCGATTATTGAATCTCAACGAACGGTCACTATTAGTCTGACGACACCTCTCCCTCTCCGTATCGAACCCCACGTGGCCCCGAGCAGCTCAGTACCCGACAGCTACGGCTGTCGCCATCAGTCTGCTACAGGCGGCACCCCTCCGTGACAGACTTCACCAGACCTCGAGCGGCCCGCTACCAGACGGCTGCAACTGTCACTATCAATCCGCTATAGGCTCCGTCTATAAAAAGAAACCCTCCAGATATATTTTCTCTAAGCTCTCTTCTCCTTCCCAAAATTTTGCCGAACTCTTGCCTGAGCATTCCATTTCTATTGGCCAGAAGAGCTGACTTGATCGTCGGATGGTCCTGTCGGAGCCACCACCACCGACTCCGGACGAGACTTTATTTTGCAAGTCACTGACGGTGACCTCGTCTTCCTCGACTCTAGCTCGTCCCGACGTCAGCCAAATTCTGCAACAACAGAATTGGCGCTAGAGGAAAGACCCTCTGTTTTCGAGATACCCTTGTTCTTAAAGGAGTGCTCAGTCAACCCTACCGACCTTCTTCTTCAAGGTTTGAACCAGATCCATCTGTTCCTGCTCCATCGTCGGCGCTTCAACTACCACTTCCACCGACGGTCATCGTAGATCCGAAGCAATTTAACCTACTGATGCAGCGGATTTAAGGCCTCACTGAAATAGTGCAGGCCATGCGGTAGCCCCCAGTGGCGGTTCCACCAGGAAACCCGCCGTCGAGATGTCAGGAACCGATCCTAAGGAAGGGCACTTGGGCTAGCATACCCATCGCCCCTAGAAAGGAGAAATAGAGAGCAGAGGATCCTTGCTTGGATCATGATTCTTCTTCGGAAGGGACCTTCCCCATCCACGGCCGAAAGCCTTCCAAGATCTGCGATCGAGTTAACATCCTTGATCAGAAACTGTGGGGGATGAATCGACGGATTGAGGAGCTCGGCCACGTCGCCCCAGCTCATCATGACAACGTCCACACCGATCCCCCTTTCTCTCACCGAAGTATGCAAAAGCCCGTTCCGCCGAACTTCAAGCTCTCCTAATTTGAAAGCTACGACGGATCCTCTGATCCAATCGATCACCTGAAAGTCTTTCGAACCATGATGCTGCTCCATAGTGCACCAAACGCCATATTATGCCGAGCTTTTCCGTCCACCTTAAAGGAAGCAGCAAGAAATTGGTACTCGACGTTGAAGTCGGATACGATCTTCTCTTTTGATCAGATGAGCTATCAGTTTACGGCTCACTTTGTCAGTAGCCGACGTCCGCACCGAGGTTCGGATTCCTTGATGAGCATTAAGCAGAAGAAGGAAAAATCCATCCAAACTTATGTCACCCGATTTAATGCTGCTACGTTGGATGTTCGGAACCTAAACCAATCAGTTGTGATGGCCGCACTTAAGAGCGGCCTTCAGAAGAACGATTTGTTGTTTTTCCTGAAGAAGTACCCTAGAAACTTTGCCGATCTGCTAGCTCGGGCCGGGGGATATGCCCATGCGGAAGAAGCCTTCAAGTTGAAGAATGAAAAAGCCGTAGGAGAGCGGCAGACGGGCGAATCTAGCAAACCCACGACTGATGGAGGGCCGAATGAAGTTCGACCGTGCTCAAGAACTCCCCCCGAGCGCAAGCGAGGCCAAACTTCCCCTCGAGCTCGTCATCAAAGAAGCCCCGATAAAAGGGCGCGAAATTCTCCCCCCTGAAGGTTTCACAACCACGCCCCCCTCAATGCTCCACAGACGCCGGCCTGAAGCAAGCCAATGGCGCTATCGCAGCTAGAACCACTAATGAGGGAGGAACAATAAGGAGATCGGCCGACCTCCGACATCATCAACGCTATTTCTGAGGGGGCTTAGTACTTCGACGAGCCGTCATCTCTTAGCCTCGAAGCCAGGGAAAGCTTGCTCCGAATTAGAAAGGCCCATATGAAATAGAGGAGGTCGTCCGATCCGAAACTTATCGCCTGAAGAAGCTCGGAGGAACAACACTCCCACGACCTTGAAACTCAAAGAATCTGAGAATGTACTGTCGGTAATTTTTCTTCAATAAAACTCCTCCATTTCAACATTATTGTTTCTTAGTACAAAAATTATGTGATGACAGAAAAGAAGCAATTAAAAATGGCTATGTTAGGAACAGGAGGAGAACCTCATTCTAACATGAGCAAAATCAAATGCCTTATTCATTTTAGACGATATGGAGAGAGAGGCCCTAAACAACGGCCCTTATATGCCCCCACAGTCCGTTAGGAACAGGAGGAGAACCTCATCCTAACGTGAGCAAAATCGAAGACCTCATTTATTTTAGACGAAATGGAGGGAGAGGCCCTGACAACGGTCCTTATATGCCCCCACAGTTCGTTAGAAACAGAAGGAGAACCTCGTCTTAATGCGAGCAAAGTCGAAAGCCTCGTTCATTTTAGACGAGATGAGGGAAGAGGCCCTGACAATGACCCTCATATGCCCCCACAGTCCGTTAGGAACAGGAGAACCTCGTCCTAACGTGAGCAAAGTCGAAGGCCTCGTTCATTTTAGACGGAATGAGAGAAAAGGCCCCGACAACGGCCCCATTACGCCCGACAATAATAGGAGACAAGATCTCCCTGGACCTCAGCTGGAGACAAGATCTCCCCCGAGCCTCAACTTCAACGACAACCTCGGCTGGAGATAAGATCTCCCTCGAACTTCAACGTCTACATCAACAGGAGAAAAAGATCTCCTTCAACCTCGATTGAAGATAAGATCTCCCCCGAACTTTAACGTCTACGTCAACAGGAGAAAAGATCTCCTTCAACCTCGGCTGGAGATAAGATCTCCCCCGAACTTCAACGTCTACGTTAACAGGAGACGATCTTTCTGGACCTCGGCTGGAGACAAGATCTCTCCCGAGCCTCAACTTCAACATCAACCTCGACTGGAGACAAGATCTCCCCCGAGCTTTAATTTCAACGTTAACCTCGACTTGAGATAAAATCTCCTCCGAACTTCAACATCTACGTCAACAGAGAAAAAGATCTCCTTCAATCTCGATTGGAGATAAGATCTTCCCTGAACTTCAACGTCTACGTCAACAGGAGAAAAGATCTCCTTCAACCTCGACTGGAGATAAGATCTCCTCCGAACTTCAACGTCTACGTCAACAGGAGACAAGATCTCCCTGAACCTCGGTTGGAGACAAGATCTCCCCCGAGCCTCAACTTCAACATCGACCTCGGTTAGAAACAAGATCTCCCCCGAACCTTAACTTCAACATCAACCTCGACTGGAGATGAGATCTCCCCCGAGCTTCTACATCAACAAGAGACAAGATCTCCCTAGACCTCGGCTGAAGACAAGATCTCCCCCGAGCTTCAACATCAACGTCAACCTCGGCTGGAGATAAAGTCTCCCCCGAGCTTCAACCCCAACAGGTGCAGAGTCCGGAAAAGGACTTCGACAGTCGCCTTTTTTTGTACTTCCTTCGAATTTCGAACTCGAAAGTGGGGAAACTATTGTTGGGAATAAACCCCACTTTCGCCAAAGTCCAGTCTGATGCTTGGCCTAACGCAACAGGCGATCACAGAGGAGCTTCGATCGAAAATTCTCCTCCAATGGCCAAATATTAGCCGAACTCCTTCAGCCGACCGGACTCCTTCCGAATCTCTCCTTCAAACGGATGTATACAGGAGCCGAACTCCTTTCGAACTTCTCCAACGGTCGAACTCCTCCCGAACTTCTCCCGCAGTCGGACTCCTCTAGGAGCCGAACTCCTCCTGGACTTCTCCTTCAGTCAGATTCCTCCAGCGGATTGCTTTCAGATTTCAGCTAGCGCTCCTTCCGGATGATCTCCTCTAGCCGTATCCCCTTTAGGAGTCCGAACTCCTCTGAAATTGATGTATGTCGAAGTTCTTCACCGATCAACGCCTGCTTCCTCCGAACTTCGATTATTGAATCTCAACGAACGGATCACTATCAGTCTGACGACACCTCTCTCTCTCTCCGTACCGAACCCCACATGGTCCCGAGCGGCTCAATACTTGACAGCTACGGCTGTTGCCATCAGTCTGCTACAGGCAGCGCTACAGGCGACGCCCCCTCCGTGACAGACTTCATTAGACCTCGAGCGATCCGCTACCAGACGGCTGCAGCTGTTACTATCAATCCACTACAGGCTCCGTCTATAAAAAAAATCCTCCATATATGTTTTCTCTAAGCTCTTTTCTCCTTCCTAAAACTTTGCCGAATTTTTGTCTAAGCATTCCATTTCTGTTGGCCAAAAGAACTGACTTGATCATCGAAGGATCCTGCCGGAGCCACCACCACCAACTCCGAACGGGACTTTATTTTGCAGATCACCGACGGCGACCTCGTCTTTCTCGACTCCAGCTCGTCCCGACGTCAGACAGATTGTGCAACAACAGGTGCATCGCACTCCATTGAAGATTTTGGTTACTAAGATATAGACTAAAGCCATACCATACCTTTCTTATCCAACTAATTACTGCCTGTGCATTTTCCTTAGTCTTCTATCTCAGGACTCTTATGACAATTTCTATTTCTATCTTGGGCTTTATTTCTTACCCTAAGAAACTTAAAAAAATTTAGTAGGTCATGCCTCAAGCTATCCGCTAGGAGATTTCAAAGGAAAAAGGAAACTAGATGTCTTTCAAAAAAGTTTTCCCATCTAGCAGAACTCTGGGCTTTACTGTTTCTTCAAATTAAATATAGGAAAGGGATTATATCTTTCATCAAGAGGTTGACTTGAAATTTTTCGGGAGATTTTCTTAATGTCCCTTTTCTTCTTTAATCCCTAGAACATATTTAGAACTAATTTTCTTGCTTGCATGGTAGTCCCAATAGACCACAGTTTTCCTAAATACCAAATTCAGTTCTCAAAAATAGAAGAAAGTTTTATGAACCTTACAACTTAATTCACCAATCAATCTATATCGGGTTCACATTAAGTCAAGAGACTACCATAAAAGTGGTGCCTATTCTAATGGATAATATCTTGATCCATTAGAGATGGACTAAGGCGATAACTAGATTTTATCTACCATAACTAGATTTTTATCTAGTGCATTCCAACATAAAAGTTGAAAAGAAGATAATTTAGGAGGCTATAAGAAAGTGAACTGATTAGTGGCAATATATTCGACTGACCGATCAGAGCTTCCAAAACAAAGGACGCTCTTCAAAACAAGTATATGATGTCTAGAGCAAATGAAGTAGTAAGTAGAACACAAGTCCACAAAGGATGTCCATACATGAAAACTAACTAAAGTAAGAACTATGTAAAAATACCAGGCACGATAAAGCTTCTGTCACATTTTACGAACTAAATGTGCTTATGGTACAGGGAAGTTGATGATTAACGCAACTTTTCTTTACAATACTAAAGACTAAGAGAGGAAAGGTACAGATCAGTGCGCGATAACACCAGACAAATAAATCATGCGATGGTAAAAATGCCAAAAGTTATTAGAAAGGGTTGCCCATCGGTTCAAATAATCTAGTGAAGAAACTGGCAAGGAAGAAAGAAATGTCCAAGTGGCTTTGCCCTAGCCCATCAAACTTCTGAATAGGTCCACAAGCAAGCATATAAATGGGAAGTTTCCTACTTGAATTCTCCTTAATCACACCGTGGCCACAACCAACACCCCACCTGAAACCCTAACGCATAGATTCATTGAAGTACGTAAAACCTCAGATTTTTCAAATAATCCCTAATGTAAACACTGCAATCATTATTACAGGCAATGAATTCAAACGCTGATTAAAGGGGAGAAAGAAAACAGCGGAAACCCTAAGGCATAGATTGATCGAAGTACGTAAAACCTCAGATTTTTCAAACAATCCCAAATGTAAACACTGCAATCATTATTAAAGGCAATGAATTTAAACGCTGATTTAAAGAGCGAAATCATCACCACCGATATGGGATCATGTACCACAAGAGATATGGAAAAAGATTCTTCTGTCTCCTCTGATTACCTCCTTGAATTTATGGAACAGCACGTCTCCATGGCTCTGCGAATTGAGCAAGTTGATGGCCCTCCCAAAGAAATGCAAGTACACGACAAGCGCCATCCCATGTGCCGCCGCGGCAAGCGCCCCGACCACCATCAGCACCCAGTCGAGCCCGTCGGCGCACGCGAACAGCCGGGAGAAGGGCACGGCGGCCGGCGGCGGCTCGATCTCCTCCACATCGTCCACCGGCCCTTCGTCCACCTGCACCGCCTCCACCCCGGACTCCATGTACGGAGACGGCGATTCCGGCGGCTCAGACACCTCCGACACCGGCGTCAGCGGCTGCATGTGGGGCGGCGACCACCCGAACAATCCCCTCGACACCATCATCCTCTCCACCAACCAGACCCCCTCTTCCTCTCCTCCAAAACCCTAAACCCTAGCAATCCATCAAAATCCTGGAAATCGCCCGGATCTAGGGTTTGTCCTCTTCCTCTTTGCTTCCTCTTCTCCGACGCCTCCCGAGTCGCTGCCGAGATGAGATGCCGTCTCTTCTTGGGCGATCTCTTCCTCCTTTCTTGCTTGTAGCGGTTCTTTTCTTTTTTTATTTTATTAAAACGACCGAGCGAGTCCCCGAGACGAACAGGCCAACAAATCGGGGACTCAGTCAAAGAAGGCCGGACGCAAGGTGGGGAGAGGAACAAGAAGAAGAAGAAAGCAAGAGCGTGTGAAAGAGAGCAAGGGCGTCTCACGCACGCAAGAAGTCGGCGATGTATCGGAGATAGGGGCTCTTCTGCCGGTTTCGACTGCCGCGGCTTTGCATCTTGGAATCGTCGATAAAGGCAAGAGAAGGGGAAGGAAGTCTGGGAGGTTGGGGGGGGAGGTCCGCTGTCCGCCCTTGATGGCTCATCCGGGGCCATCATTACGGTGCTTCTTTTTCGTTGGCCCACCTCGGTCCGCCTTTTGGATAAAGAAACGTTTTCGGCGCACGGAATGAACGGCGGAGATGGGATCTGATGGTAAAATTTAATGTGGGTGCGGAGTGGTGGAAAATTCCTCGGGGCTTACCGGCATGGGACCCATCGGGGGTCCGGATTCATGAGTTGATTTTGTCGGAAGAAATGCTAAGAGTACCTAAACACCTCGAACCCCGAATGATGTGTCTCTGGTGGGCCCAGCAGATGAGTGGGTATTCTTTTGGGTCTTGATTCAGATTATAAGAATCATTGCTCATTACTCTGCCATTAAGTTGACTAAAACTGGGAGTAGGGGCGACCGGCAACGGTCGTGGAAAGAGGAAGGTGGGAAGAGGGGCATTTTTGGAAGGTAAAGGTTCCGAGGGGAAGTCATTTGGGGAAATATCGGAGTTAAACCAGTTATTCGTGAGATCACGTGAACGGCCGTCCCGTTAGGGTACGGACCAGAGTCGCGGTCCTAGCACCTCTTGGTGAACTTACCCCTAAACCATATGCTCGAGGGCTCACTATTTGCAGTGCTAATGAACATCTTTGTCTATTCTAACCTCCAATTAAAACTATGTTCCCTAAAATGTCCTAGTTTACCAAGATAATAAATTAACAATCCAATCTCCTATCTCCTGTGGAACATATTTTGTTCCGAGGAGACGGAGAAAATACTTCATCCCAATGTTATCCTACAGCTAAATTGGGCTAGTCTAATCTTTGGAGATGTGCATTATGGTGTAGCATGAGGTATCCTGAAATAAGATGACTCAAAAGGACCTAAGATGTAATTTGTTCGAAGGACGTTATGTTTGAACGATGTTATGGCATCACATTCCACTGTCTACCATTATTTGAGAAAAAAAAGGGACCTAAGATATGATACACAAAATTTTAGACACTTTATTTAATATTCTTGAATGCATAACAATCATTGAAGTTTATTTTGAGTTCATCGCGCGTGAATCTATTTGTCTTGGAGTTGATACAACTTCCAAGGCTCCGAATATCGTAAGAATAAATGCCACCTATATTGTGTTAATGTGAATTTTGTAATAGAAATCCATAGGTGATACTTCTCTTGCTCTCCTCTGTCTTGATGCATCCATTCTTAATTACTCCTTTTATACTCATCAACCATATGACAAGAAGTCTATTATCTAGAACTAGAGTTTCTTTAACATATCATAGTCAAAATTCAATATAATCATTAAAACGTCCACCCTCTCATATACTGCATTTCAAAGGATGGTTTGAAATATGCTATGCATTTATCTGTCATGCATCATTTCCATAATTTAAATTTTTGATAAAGTCACCCCACTAATAATATAGTTGGCATCTTTTTCAATTGAAAAGTGTCTATTGTTGTTGCTTTACCGATAATAATTATATTTCAAGAACAATTAGATGCCTATAAGAGCATTCCTGAAATTTATTTTATCAATTAGTTTTCTTTCTTATCCACTTTTGCATAACTAGATTTAGACTTCTAAGACTTCATGGATGAATCATGCTTCAATATTTTCTCACATTACTTTGCACTCCTCTTTAAGTTCTCTTTTGTTGGATCTAGACTTGCTTCCTTTTATATATGTACATACATATATACATATAGATAGAAGATACATACTAAAAAGGGGTCACATCTTTTACCTTAAAGCTTATCTTTTTTGGTCAAATTAATTACATGCTTTCCTAACAAGCTTATTATTTTTTAATTTTATATTACTAAAACTTTAATAAAAAAGGTCTTGGATCCTCCTCCATAGAATACGAAGTTAGTCAAGGCATTAGAGTTTGGATACTTTTATTTTCTATATGGTATAAAGGATTGATTGAAGAAAGGATGGATGAAGGATGAAAGATAGATGAGAGAGAGGATGAATGAATCTTCCATCATTTTATATATTTGGTAAAATATGGAAGGATAGATAAAAATAATTTTCTCCTCTATTTAGTATAAAAGGTGTTGGTGCAGAAACTGATTATCGCTGGATCCAACTGGAGTGGAGGTGGACGAGGTCACCGTCGGAGACCTGCAAAACAAAGTTATGTTCGGAGCCGGTGGGGGGTGGCTCTGGCAGGATCCTCTGACGATCAAGTCAGCTCTAGCTAATAGGAATGGAGTACTCAAAAATGAGTTCGGTAGAGTTTAGAGAATGGGAGAGCTTAGAGTTAGCGTATCTGAAGGATCCTTTTTATAGGCGGAACTTAATTAATGGTGACGGCCATACCGTCTGATAGAGAGCCGTCGGGATCGCATGGAGTTCGATACGGAGAGAAAGGCATCGTCAGATGGATAGTGACAGTCATACTGATGGGTCGTGGATCGCATGAGGCTGGTTACGGAGAGAGTGGTATCGTCAGTAGTGGTGGTCATATCGTTCGATTGCGGACCGCATGAGATTTATTACGGAGGAAAAGATGTCGCCAGACTGATAGTGTCGGTCATACTATCGGAATTCGACAGTCGTAGCTCGAGAAAGCATGCGTTGGTTGGTGGAATCGGGCATATACCAATTTCAAAAGAGTTCGGACTCTTGGAGGAGTTCGATCGAAGGAGAAGCTCGGAAGAAGTTCGACTCCTACAGAAGTTCGACTGGAGCTCGACCGCTAAGAAGTTCGGTCGGAATGCAACTGCTAAGGAGTTTGACCGAAGGAGGAGTTCGAAAGGAGTTCGACCAAGGCCCAACTATTGAAAGTATGAAGGAGCTCGACCGCTGAAAAGCTCAGTCGGTTGAAGGAGTTCGACCAAGGTTCGGCCACTGAGAGTCTGAAGGAGCTCGACCGCTGAGGCTCTTCCATGGCTACCGATTGTGTTAAGCTGAACATCGAACTGAACTTCGGTAGGAGCAGAATTATTCCCAATAATAGTTTCTCCACTTTCGAGTTTGGAACTCGAAGGAAGGGAGTGTAGAAAAGGTGACTGCCAAAGTCCTTTTCTGAGCTCCATGCTGGTTCAAGTTGAAGCTCGAGAGAGATCTCATCTTCAGCCAAAGTTGATATTGAAGTCCGGAGAAGATCTCATCTCTAGTCGAGGTTGAAGTAGATCTCATCTCCTGTAGTCGAGGTCGGAGGTTGAGCTCCTCGGGGTGATATTGTCTCTAGCAGTCAAGGCTGATTTAAGAGAGATCTTCTCTCCTACAGTCGAGGTCGATGCCGACGTTCGGAGGAGATTTTATCTCCTACGATCGAGGTTGGCTTGGTCGCTCGGAAGAGATCTCATCTCTAATCGAGGTTGTCATCGTTGCTCGGAAGAGGTCTTATCTCTGATCGAGGTTAACTCAGGCGCTCGGAGAAGATCTCATCTCCTGCAGCCGAGGTTGGCTCAGACCCTCGAGGGAGATCTTATCTCCTATCGAGGTTGTTGCCATTGCTCGAAAGAGATCTTATCTCTGATCGAGGTTGACTCGGGCGCTCGAGGGAGGTCTCATCTCCTGCAGTCGAGGTTGGCCCGGACCCTCGGAGAAGATCCTATCTTCTGTCGAGATTGTCACCGTTGCTCGGAAGAAATCTTATCTCTGACCGAGGTTGACTCGAATGCTCGGAGGAGATCTCATCTCTTGCAGACTTTAGAGCTCGAACTTAGATTTTGCTCGCATTAGGACGAGGTTCTCCTCCTGCTCCTAACGGACTATAGGGGCACATACGGACCATCGTCCGTGCCTCTCCCTCCATCCTGTCTAAGGTGAACGAGGTCTTCGACTTTGCTCGCATTAGAACGAGATTCTCCTCCTATTTCTAACGGGCGATGGGGGTACATACGGACCATCATCCGTTCTCTCCCCATCTCATCTAAGATGAACGAGACCTTCGACTTTGCTCGTTAGGATGAGGTTCCTCCTCCTGCTTCCTAACGGGCTATGGGGGCACATACGGACCATCGTCCATGCCTCTCCTCCCATCTCGTCTAAGGTGAACGAGGTCTTTGACTTTGCTCGCATTAGGATAAGGTTTTCCTTTTATTTCTAACGGACTATGGGGGCACATACGGACCATCGTCCGTGCCTCTCCCCCCCATCTCATCTAAGGTGAATGAGGCCTTCAACTTTGCGCGCATTAGGATGAGGTTCTCCTTCTGTTCCTAACGGACTGTGGGGGCACATATAGATCATTGTCCGTGCCTCTCCCTCCATCTCGTCTAAGGTGAATGAGACCTTTGACTTTGCTCGCATTAGGACGAGGTCCTCCTCCTATTCCTAATGGGCCACTTTTCTTCGTTTCTTTCCTGTCATCATGTAATTCTTGCACTAGAAAATAATAATGCTGAACGAAAGAGTTTTATTAAAGAAAGTTTACTGATAATACATCCTCAGATTTTCTGAGTTCTAAGGTCGGAGAAGCACTATCCCTCCGAGCTTCTTCAGGCAATAAGTTCTGGGCCGGACGACCTCCATCACTTCATATGGACCTTCCCAATTTGGGGCGAGCTTTCCTTGGCTCTGAGGCTGAAAGACAGTGACTCGTCGAAGCACTAGATCCCCCACTCTGAACATCTTACCTCTAACTCTGGAGTTATAGTGCTGGGCCACCTTCCATCTGTAGGCTGCCATCCGAATGCGGGCTTTCTTTCTTTTTTCTTTCAGTAGGTCGAGGTTAACTCTGAGGTCCTAAGGGTTGAGCTACTCGTTGAAGCCCATGACTCATGCAGATAGAAGCTGAAGTTCGATCAGGATAACTGCCTCCGTGCCGAAGGCCAAGATAAAGGGTGTTTCCCCAGTCGGCATCCTTTGTGTAGTTCGATATGCCCAAAGAATGTGGTAGAGTTCGTTCACCCAGGCCCCCTTTGCCTTGTCAAGCCTTATCTTGATGCCTTACAGTAGGATCTAGTTGGTCACCTCAGCCTCTCCGTTGGCCTATGGAGAGCCACCGATGTGAAGCGATGGAAGATATTTAGTCCTTCACAGAACTCGGCGAACCTCATCCCAACGAACTGTCATCCATTATCGGTTATAAGAGTTCGAGGCAAACCGAACCGACAGACTAGTGACTTTCAGACGAAGTTCTGCACCTTGACCTCGGTAATCTTCGCTAGTGGTTCGACTTCGATCCACTTGGTGAAATAGTCGATCGCGATCAGAAGGAACTTTCATTGCCCGAACGCCGTCAGAAAGAAACCAAGTATATCCATACCCCACTACGCAAATGGCCAAGGTGCGCTTAGCAGAGCAAGCTCGGATGTCGGCTGCCTTTGCATGCTGGCGTTCTTATGACAGCGGTCGCACTTCTTCACATACTCCATAAAATCGTGAAACAAGGTCGGCCAGTAGTACCCCTGCCGAAGTAGTCTTTACGATAGGAATCTGGCTCCTACATGACTTTCGTAGAGTCCTTCGTGCTCCTCCCACAGTGCGAGGTCAGCCTCTAAAGGTCGGAGACATCTCAACAGCGAGAGGGAGTATGACCTCTTATACAACCTGCTTTCATATAAAACATAGCGGAAGGCCTAATTCCTAAGCTTCCGAGCTTCTTTCGAATCGTAAGGAAGGACCCCCTCCTTAAGGTAGACGACCAACGGGTCGATCCAGCTTGGCTCGAATTTCGTCTGCAGGACGACCTAAGATTTTTCTATGGTTGGGCACTTCAAAGTCTCCAAAAATACTTTCTTGGGCAGTTCGGCCGGAGCTGAAGTGGCCAACTTGGAGAGAAGATCGGCTCTTGCATTTTCCACCCTCAAAATATATTGAATGCCGAAATTGTCGAAGGCCAGAGTCAAATCCCTCACTTTTCCAAGGTATCTCATCATGCTTTCCTCCCGTGCTTCGTAGCTACCGCTAACCTGGCCGACCACCAGCTGAAAATCACTGTAGACTTGAAGTCGATCTACTTTTAATTCCCTTACTATCTTTAATCCGACGATCAGTGCTTTATATTTGGCCCCATTATTGATCGCGGAGAACTCGAAGCATAGCGTATACTCGACGATGATTTCCTCAGGACTGACCAAGACCAGCCCCGCACCAGCTCCAGCGGAGTTGGATGAATCATCCACATGCAGAGCTCAGGAGCCTTCGAAGAGGTCGACGCTTTTCTTGGGGAGGTTTGACTACTATAGCTCGACTTTGTCCAAGCTCCATCTCGCTTTGGTGCCGGTCTCACTTTATTCAAGCTCGGCTTCGACTGGAATGGTGCATTCTAGCATAAAATCCGTCAGTATCTAGGCCTTGATCGATGGCCTGGGTCGGTAGTTGATGTCGAACTCTATGAGCTCGATTGCCCATTTTATGATTCTTTCGAAAGCGTCCGCTCGATGAAGGACTGCTTTTATTGGTTGGTCCATGAAGATCGTTATGGTGTGCTCCTGAAAATAAGATCGAAGCCTTCTGACAGCAATTATAAGAGAGCAAGTTAGTTTTTCTAACCTAGAGTACTTGGTCTCCGCATCCCTCAGGACCTGGCTCACATAGTAGATCGATCGCTACGTCTTTGCTTCTTCCTTGACCAAGACTGCCACCAAGGAGACAGCTAGATATAAAAATAATTCTTCTTCGAATTCGGACTTTGTCAATAGTGGAGATGAGTTGAGATAGTTTTTAAGCTCTTCGAATGCCTGTTGGCACTCCACCGTCCAGTAGAAGTTCTTTGGTCATTTGAGAACTTGGAAGAAGGGCCCACATCGTTCGACCGACCTTAAGACGAAGTAATTTAGGGATGCCACCTTTCCGATTAGATGCTAAACTTTTTTGATCATCTTCGGAGCGGTCATCTCTCGAATGGCTCAAATTTTTTCGAGATTTGCTTCGATTCCGCATTTCGACACCATGAACCCCAAAAATTTCCCATAGGTCACATCAAAGGTGCACTTGGTCGGGTTCAGCTTCATCTTATGCTTTCTGAGTGTACCAAAGATCTCTTTAAGGTCGGTGAGGTGGTCTATTGAAGCTCGACTTTTGATGAGCATATCATCCACGTACACCTTCATGTTGCGGTCGATCTGCTCCTTGAAGATCTTATTGACCAAATGCTGGTATATTGCTCCTGCATTTTTTAGTCTAAAAGGCATGATCTTGTAACAATAAAGACCATGGTCAGTAATGAAGGCGATCTTCTCTTCGTCCTCGGACGCCATCCGTATCTGATTATAACCAAAAAAGGCATCCATGAAGGTAAGAAGCTCATGGCCCGAGGTCGCATCCATCAGTTGATCGATCCTGGATAGGGGATAGCTATCTTTTAGATAGGTCTTGTTCAGCTTCTTGAAGTCAACGCACATCCTCCACTTGTTGTTCATCTTTTTGATAAGGACCACATTTGAGATCCAGGTCGGATAATTAACCTTTTGGATGAGTCCGATTTTGAGGAGCTTGTCTACTTCTTCGACGATTGCTTTCTACCTCTTCGAGGTGTGGTGGTGTATCTTTTTTTTTATCGATCGATGCCTTGGATCGACGGTCGGTCGATGTTCCATGACCTCGACGTCCATCCCCAACATGTCCACTAGGGTCCAAGTGAAGATGTTCACGTTTCTCCTGAGGAAGGCGATGAGCTATTTTCGAATCTCATCTGCCAAGTTGGAGCCGATCTGCATGGCGTGCTCTGAGTTTTCATCATTTAAGGACACAGAGACGAGGTCCTCCATAGGCTCGTCCCGCTCCTCAGTGAGGTCGTTGCAGACATCCAATCCGTCAACAAAATAAGGGTCGGACCATTCTTCCTTATGTAGGGTGATTGAGTAGCAGTGCCTCGCCAGAGCCTGGTCTTCCCTGACCTCTCCGATCCCATAACTCGTTGGAAACTTCATCTTCAAATAATAGGTTGACACCACTACCTGAAGTGCATTTAGATCAGATCGATCGAGAATCGCATTATAGACGGACGAAGTTCTCATGACTAGGAAATCGATCTACACTTTGGCCAATTTCAGGTGTTGCCCTGCCATCACAGCCAAAGTTATTATGCCTTCGACTGGTATGATATTGTCAGTGAATCCTACCAGCGAGAAATTCATAGGCCCTAAGCAGTTATCGAATAGGGACATTTTTTAGAAGGCATCATAAAATAATATATCGGTCGAGCTTCCATTATCCATCAAAATATGGCATACATCGTAGTCAGCAATATTCAAAGAAATTACAACCGCATCATTATGCGAAAATTAGATCCCCCGACCGTCCGCCTCGGTAAAGGTCACGGGTTCCATGGTCCTCTATCTCTTCATCGGTCCCTCGGATCCGCTGGTCTCTCCTTATTGAAGTCTTCCTAAGATAGTATTGATGATGCTGAGAGGCGGCCGATCTTCTTGCTGGTTTTTTCCATTTGGCGGTAATGCCATCAGCCGATCTTCCCGCTCTTCGGGTCGTCTCTGTAGGAATCGACCAAGTCTATCTCGCCTGATGAGCTCTTCGATCTCGTTCTAGAGTTAGATGCACTCCTCAATGTCGTGATCGTGGTCATGATGGTAAAGGCATAACTTGTTGGAATTGTGCCTGCTGGGATGGAAATGCATTCTCTTTGATTTCGAAAGTCATTCTCTGATCTCCATCAGCACTTGGGTTTTTGGGGCATTAAGGGGGCCGTAGCTGTGAAATCATTGTTGAGGAGAACTTTGGCGCTGGAAAAAACCTCGGCGTGCCCTTCCATCGAGGCTTCCCTGCCTCTGAGCCCGAGGGGGAGTTCGGGCTCGCTTGTGATCAGGAGGAGTCCGAAAACATGGCCGAGCTTCATTCCGCTTCCCTTCTTCGGCAGGCCTGCTTGGCCCATCAATTTGCCGCTTGCTGCTGGCTTCATCATCCTTGGCCTCGAAGGCCTCCTTTGTCCGGGCATAACTTTCAGCCCAAGCTAGCATGTTAGCAAAATCTCTGGGATACTTCTTTTTCAAGGAGAACAGCAAGTCATTCTTCTGAAGGCCGCCCTTGAGGGTGGCCATGGCGACTAATTGATCCAAGTTTCGGATCTCTAATATGACAGTATTAAACTGGATGACATAAGTCTGGATGGGTTCCCCCTCCTTCTGCCTAATGGTCATTAAGAAATCTGAATCTCAGCATGGACGCTGACTACCGATGAAGTGGGCTGTGAACTATTGGCTCATTTGGTCAAACGATAAGATGGTACTCGACTTAAGCACCGAGTACCAATTCCTGGCAGCTTCCTTAAGGGTAGAGGGAAAAGTCCGACACAAGATGACGTCTGGCGTGCCGTAGAGCAACATCATTATCTGAAAGACTTTTAGGTGATCGATCGGATCGGTAGTCCCATCGTAACTCTCGAGCTGCGGAAGCTTGAAGTTCGGCGGAACCGGTTCTTACATAATTTTCTACGAAAAGAGAGGGTCAGTACAAATGTCATTACCACATGAGGAGGGAGTGTGATGAAGTTCCTCAATTCGTCGGCTCATTTCTAAGAGCCTTTGATCTAAGAGATTTTTACGGTCTTTGATCTTCAAGATTTTTTGGTAGAATGGGTGCGAAGCCCCTGGGTCGAGCCATGGTCCGAGCAGGGGCTCTCCCTCCTTTTCCTCCCCCTTTCGAGGATCGGAGGTTGGATAGTCGAAGTCGGCCATTCTTGAAGCAGACCACACGACTCTGGAGAGTCCCGTATCGATTGAGCTGGTGCCGGGACCTGTCGATGCATGGCCTGTACCACCTTCGTGAGGCCACGAACCTGTTGGACGAGCTGATTGAACTGCTCCACATCCACCGTGGCTATAGGTAAAACCTGGATTGCCGGGACTGAAGTGGGGATAGATGGATCTGGACGGGATCGGGCCGTGAAGGTCGTCGATCATCGGGGCGAAGCTCTTTTGAGAGGCATTTTCTCATAGGAAAGAACTCTAGAGAGGAAGAAGAGAGATCTCCGAAGAGGGAAGAGAGAAATCGTCGTTGAGCACTCCTTTAAGAACAAGAAAACCTCGATGGTTCAGGCCCTTTCTTTAGTGCCAATCTGTTAGTACAGAAATTGATCATCGCCGGATCCAGCTAGAACGAAGGTGGACGAGGTCGCCGTCGGAGACCTACAAAATAAAATTTCGTTCGGAGTCGGTGGGGGGTGGCTCCGGCAGGACCCTTCAACGATCAAGTCAGCTTTGGCCAACAGGAATGGAGTGCTCGAAAATGAGTTCGGCAGAATTTAGAGAAGGGAAGGAGAGCTTAGAGCTTAGAGTTAGCATATCCGAAGGATCCTTTTTATAAACAGAGCTTAATTGATGGTGATGGCCATATCACCTGGTAGTGAGCCGTCGGGGCCGCATGGAGTTCGGTACGGAGAGGAAGGCGTCGTCAGGTGGATAGTGACAGCCATACTGACGGATCGTAGATCGCATGAGGCTGGTTACGGAGAGAGTGGTGTCATCAGTAGTGGTGGCCATGTCGTCCGATTGTGGGCCGCATGGAGCTTGTTACGGAGAAAAAGATATCGCAAGACTGATAGTGGTGGCCATACTGCCGGGGTCTGACAGTCGTAACTCGAGGAAGCAGGCATTGGTTGGTGGACTCAGACATATATCGATTTCAAAGAAATTCGAATTCCTGAAGGAGTTCGACCGAAGGGGGAGCTCGGAAGGAGTTCGACTCCTGTGGGAGTCCGACTGGAGCTCGATCGCTAGGTAGTTTAGTCGGAGCGCAACCACTGAGAAGTTCGATTGAAGAAAGAGTTCGGAAGAAGTTCAGCCAAGACTCGACCGCTGAGAGTACGAAGGAGCTCGACCGCTGAGAAGTTCGGCCGACTGAAGGGGTTCGGCCAAGGCCTGACCACTGAGAGTTCGAAGGAGCTCGGCCACTAAGGCTCTTCTGTGGCTACCGGTTGCGTTAAGCTGAGCATCGAACTGGACTTCGGTAGAAGTGGGGTTTATCCTCAACAAAAGGAATGAAAGAAAAGATGAATGATATTTCTATAACATTTTTACTAGACTATCCTTTGATAAAAATATTACTATCATCAATTTATAATACTTATTTATACTAAAAAAAATAAATAATATATAAACTTATAATATTTATAATCTCTAATTGTATAAAAATTTATATAAATATTTTTTTAAATTTAATTTAATTTAATACATAATTTTATAAATTAATTATATATTAACTATAAAAATAAATAACTAATTTATAATTTAATTTAAATAGTTAATTAATATTATACAAATAGTTAATTAAAAATAATAAATAAAAATAAAAAAATAAAAGATAATTCTAATTATTTAATTATAATTATCAAAATTATATAATAAATTAAAATAATTAGTAATAAAATTTAATAATATATGCTTAATGGTATATATATATTATGAATAAAAAAATAAAAAAAATATTATAGTTTTATAAAAAAAATTAATGAAGGATAATTTTATCAATGCATAAATCTATCCATCAATGCTCCATTCATCTATTCTTTCATCCTACCAATTTAGGAGAATGCAAATTGGTGGATCAGGATAGATGGGCAATCTCTCATTTTTCATCCATTCTTTTTGTAATTTTTTGAATCAAATGGTAGATGAAGGCCATCCATCCCGTAACTTCACACTTCTCTCGATGTTCTCTTTTGTTGGATCTAGAATTGCTTCCTTTTATATATCTACACACACACATACATACATATAGACACACATCTTTAACTATATTCAAAGGGTTGCATCTTTTACCTTAAAGCTTATCCTTTTTTTATCTATTTAACCACATGCTTCCCTAACAAGCTTACTATTTTTTTACATTTCTGAAACTTTAATAAAGAATGTCTTGGCTCAGGTTAGGATACTTTTACTGTCTTCAGTTACTTATCCATTAAATTGCATATATAGTTTTAGCCCTCATAAACAGCATGTGGTTCCATATTTCATTGAAATATCTGTAGAATTTGAATGATATTGCTTGTGAGAGGATTTTTTTTTTTTTTTTTTTTTTAATAGATAGTTGTAAACACAATGTAGGAATCACTATATTAAGTGTTTCAGTTTTCTTGTTCGGGACATACAGAGTCTTTTCCTTCTCCCATGTAACAATTGTGAAAGATGTCTCATTGTTTAGCTGCTGTTGATGAAGATCGGTAAGTAGATACATTTTTCATCGATCTACTGTAGCCTATTTAGCTCGTAAGATGTCATGGCTGATATTTTCCTTTGTTGAAGGAAATTCAGGTTCTGCATTTATCAAACGTCTAACTATTTTCAGGAAGATTTTTCTACAGCATGCTTTTACTTTTAAGTAATAAGATTAATGACTTTCAGATGAAAGAACGAGGAAATGAGTTAATAGTATCTTTCAGGCTATTCTCATCTGAATGGGTAACAATAAAGATAAATAGAATCTTTGGTACTTAGGTTTTGTCATTTCTGTGCGCAGCATAAGAATTTTGAGATGTATCGAGCTAATTTAGTTATTTATTATTATTTATCATGTCCAGATCTGATAAACCTGATGCCACAATATGACACATTAATTATTTCCATAAAAAAAGACTCACATAAATTACATATGGATGTTATCTTAATCAAGTCATATTTGCTGCTGAGTCTTCATGTCAAGTTCATGTTTACATTTGTGCATATTGTCTGTGATCCCACCACCGTTAGAGCCCTCTTCCATTATTACAAGATCATATCTGTGAAGCAAATTATGATAATATGGAGTTCAAACTTTTTATGAGTAATTGTCGACTTGGAAAAAAGGAGCCTGGCAGAAAATCTAGAGTTGTAGTTAGAGTAAAGTTCACCTACGTATTGGTTGTGTAGAAAAAGCTCATGCAACCAAAGATTCTCCTGGCTATTAAGTTGGTCTAGACAAAGGGAGAAGAAGGCTGGAATTAATATAGGAAATTGCCTTCATATCCAAAGCGCAAACCATAAGCCTTGAACCTGAGTTGAAACCAAATCCAATGCTTGGGCTATTTGAATTAAGAAGTTATCAATTTGGTGCAGATTGTATCATGATGTCCTCGTCACTGTCCCTATCATATTACTTTTTATTGGGTTTATAAATTCAATCACCCCGATTTGATGACGGATCGATTACAGACTGATTAAACTCGCCGATCGATTTATGATGAATGATGAATGGGCGAGATTTTTTTGACAGACATTTTCTCTTAACGAAACGTCGATTTCGACAATCAGCTGATCATTAATCGGCTAATTCTCGGTCAACTCTTTAAACCAAACGGCTCAGTCAACGAAAAACTAACTAACTACCGACATATATTCGTTGTAACCGACATATAGTCGATAAAAGCTACATCTTCGACGAAAAACATGCATAACAGTTCCTCCACGATCGGTCAATGGGCATTAACTATCTCTTAATATTGGAATATGCAGGATTTCATAATTTATAACCGTTATCGATGGTTACTACCATATTTCGTCTATAAAAAGAGGATAAATCAAGTACTTTGGTAAGAAAATTATAAGCCAAAACTCTGTCTAATTCTATTTTAATCATCCTATTCATCAATCCTCTATTGATTTAAGCATTAGAGGGTTTCTAACGAAAAATATTTCAATCAGTAGAGACTTTTTTTTAGGTAATCTTTTTCAGTGACAAGTGCATCAGAGAATTGACCCGATTACGATATATGGTCATGCGGCCCCGGACATTAGTATTTTTTAATTTTTAATCATGCAACTTCTTAATTATTGCTCACGTTGACAACACCCTCGATCAGTAATCATGGTTCTGCCAATCCCTTCAAACGTACTTATTAATTTTTAAGATGGTATGATGAGATTTGAGTACTTACTAATAACATCCTTGTTTTCTTGAAAATTCATAGTAACTTTGCCCATACCTGACAATCCCCACATCAATGGGTAAAGCTGGTTTCTCCAATCTATGCTGAAAGTTTTAATTAGGTCTACGTCATCTCTATGATTTTGGTGGTTCTAATTATGTTGCTGTGGACATTGATATCCTGCTATGATGTATTCCTGCAACTTTTTAGTTGGTGTTCATACTCAAAGATTCCCATGTCAGTTGGCAAAGTTGGTTTCTCCATTTTTTTTCACTGAAATATGATGATTGCACTTATCTGTCTGAACACTGTTTATTGGTTTGCTGATCATTCATATTGATTTATATATGTAAGTTCTACCATTGGTTACTTTAAAATAATTCAATTTTGAGCTGGAATTTGTGATAAAATGTTGAACACCTTGACTGACTCCATAACCTTGTGTAGCTTATGCTTGTATGCTGTAGTTGCTTCTACATAGCCCTTGCAGTTTTTGCTTGTTTGATAAGCATGTTATCCTTTGCTGGAGCAATTGCTGCTAAGTAATCTCTGATGATCATGTTGGCATCTGCATCTTGCTGGCATTGCTAAGGACCTTCTGATTTCTCTATTTTAATTTGTTGATTGCTTTGTTCCATGCCCACTTAGCCCCATGTTCTTGAGACTGATCTGCTTGCAGAAATAGTGAAATACTAGGGTGCCGTTTGGCATTATTTTCATTTTTATTATTTTTAGAAATAAAAACTAGGCACTTTGTTTCTATTTTGTTTATCAAAATTTTTAAAAATATAAACATGTTGAATATATTCAACAGTGGCAGTGGTGTGAGAATTTTTTTTAATTATGGACTATCATTAATTAATTAATTATTTAATTAAAAATGGGTTGATTATATGATTTAGGTTGATAGACATGCATGTAAGTCCAATATTATTTGTGATTTTTTTGTTCTGGGCTAGGTGCACCTTATTTGAGTTGGTATGGTTAGGATGGCATAGTGTAGGCTTTGGCCCAACATGAGTCCATGATGGATGAACCTGTTAGAATTTTATTTTATATGGCTAGATTTTCTCTCCACTTCCTATAAATACCGTGAAACTAGTTCTCTGACTTTTTCCATCGAATAGCTGTTTGTTAAGAAAAAGCTGGTGGAGAAGGATCTGATTTCGGTGTTCGTCTGAGCATCCGCTGCTGTCGTTCTTTGTAAATCAATGGCAAACACAGGTATGCATCTATCTTTTATATTCTAATCTTCTGCATGGATTCATAGGAATCATCTATATGTGGAATCAGAGCTGAAATTGTAGAAGATTAGGATCAAAATTTTGTTAAAACAAAAACAATGGATGGATCTTTTGAGACCGTGCCCTCCCCTCGTTTTTCTTTTCTTACTGGCCAGATCTCTCTTGACTGAATTAAGGTCCGGCGATCACCTTGTGAGCCTGGTGGGGATTTAAAGATCCGATCACAAAAAAAAAAAAGAGGGGATCCCATCCTCTCTTTCTCTCCTTCTTCTTATTGCCGACGTGGTGGGACCGAGCCGGTGGCCATCGAGACCGGCTAGTGAAGAAGATCCCATCCGAATCTACATTAATTAAAAATAATAATAATAAAAATAAAAAAAAGAGAGAAAGGGGTGTGAGGGGTAGCAGTTTCCATCGCCGTGCCCTCCTCTTTCACCCATGCACGATCGGTTTCGGCCATCTGGTCGGCGGTCCCATCCATGGGACCCGACGGCGACCTCGATGGGCGGTGATGCCGGCCGTTGGGCAGATCTTTCTCATTAGAAATCCACACAAAAAAAAGAGGTTTGAAGGAAAGGAGGAGACCATCGGCTCCTCCCTTGCCATGCATTCCTCCTCCCCCATGGGTGATCGATGCCTGCGACCGACCAGCATGATCGGAGAGAGGACGGTGGTCATCCTCCCACCGACCGTCGGCTCAAACAAAAAAAAACAACGAAGGAAAGAACAAGAGGGGCGGTAGTTCAAGCCGCCGTGCCCTCCTCCCTCTTTCACACCGACGGAGACCTCACCATTGACTGACGGTCTGTTGGTTGAAGCTTCTCCGGTGGCCGCCCAACCAAAGTTAAGGCAGAGAGGAGGCACCGATGAGCCCTCCTCTCTGCTACCCCCCCCAAAAAAAAACAAACAAAAAAAATAGGAAAAATATTATGGAGATGAGGCTAAACGGGTTTCAGGTTTTGGGTTTCAACCCAAAATCCAAACCTAGTTTGGTGTTTAAGCCATTTTATGCAGTTTTTGCATTTTAATCCCTGTAATTATAAAATTATATTTTAGTCCAACAAAAATTATAGTTTAGTCCCTATAATTATAAAGATTTGATTTTGGTCTAATAAATTATGTTTTAGTCCCTTTATTGTAATTTATTGCGTAAAACCTCTATTTTGCAATTAAGCTCCTATTGAAGGTTATTATTTTGTATTAGTCTTTTAAAATTTTAATTTGCTTTCTGAAAATTTTATTTCTGATCATGCTCTTTACAAAATTAATATTTGATATTATTTTAGCATGATATATATCTTTCGAACTGTATAAATATATTATTGTTGCTTTGGAATGCAATATTATATTATGTTATGATCAGTGAGATGCATGTTGATAAGTATCCCATACTGGACTTGATCATTTTGGGCATTTAATTTTTTGTATGGATAATTTTATGGATTAGCATGAATATTTATCATCAAAGTGGTTTATTTATGTTAGTTCATAAAATTTTCATCAATAGAGAGATATTTTTTAGTTGTGACATACAATCATCTACCCAAAGGAGGTCATTATGTGTTTTAACTAAAAATTATATGAACCATTATGTTGCGAGGATACTCTGACTTTCGAAATCTGTTTGTCCAAAGGGGATAGATTTTTGAATGCTAGAGTATTTCTTTTGTAGCCTCGTGTAAAGAGCTCTTATACATATTGCATGTTCTGCCCAAAGGAGAATATGTGATATAGTATTTGGGCTCTTATTCATGGTTTATGTCATTATATGACCGTGTTGTTGGTAAATGCTTATTATCTAATATTTGATATTTTTATTATTTATTTGTATAGTCTCGTTTGATGTTAATAATAACAATGTTATCGTTGAAGTCTTGATCGGATCAAATTATAAGAGATGAAAACAAGATATGAAATTTACCTTAGGGATTGCCGACATTGATTTGGCATTACATGAGAATAAATATGATGATCTTAATGACTACAGTACACCAGAGCAGAAAGATTATTTTGCTAAGTGGAAAAAATCTAATAAGTTTAGCTTAATTACTATTAAGAGGTCAATTTCTGAGCATTGTCTGAGTGGTCTGCCAGAGATCAGTAGTACTAAGAAACTATTTGATACTATAGAACAAAGATATCTTGTATCTAGAAATGTCGAGTCTGAAAGTCTGATGAAAGAATTGATGACATGAGATATGACAATGTTGGGGGTATTAGGTAATATATTCTCAAAATGGTTCATCTCCAAATCAAACTTAAGGATCTGAAAATTGAATTGCCTAACTCCTTTCTAGTGCTTCATGCTTTGAATTTCTTACCTGCTGAATTTTTTCAGATTAAAATTATCAATAATACTCTAAATAAAATCTAGAATATTAATGAGTTGATCACTAAATGTGTTGCTGAGGAAGAAAAACTAAAAAAAGAAAAAAATGAGATTATCCTTCTTTCCTTCCAACCAAAATTTCATTCTGGCAAAAATTTTATGAAGAAGAAAAAGAATAAATCTGCTGCTCTTAAATAGTCTCAGAATGTTAAAGGATATGGTAACAATCCTGGTTAGAATCATTTTGTAGGTGGTCCTAAAGCTGCCATTAGAAAAGATGTCAAATGTTTTCACTGTAAAAGGAAAGGTCACATAAGAAGTCAATGCAACAAGTTCAAGTTTTGGTTAGAAAAAAAAATAAAATAAAAAAGTAAGCCTCTAGTTCTTGTTTGTTATGAGTCAAATATAGTTGATATCACTATTGATTCCTGGTAGATAAATAGTGGTGTCACAACTCATGTTGCCATTTTCTTATAGGGATTCATAAACAAGAGTAAACCAAATCTGAAAGAGATCAAGCTGAAGTAAGAAATGATCTTGTAGTTGAAGTTGAATATATAGGACTTGTTAAGTTATCTTTAGAGTCTGATTTTGAAATTTTTTTAGAAAATACTTTTTATGTACCTTTCTTTAGAAGGAATTTGATTTTTATTTTCTCTTTAGATAAAATTAATTTTGATTTTGATTTTCATAATGAAAAAGTTGATTTGATATTTAATTCTCAAATTATTGGTTATGGCATTTTGAGTGATGGATTATATAAATTGTGTTTACCTTATGATAATCTCTATGCTTCTTTAAATGTTGAGAATATGATTGTAAAACATTCTAGAATAAAAAAAGATTCTCTATGTTGTGGCACAAATGCTTAGGGCATATATCTAAGGAAAGAATTGATAGACTAATTAAGGATGATATCTTGCCTACCTTGGATTTTGGAGACATGGAGACTTGCATTGATTGTATTAGAGATAAATTGACTAAGACTAAAAAGAAAGGAGCAATTCATAGTTTGGGCCTTCTAGAAATAATTTATACTGAAATCAATGGATCTTATTCTTCTACAATATGTGGCAATAAATACTTTATCATATTTATTGATGATTTTTTTTGATATGATTATCTTTATTTGATTAAAAAAAAGTCTGATGTTCTTGAAAAATTTAAAATTTTTAAAATAGAAATTGAGAGATAATTGAGAAAAGTCATCAAGATTGTGAGATCTGATCATGAAAATGAGTATTATGGCAAACATTATATAGCAGGACAGCATATAGGTTCATTTGTCAAATACTTACAAGTTTGTGGGATTGTAGCCTAATATACTATGCCTGATACTTTTGAGCAGAATGCTTGTTCCGAAAGACGTAATCACACCCTTAAAGATATGATGAGGAGCATGATGAGTAGGTCAAATTTGTCAGAACATCTATGGGATGAGGCTATTAAAACTGCCTTATATATTCTTAATAGGATTCCTAGTAAATCTGTACCTAAAATATCTTTTAAAATATGGACTAGTAGAAAATCTAGTCTAAATCATTTTCAGATTTGGGGTTGTCATGCAGAAGTAAGAATATATAATCCTATAAAGAAAAAGAATGATCCCAGAACTAGTCGTTGCTATTTCATTGGATATCCAGAATGTGCTAAAGAATACATATTCTATAGTTCTGAAAGAGATAATAGAATTATAGAGTCATAAACTGTAAAATTTTTAGAACTTGATGTGACTGATATGAAATCTTTTCGAGGTATTGATGTTGATAATAATCAAACTGAGACTGTCTCTATTCCTATGACTGCATCATATGAAAATATAGTTTACGCACCTATTGATACAATGAGCATTTAGGTTTCTAATCCTCCTACTTCTATATTGAATCTTCAACCTATTCAGCCTAATGATAAGGTGATATTAAGAAGATCTGTCCGACAAAGGAGGCCTGCCATTTTTGATGATTTTTACATCTATCTTAGGAAAAGTGATTATAATATTGGATATGTGGTTAATCCAATAACATATTATGATGCTGTGACTTGTTCTCAGTCTGATTTATGGATAAATGTTATGAAAAAAAATGCAGTCTATGGCTAATAATAATGTATGAAAGCTTGTTGAACCTACTGAACATAGCAAACCTATTGGATATAAGTGAGTATATAAGACTAAAAAGGATTCTAAAGAAAAGATTGAGCGATTCAAGGCTAGATTGGTAGCTAAAGAGTTTACTCAGAGAGAAGGAGTTGATTATACTGAAACTTTCTCTCCAGTATCTACAAAAGATTTTTTTAGAATCATCATATCTTTAGTGGCTCATTATAACTTAGAGTTTCATCAAATGGACGTAAAAATTGCTTTTCTGAATGGTAATCTTAATGAAGAAGTATATATAAAACAACCTAAGAATTTTTAGAAAAGTGGGAGATAACATTTAGTCTGCAGATTGAAGAAGTCGATCTATGGTCTGAAATAAGCATCTAGATAATGATATTTAAAATTTGATAAGGTGGTAACCTCTCTTGATTTTGAAGAAAATAAAATTGATCAGTGCATCTATCTTAAGACCAATGGGAACAAGTTTATTTTTCTTATCCTATAAGTTGATGATATCTTGCTTGTCAGTAGTGATTATGGTCTGCTCAATAAGACTAAACAAACATTATCTAAAACTTTTGATATGAAAGATTTTGGAGAACAGCTTTTATCCTTAGTATTGAAATTCACAGGAATAGACCACATCATCTGTTAGGTTTGTCACATAAGGCATATATTAACAGAGTTTTTAAAAGATTTAATATGCATAATTGTAAATTTTATGATACATGTATTGCCAAAGATGATAAGTTCAGTAAATATTAGTGCCCCAAGAATGAGCTTGAAAAGGATTAGATGAAGAATATCCCTTATGCCAGTGCTATAGGGAGTCTGATGTATGCTCAGATTTGCATCAGACCTAATATTGCCTTCATAGTGGGAGTTCTTGATAGATATATATCGAATCTAGATTTTTAACATTGAATTACAGCAAAAAGAATAATGAGATATTTATAGAAAATTAAGAACTATATGCTTATGTATAGAAAAACTGATGATCTATAGTTGTTAGAATATTCGGATTCAGATCTTGCTGGATGTCCTGACGATTTGAAATCAACCTCAGGATATATATATATATTTTTTTATATTAGTTAGAGGTGCGATATCCTAGAGGAGTGTTAAACAGACCATGACCGCTTTCTCTACTATGTAAGTTGAGTTTATTGCATGTTATAGAGCTGCTACTCAAGCTGTTTGACTGAGAAATTTTATTACAGGACTTTAAATTATTGATTCTATCTTCAGACCACTGACAATTTATTATGATAATAGTGCTGTTGTGTTCTTCACAAAGAACAATAAATTTTCTAGTGGATCTAAATATTTAGAGCTGAAGTACCTGACAGTAAGAGATCTTGTAAAGAAAGGAGACATAACTGTTGAATATATAGATATAGAATCAATGTTAGCTGATCCCCTGACTAAAGGTTTGAGGCCCATATGTTTTATAAGGCATATTGAAAATATGGGCATACTGAATTCTTTTGATGTACTTAGTTAGTGGAAGTAATTTTGTATTTATATTTTATTATTGCATTATTGTTATAGACTCTTTACATCTCATGTACTTTTGATATACATTGTTGGCATGATAAATTAATGATAATTTTATTTTAATTTTTTTATTTATGTGTACATATTTATTTTAGTGCACTTAGAGATATCTCTTGTTTATGTATCTATTAAATAAAATATGAGATCAGATGTTGAGTCTCGGATATATTATGCTGTCTTGTCATTCATACCATGTTGAGTATGTGAGATAGAATGACTCGTTGTGAAAGTCATTAGAATTTTTCTTGCTTATTTTATACCTAAGCATACTAAAGAGAAATTGGAGGATTGATAATGAAAATAGCATATATTTGGATCACTTTTGAATGCTGTTGGTGGAGAATCTAGTTGATGTCGGATCAAGCTGGAGTTAGAAAAGAAGAGGTCACCGTCGATGACCTACAAAATAAAGTTCCATCCGAAGTCGATGGTGGTGGCTACGGTAGGACCCTCCGACGATCAAGTCAGCTCTTCTGTCCAACAGAAATAGAGTGCTCAGATAAGAATTCAGTAGAATTTTGGAAAGAAGAAGAGAGCTTAGAGAAAATATATCTGAAGGGTCCCTTTTTATAGACAGAGCCTGTTGTAACCATCCGGTAGTAGGGTCATCTGTAGCAGACTGATAAATGACAGTCGTAACCATCTTGATAAATAATAGTCGTAACCATTCAGTAGTGGGATCGTCTGTAGCAGATTGATAAATGACAGTCGTAATCATCCTGATAAATAACAATCATAACCGTTCAGTAGTGGAATCGCCTATAGAAATCCATCCGAAGGAGAGGTTCGAAAGAAGTTCGGCTTCTGAAGAAATTCATCTGAAGGAGAGATCCAAAAAAAAATTGGCTCCTGAAGAAATTCGATTGAAGGAGAGGTCTGAAAGGAGCTCGGCTCCTATAGGAATCCGACTGAGGGAGGAATCCAAAAGGAGCTCGGCCTCTATAGAAATCCGATTGAAGGAGGAGTTCGGAAGAAGTTTGGCTTCTATAGAAATTCAATTGAAGGAGGGGTCCGAAAGAAGTTTGGCTCTTCAAATGGATCTTATCTTCAGGGTCTGGAAGGAGTTCGGCTCCTGCAGAAATTTGACTAAAGGAGAAGTCCAGAAGAAGTTCGACTTTTGTAGAAATTAGACTGAAGAAGAGATTCGAAAGAAGTTCAGCTCTTCAGGTGGATCTTATCTTCAGGATCCAGAAGGAGTTCGGCTCCTACAGAAATTCGACTGAAGGAGAAGTTCGCAAGAAGTTCGACTCTTGAAGAAATTTGATTGAAAAAGAGGTCTGGAAGGAGTTTGGCTCCTGTAGAAATCTAACTGAAGAAGAAATTTGAAAGAAGTTTGACTGTTGAAGGAATCCGTCTGAAGGAAAGGTCCGAAATAAGTTCGGCTCCAGAAAGAATTCGACTGAAAGAGACGTCCGAAAGAAGTTTGGCTCATGTAGAAATTTGACTGAAAGAGACGTTCGGAAGGAGTTCGGCTCTTATAGAAATCTGACTGAAGGAGACGTTCGAAAGGAGTTCGACTCTTATAGAAATCTGACTGAATGAGACGTTCGAAAGAAGTTCGGCTTTTGTAGAAATCTGACTGAAGAAGATGTCCAGAAGGAGTTTGCTCCTGAAGAAGTTCGATCAGGATTCGACTGCTAGAGGAAGAATTTTCAATCGAAGCTTTTCATAATTACCAGTCGCATTAGGCTAAGTATCAGACCGAACTTCGATGGGAGTGAAATTTATTCCTAATAATAGTTTCCTCACTTTTGAGTTCGAAATTTGAAAGAAGGGAGTACAAAAAGACGACTATCAAAGTTCTTTTCTGGGCTCTATACCCATTGAGGTTAAAGTTGAAGCTCGAAGGAGATCTTATCTCCAGTCGAGTCAGGATCTCTCTTCTCGCCTTGTCTAAAATGAACAAGGCTTTCGACTTTGTTCACATTAGGACGAGGTTCTTCTTCTGTTTCTAACAGACTGTAGGGACACATTAGGGCCATTGTATGGGCCTCTTTCTTTCTCCTATTTTAAATAATCGGAGGTCTTCGACTTGCTCATGTTAGGATAAGATTCTCCTATTCCTAGCATGGCACTAAGGGCACAGATGGGCTATTGAATGGGCCTTTTTTCTCCTCCTGTCTTAAATAATTGAAGATTTTTGACTTGCTCATGTTAGGACAAAGTTCTCCTCATGTTTCTAACACGACCACTTTCGATTGCTTCTTTCCTATCGTCATATAATTTTTGCACTAAGAAATAATATTATTGAGATGGAGAAGTTTTATTGAAGAAAAATTACTGGTAGTATATTCTTAGATTTTTTAAATTTCAAGATCGTGAGAGCGTTGTTCCTCTGAGAGATGGTGCCTTGCCGAAACACTAAGTTCTCCAGAGATAGTATTGATGATGTCGAGAGGCAGTCGATCTTCTTGTTGTTTCTTCCTTCTTGATGGTTCTGATTGCTACAGTGTCCTCGATCGATCTTCTCTTGCTTCAGACCGACGTATGAGGAATCGATCCAACCGACTTCTCCTAAAGAGCTCCTCGATCTCGTTTTAGAGCTGAATGCATTCTTCAGTATCGTGATCATGGTCATGATGGTAGAGACAGTATATGTTAGGATTGTGCTTGCCAGGATGAGTGCATATCATTTCAGGCCTCGATAGTTGCTCCTTGATGTCCATCAATACCTGCATTTTTGGAGCATTGAGAGGGCCATAGTTGTGAAACCTTCTGAGAAAAGAACTTCATCGTGCCCTTCTGTCGGGGCTTCTTTGACGATGAGCTCAAAAAGGAGTTTGGGCTCGCTTGCACTCGGAGGAAGTCCGTGAGCGCAGTTGAACTTCATTCGGCCCTCCATCAATGGCTTTCTTATTTTTCAATTTGAAGGCTTTTTCTGGTTGGGCATATCCTTTTTCTAGTTCAGACTCGCTTACGCTCGGAAGGAGTTCGTGAGCATGGTCGAACTTCATTTGGCCCTCCATCAGCGACTTCCTCATCTTTCAATTTGAAGACTTCTTCCGTTCGGGCATATCCTTCAGCTTGAGCTAGCAGATCAGCAAAGTCTCTGAGATACTTCTTCTCCAGAGAGAACAGCAAATCATTCTTCTGAAGGCCGCCCTTGAGTGCGGTCATTGCAACAGACTGGTCCAAATTTTGGACCTCCAATGTAGTAGCATTAAACCGGATGACATAAGCCTGGATAGATTCCTCCTTCTGCTTGATATTCATCAGAAAATTCAAACCTCGATGTGGACATCGGCTGCTGATAAAGTGAGCTGCAAACTGATGGCTCATTTGATCAAAGAAGAAGATTGTACCCGACTTCAATGCTAAGTATCAGTTTCTTATGGTTTTCTTTAAAGTAGATAGAAAAGCTCGACATAAGATGGCGTCTGGTGCGCCATAAAATAGCATTATGGTCCGAAAGGCCTTCAGATGATCGATCGGATCAGAGGTTCCGTCATAGCTTTCAAATTAGAAAAGCTTGAAGTTCGACAGAATGGACTCTTGCATAATCCTTTGATAAAAAGGAGGATCATTGCAAATATTATTACCATATGAGGAGGGAGTATGATGGAGCTCTTTGATTCGTTGGCTCATTTCCTAGAGCCTTTGATTCAGAAGATCTTCACGATTGTTGATCTCTAGAGTTTTCTAGTGGGATGGAGGCAAATCTCCTCCTGGGTCGAGCCATGGTCCGAGCAAGGGCTCTTCACTCTCTACTTTTTCTTTTCGAAGGTCATCGGTCGGCTAGTGCAAGTCGGCCATCCTCCAACTTGATTATGGGGCTCTGGAGAAGCTTGCAAAATTAATTTGGCCTTCCACCTATCAAAATTCAGGCAAAATCTCATAAAAGACCTAAAGAATGTAAACAGTGTCAAAAGAAAGCAAAATCTTCCTGGAAAACTCAAAATAAAGTTAAACCAAAACAAACCATATATTCTAAATCAACATCGACCTACAAAATCAGAAAAAAAATTCTTTGTAAAATAAGAAAAATCTCCAAAACCACCTATTTGTTATAGGTGTGGCAAACTCGAATATTTTAATTCAGACTGCAAAATAAAATTCAAAATAAACAATATAGTCCTAGATAAATCAAACCTCTTAGACTCAATTAAATAAAATTTAGAAACCCTCCTCCTAAATTCTGATGCCAGTACCTCTAATTCAGAATTACAAACTTCAACAGCATCAGAAGGAAAAATTTGTGTCATAACCAAAGAACAAGACCTACTCCTTGACATTATTGATAAGATTCAAGAACTCGAACTTCAAAAATAATATTTGATCAAACTAAAAAACTTCTTAACTGAGGACAACAAGAAAAAAGAAATCCAAACTTACAGCTTGAACAATATCCTAAAAAGATTTGAATCCAAAGATACAAAAGAGATCACTATCTAGAATCTCCAAAAGAAAAACAATGAGTTCAAAAGAAAGATATCACAAATAAAGATCCAACTTGAAAACTTCAAACTAATCAATCCCATTAGAGAAACTGATGAACTTGAAATCTTGACTTATGTTGAAGTCCTATCCCAATTACAAATCCAAAAATGGATAGTTGAAATAACTTTGTTAGTAAAAGACTTCAAATTAGAAACCGCTGCCTTAATAAATTCAGGTGTAGACTCAAATTATATCCAAGAAGGCTTAATACCTACCAAATTCTTCAAAAAATTAAAAAGAAACTAACCACTACAAGCAGATCAAAATTAAAAATCAATTACAAACTCACTAATGCATTAGTTTGCAACAATAATATTTGCATAAAGACCTCCTTCATACTAGTCAAAAATCTAAATCAATTAGTCATCCTAGGAACACTCTTCCTAAACATGATCAAACCACTACTATAGAATCGGACTATGGCAATGGTTTGTAATCGCTGTTGTAGCCCAAAAAACTGCTGCTATAAATTATGGCAGTGGTTAGTTAACCGCTGCCACTACAACCATCATCGTAGGTCTATGACAGCGATTGTTGTAGCGGTTATTGAAATCGCTGCTATATAGACCTTATTGTAGTGATTTTTAAATTACTGTCATAGGCTTGTCTATGGCAGCAGTTATAAAATCGCTGTTATAGATAGTCTATGGCAACGATTATGAAATCGCTGCCATAGTCTTGTCTATAGAAGCGGTTACGTAACTGCTACCATAGATCTAATGCAGCGGTTAACACATTGCCAATGACAGCGGTTGGCACGTCTATGGCAGCGATTGTAAAACTACCATCGTAGCTTTTGAATAATTAAAAAATATAAAATTTTTAATTTTTATATATTTTACCTGATAAATACAAAGATATATAACACAAAAAAAATATAAACATAAAAATATTTCTAAAATGCTCAAATTTTATTATCGAATAAAATTTATTATAATATTTTTTAAAAAAAATACATCAAAAGTCTCCTAAATCTATATCATCGTCGTCCCCAGGACATGGAGTACGAGCTGAAGATGGAGCTAGAGTTGAAGCTGGAGCCAGAATTGAAGCTGGAGGAGCTGGAGCTAGAATGCGCACCAACTTATCCTCAAAGTCCGTGAAGGCACATGCAAAATGCATGCTGAGCATCGACACCATGTCTCTCATGATGTCCTCCAGATGAGATGCATACTTCTCAGCCCGATCTGCCCGCATTGCTGCATGATCTGCCCATGCCAATGCTGCCTCAAGCTCCTTCCGATTGATAACATCGAAATTCTATGAAGAGACTTTCGCCTCAGATCAATAGCTGGTCGACGTATGTCCGAGCCTGCATCGGATCCTCCCTCAGTGCTTAGGCCCCAAGACCTAAGATAGATGGTCATAGGGGCTAGAGGTATCCGAGCCCTTGCTTGTGAGTGCATCTAACTGATCCTGTAATTATAAGTACAAATAAAATTTTATAACAAATATTATAATACTAATCATATATACTTATATATTTAATACTTACAAAAATCCTCTCGATCGTAGCATTCATCGGCCTGCCCTTTTTATCCGTACGGTTGGATCGAAAGATCTCGCTACGATTGAACATCACTCCATCTCTCATCAGCTATAACAATGGATCAGTTTATCAGAAAGATAAAAAAATATTAATTTAATTTATCTACTAAGATTTAAAATTCATTACCTCTCTATACACACACTGGCCATAGACTTATGGTCGAGAGTGTGCGTATACTCCTAGACTGTCCGACTCTGATAGAAGGTAGCCTAACAAGTATTCAAATAAATAATAAATATTTAAAAAAATATTTATATATAATTTTAAGTATATTAAAAAATTTAAAAGTTAGTAATTTTATCTCAAACTCCTAACCTCTTCAATGTGTAACCATCTTCTCCTACTGACTCGGAGGATAGTCCTGTATCCAAGAAACAAGCTTCTCTAGAGTATCTCATCGGTGCTTGAGCCATCCTCTGTGGAGCTTGACCTTGTAGTCCCGGTATAACTTCTCGATCTTCTTCAGTGGGGTATCTCGAGTCCTCTCGTGATCAGAAAAGTCGTACATCCTCTGCACAAAGTTATCAAAAGTTAGTTATAAAATTATTCTAATCAAATATAGTATAAACATGTAAAATGCATAAATATAATTAAGATAAACTTACCCATATCTCCTCCCACATCTGATTTCTGACAGTATCATCCATCAATCGCCAGTCTCTGAGCTTTATGGAAATAATGTCTAACCACCTCACACTGCTTCTTCTGGTGGAAGAGAATGTTGTGTATGGAAAGAGCTTCTAGCATTCTGAGTTGTAAGTGGGGATACTTCTAGTGTGTAGTTGATCATAATGGTGACGGGTCCTATAAGGACCGGATGTAGGTGGAGATGAACATGGTGGTGAGCATATCAGTGTCTTATCCTCAGATGGTGACGGTGGCCTCTCGGATCGCTAGGGCTGGAATGGGTCATTTCTGGAGTTGACGAGAAGATTAGATGAGGAGCTGGGGAGGTCCGTGTCTTCTTCTTCTTTGAGTTTCGGAGATGACTCCAATGGTGGCTATTTATAGTTGTTATTGGAAGTTCTATTGATGAAGCTTGCTGAGGAAGGCTTAGGTAGTTTGATTTGATTTCTTAATTTGATAGCAGGACATCTTTGCTTTACTTGTTATATCACAATTGACCATCTTAGTATATCAGCTCTAAGTAATCTCTAAAAATCATAGGATCCGATTATTACATTCAAATTTAGTATATATACCAAATTATGAGATCTTGCTAATATATTATATCATATCTCGTCCCTAGTATCTTTTCCATATGAAAATTTGCTATTATATTCTACTATATCTAATCCCTAGATTTAAGGGGCTCAATTTGTACATAGAGCGCACTAGCGTGGCGAACATAACGGGCAACTCAAACCTTATTTCCAATACAAATTTTTCACTTCTTGAGACATACCATGCGTTGAATACAAATTTGAAGTCTGCCAAGTATAGATGGAGCATATTGTTTTCCACCTCGCGGCAGACATGAATTTATACCTATAAAAAAAAGACATAATACTGGTTGACATGAAACGGTTGAAGCACTCCGAATCTGGATCCACGGAGGACCGCCCACCATTTCAACTTCCATCAGTCATGACGGAAGCCACCCCGTAAATTAACAACCACTAGTATATATACAACTCGCGTCCTGTTCCTTGCAAGCGGGGGAAGTTGCACGCAGGAAGAGATCTGAGACGAGGCATGAGTGAGAGAGACAGAGAGGTGGAGGGAACCAAAGAATAAACCGGAGATGGCATCCCCTCGGCTCTGTGTCGTGCTTGAGTTGTTCTTGCTCCTTTTGTCCATGGCACCAGCATTGGCGACCGAAGCCTTCGACTGTGCATCTCAGTGCTTTGATGATTGCGAGAAGAAAGGCAACTGGAGATTCTACTGCCATCTCTGCTATGGCTGTCGCTTCAATGCATCTTTCAGAGAACGCACTCCTATTGCCTCTCAATTCCATGCCTTTCTTAATGAATTTGTTCTCACAGAAAATTAGTAGTGATAGGTAAAGTTATATATTACTAGTCAGAATTATCTGACTAAAATATTGGGGAAGAATCTACCAAGATTGGAGAACAGAGACTCCTGTCAGACAGAGGCTGCATGAAAGCCACTAAAATTCCAGTTCTCCTCTCTGTGATCTCACTCTCCCTAGTCTTTTATTCTTCATTTCAGTCTAAGGTGGTGACGCGTTGGAAATTATTCATTGAGCTATATCAGGATGATCGATAGATCGATTAGAAGACACGACATAGAGGAGTGCCGATATCTACATTTAATTTTTCCCACCGATACTCTCTTGTTGTAAACTAAGAGCGTGATATCATCTGCGTGCATATTTGATATTCTTGAAGTGCTAATAAATCATCGCTTTTTCTTTACAAACGCCAGTTGTGTGAAATACTCATGGGATCGATCACAGCTCAATCTAAACTGTTAATCAGGAAATCAAGTGGAGGACAATTTATTGATGGTAAGATTAAACAAGACAATTTCGCCAGGCAAACCAGGCACAGAACAGAGATCGAGCAGCCGGGGAACCTCACAGAAACAATTCAATTCGCTCCCAACGCAGGAGGAAGCAGTGCTGGAAGTGGTGCAACGCTAAACGCTTGTCTTTCAAACAGTACCACAACTTGTTAATCACGGCTATTCGGAAGCTGCCTCTTCCTGAGAAGATAAAAGTTCTCAACCGGCTTTCCTTAAAAAACGAAATACTAACCGCTCAGAACCTCAAGAAAAGAAATCAGCCGGCCCTCGCCTCATGCCCCCTCTGTGGAGAAGAAGAGGAAACAACAGATCTTATCTTCTTAAACTGCACATTTGCCAAAAAGGAATTAGCAACGGGTGACCCGGCTTCGCATCCGCTGCCAAGCTCACTGACAGAACTACGGACGACCTGGAGAAGGAAAACCAAAAATAGAGGGCGCATGAGACCGTCTAGTTTCAACAGTTACCTGCTGGTGTTTGTGGCTCGAACGAAATAACAGATCGATCTTCAGGTTCTAAGCAACTTCCTCCACAATGGTTTTTCGACCAGTTTTGTTACCGTTAAAATGCTATGAAGGGAAATGCAAAGCGAACTTATGGACCTTTTGAGAAGCTTATTCGAGGGTCAAAACGGGGGCAAGCTGCAGAGGCCTGATCAAGTAGGAACCTGCAGGGAGAATAACCAGTAGAGAAAGAAGGAAGGGAACCGCCGGTCACATTGTCTTCAGTGCGGAGCCTCTGAGTTTGTGGTGCAATCCAAGGGTCCGATAGAGTAGAACATTCGTTGCACTGCTGAAGAGAAAAAGGCCGCTCTCCGTACAGCATCTGGAAAATAACGTCGCATGGGTGCGGCCCGCCGACCTTATTTCTTTTCAGTCTGTCAGGTCGTTGTCATATGGCCCACTTCGTCTCCAAAATAAAGTCTGAGTGGGCTCCACGTTCCATTTACATGGAAAAGATTAATTAAGACAAGGTGGCAATTAGCTAGCCTTGCTGGTATGTTGTTTTGATGGTTGTCCAAGTGACATCGATTTGAATCCAACAATCACTAGAATTTGAGAGTTAGAGATGCTGGGGAGCTTGCTTACTTTGAGACAAGAAACCATTGTATCGCTCCATAAGTCTCTTCTATCAGAAATTATGAAGAGGAGGGAGGAGAAATACGCTATTTAATATAAAAGGTCAAGTGGTTATACTATTGTAGAGTTTATTTTGATGTGTTGGATGTCTCATGACATTTGCATATTGAAAATTGGATGAGGTTTCTAAATTGCTCGGTGGTCCTGTTTATGAAATATATATTCTACTGCAGTGCATATTGAAAGAATTTATTAAGAAGAGTCCATTCAGTTTAAAATTCATGTGGCATGCTTATTTTTTTGACATTTTTTTTTCCCCTCAAATTTGGTGGAATACATGTCTGCCTCTGAGATAGAGGGGAGATGGAAATCAATCATGGCAATCACAGATTGGATGTTATGGAATATTTATCGCAACGAGAGAGTATTCCAGAATGTCAGTTGTTCGCTTAATCAACTGATATGATATGATATGCAGTCCCTGGGTACTTTATCCCAAATAATAACGGAGGCATTCAAATCGGCACTAAAGAATGCGTGGGTAATTTCTCTGTGTCCGAATTGGGCAGTGCTTCATCTTTACTTGTATCTTGGTTACCTCCCCGTTTTGGATACCTTAAAGTCAATTTTGATGCAGCGGTAAGGCATGACAAAGTGACGGTGGGCTTTATTGCTCGAAACTCTAACGGATGCCTTATTAAAGTTGGTGGGAGATCTATATGTCCTTTTCTAATCCAGTACGTTGAACGTGTAGCTGCCTGGATGGGTTCGTGTAGTTGATTTAAAAGCTACCTGTATTAGTTTTGAAGGTGACTCGTTGTCTATTGTTTCTGAAGTGGGAGATTTCCATATCTTCTTGATTTCTCATGTTTGCAGGGAAGCAAATAGGGTAGCCGATCTCATTGCTAACTTGGTTCAGCAAACAGATTGTTTCTGGGGTACTAATGATGTCATTCCCATGATCTGGCTATTATTTTTCAGGAAGATCGCATCAACAAGGCTTGTAGCCGAAGACAAATTAAGGCAGAAGTGCAAAGTTCTATGGGTCCAAGAACTGCTGTTGGTTATGCTTAGCCAATCATAGCTGGGTCTTATATTATCCGGAAGGTGCTAATCTGAATCGTGGGTTCTAGATTTTGCTGTGGCTGGAAGTGTAGCTGGTTCACTCTGCCAGCATGGTCATTTTTCATTTGTGGGTTGCTTTAAGGTGGAGTAGCAGCTTGAAATATTTCTGATGTATTGTGTCTTGTGTGCTAGGCGTTCAAGTTGCATTAAGCATTGTAATCTGGCCTGTAACTGCTATTTCTGGACTTTGGTTTTATGAATGCATGGCTTCTTCTGGCTCCAGGTTCTGCCCCCACCGCCCAACCAAAAATATATATATATATATAGAGAGAGAGAGAGAGAGAGTACAACCAAATAAGAATGGAATCATACATAATTAATGGTTAAGAAAATAAAACAAGAACTTTATGTAAAAGATTCATAAATTAAAAGGATTGAAATTCAAAAATTCCATGCGCCAAACAATCAAAGACTAAGAAGCCAAAAAGAGAAATTGAAACCAGAGCTCCCATCTATAATTTGCAAATAAACAAAAGCCCTCCCCCACTTTTTATTGAAAAAAATGAGCTGAGAACAAAATAGAACGCAAGTTTCTAAATCTTTACCTTCGCATTCATTTTCTCCATGAGAAATTTTTTGTGCACCGCAGCGGTGCAGCCCCGCAGGCATTCATCCATGATAATTAGTTAATGTGCGAGGCTGAAGTATAGTATTTGTTGGTGCAGAATTTGATTGACGCCGGATTAAGTTGAAGTCAAGAAAGATGAGGTCGCCGTCGATGATCTGCAAAACAAAGTCTCATCCAGAGTCGGTGTTGGTGGCTTCGATAGGATCCTTCGACGATCAAGTTAGCTCTGGCCAACAGAAATGGAGTACTCAGTGTGGAATTCGGCAGAGTTTTCCGAAAGAAAAAGAAAGTTTAGAGAAAACGTATCTGAAGGATCCATTTTTATAGGTGGAGCTTGTTGTAACTGTCTTGATTAATGATTGTCGTAACCATCCTGATAAATGCCAATCGTGATTGACTTGATAAATGCCGATCATGTTGTCTTGATAAATGACAATCATAATTGTCGTGATAATTATAACCGTTCAGCAGTGAGATCGTTTGTAGGGATCCATCTGAAGGAACAGCCTGTAAGAAGTTCGGCTTTCATAAAAGTTCGACTGCAGGAGGAGTCCGAAAGAAATTCGGCTTCCGTAGAAGTCCGACTGCTAGAGAAGTCCGAAAGAAGTTCGGCTTCCATAGAAGCTCGGTTGCTGAAGAAGCCCAGAAGAAGTTCGGCTCCCATAGAAGTTCGACTACTGGAAGAGTCCGGAAGAAGTTTGGCTTTCGTAGAAGCTCAGTTGCTGAGAAGTTTGGAAGGAGTTCGACTTCCATAGAAGCTCAGTTGTTGGAGGCGTTCAGAAGGAGTTCGGCTTCCGTAGAAGCCCAGCTGCTGAGAGAGTCCGGAAGAAGTTCGGCTTCCATAGAAGTCTGACAGCTGGACAAGTCCGGAAGGAGTTCGGCTCCCGTAGAAGCTCGACTGGAGGAGTCTGGAAGGGGTTCGGCTTCCGTAGAAGCCCGACTGGAGGAGTCTGGAAGGGTTCGACTCCCATAGAAGTCCGACTGGAGTCTGAAAAGAGTTCGACTGCTGGAGAAGTTCGAAAGGAGTTTAGCTTCCGTAGAAGCTCGATTATTGGAGGAGTTTGGAAGAAGTTTGACTGCTGAGAAGTTCAGTCGACTGAAGAGGTTCGGCTGGGGCTCGGCCGCTGAGAAATTCGGCTAGGCTTGTCCGCTGGGTAGTTCGGCCATTGAATGAATCCAGCTGCTAGGAAGAGAATTTTCGATTGAAGCTCTTCCGTGATTACTAGCTGCATTAGGCTAAGCTTCAGACTGGACTTCGGCGGGAGCGGGATTTATCTCCAACAATAGTTCCTCCACTTTCGAGTTCGAAACTCGAAAGAAGGAAGTACAAAAAGGGCGACTGTCAAAGTCCTCTTCAAGGCTCTGCACCTTGTCTCCAGCCGAGATTGAAAGTATAGTTGAAGCTCGGGGGAGATCTTATCTCCAGTTGTTGTCGAGCACAATGGAGCCATCTTCGGAGCCTTCATCCCATCTAAAATGATCGAGGCCTTCGACTTTACTCATGTTAGGATGAGGTTCTTCTCCTATTCCTAATGGGCTGTGGAGGCCTTCGACTTTGCTCGCGTTAGGATGAGATTTTTCTCCTATTTCTAACGGACCGTGGGGGCACATAAGGGCCATTGTCAGGGTCTCTCCCCTTATCTCGTCTAAAATGAATGGGACCTTCAACTTTGCTCATATTAGGATGATGTTCTTCTTCTGTTCCAAAGAGGCTTGATTGAGCTGATTTTATCAAAGATGTATCATGAAAGAACCCAAACCCAAGACTTCGTAATAGAGTATCTTTTATTGTTTAACTAATTTGAAATTTTGGCAGATCTTATTTTCTGGTACCTCAATTTTTCGACCTATGGCTATGGCCATGAAAGATTAAGATATTTTGAATGGGACGAGCGTATCCGTTTCTCTTCATCTTTTTGGTCTTTTTATTTTCTTTACCCATGCTTACTTTGTTCATTTGTTAATTTTTAAAAGTTTGTTTTATAAAATTACCGCCGTTTGGTATGGTGGCCATCGAAAGGTTAAATGAGAAGGCTCGCTGGACGGAAGAGTAGGGTTATCTTCTTGAATATTTGCTTTACCTACTTTAATTATTGGTTATCTATTTACCATCTTCTTGATTGTAACGAAAGAATGGATGGTATTCAAAGGAATTTTCCGTGGAAAGCAAACAAGACATAGCAGGAGGACATTGCTTAGCTCATTGGGGTTTAGTTTGCAAAGAGAAGAGAGTCGGAGAACTTGGCATAAAGGATGTAAGATACTCCAACACTGCTGTATTAGTAAAATGGTGGCGGAAGTTTTACATTACATCTATTATTAGAGAATGGGATCTAGTAATAAAATCAATCGTTGTTAGGGAACAAATTTGTAGCCAAAAGATGTCAAGGAAAAAATTTGCAACCAAAAGATTTGACTTTCATTAGCTACGATAACATGTTCATCTAATCTTTGTATGGGATCATATCCCTGCATCAAATGGATCCTCTCTGCATCAAAGGAATGGGATTATATTACCATCCATATCTGCCTAATTTGATGCCGAGAAAATCAAGGTATGATTTTCATTATAGCTGCCTATATCCACTGTTGGGGATAAACCTCGCTCCCATCGAAGTCTGGTTCGATGCTCAGCCTAATGCAACCAGTGGCCGCAGAAGAGCTTCAGCGGACGGATCTTTGCCAAATCCTAATAGCCGGCCGAACTACTTAGCGGCCGAGCTCCTTCGGACTCCCAACGGTCGGACCTCAGCCGAAGTCTTTCGACCGACCGAACTTTCCAGCGGCCAAGTTCCTTGAACTCTAAGCGGTCGGACTTTAGCCGAACTGCCCAGCGATCGAGCTCCTTCGGACTTCTCAGCGGTCGTCCCTCGGCCGAACTTCTAGTGATCGAGCTCCTTCCGAACTCCCAGCGGTCGAACTTTAACCGCACTCCTCCAGCCAGATGCCTACGAGAGCCAAACTCCCCTCCAAGCTTCCTCTTCGATCGGACTTCTTCGAGAGCTGGACTCACCCCAGACACCCTTCGGATGGACTTCTTTAGGAGCCGGACTCCTCCCTGGCACCCCCTTCGGTCGACCGAGCTCTTACCGAACTCCCCAGCGGCTGAGCCTTAGCCGCGTACCTTCAGTCAGATGCCTACGGAAGCCGAACTCCTTCCAAGCTTTCTCTTCAGAAGTCTGAATTCCTCCGAAATGGGCACACGACGAAGGCCTTCAACCCTTCATTCGGCTGACTCTGCAGCCATCACCATCAGTCCACCGCAAGCTCTGCAACCATCACCATCAGTCCACCGTAAGTGATAGCGACCCACAATCAGGCGGCGATGGCTGTCACCATCAACCCACCGCAAATGGCACCTCTCCGAGAGACTGACTCCGTCGAACCTCGAGCGGCCCGCCAGCATGCGGCTGCAGCTGTCACCATCAAGTTCTACTATAAAAGAGACCCTCTAGATACGCTAATCTGGGAACTCTGATCTCTAAGCTCTCCTCTTCTTCTCCAAGCTTCGGAACTTATTCCGAGCACTCCATTCTTGTTGGCCAGAGCTGACTTGATCGTCGGAGGGTCCTGCCGGAGCCACCCCCCATCGGTTCCGGACGAAATTTTATTTTGCAGATCTCCGACGGCGACCTCATCGGCCTCCACTCCAACGGACTCCGACGATGATCAATTTTTGCATCAACAGATTAATGCTAGAAGGAGGGCACGAACCTTCGAGGTTTCCTTATTCTTAAAAGAGTGCTCGACGATGATTTTTTTCTTCCCCCTCCGAAGATCTTCCTTTTCTCTCCCGAAGAGAAAATGCCTCCAGGAGAGCTTCGACTCGGCGACCGACTCCCGTTGCAGCCCAGGCTCCACCCAAAGCCACCGCAGATGTAGAGCAATTCTGGATGGGCTCGCGACCCCATCGAGATGATGCAGGCCATGCGACAACCTCTGATGGAGACTTTGCCAGCAAGCCCGCCATGAGGATGCGAGGAACCGACCTTAAGGGAGAGCGTTTGGGCATACCAATCGCACTTAGGAAGGAGAAATGAAGAGTCAAAGTTCTCTCGTGGAAGGCTTCGCGGGAAAGTGGAGTAAAGTTCGACGTAAGTGAGGCCGAACTCCCCCTCGAGCCCATCATCAAGGAAGCCCCGACAGAGGGGCATGAACATCCCCGAAAGAGGGTTTTGCAAGAAAGCGGAGCAAAGTTCGACGCAAGCGAGGGTGAAAAGTGGAATGAAGTTCGGTGCAAGCGAGAGCGGAATGAAGTTCTCCCATGGAATGAAGTTCGGCGCAAATGAGGCCGAACTCCACCTCGAAGCTCATCATCGAGGAAGCCTCGACAAGGAGGCATGAAGTCCTCCCGTGAAAGCTTTTGCGGAAAAGCAGAATGAAGTTCGGCGCAAGCGAGGGCGGAATGAAGTTCTCCCGCGGAATGAAGTTTGGCGCATGTGAGGCCGAACTCCCGCTCGAGTGTGTCACCAAGGAAGCCCCCTACAAAGATTTCATAGGAGATCAAACGAAGTTCGGTCGAGCTCACAACCGCCCCCAGGGCAAGCGAGGACTTTCTCTCGAGAATGACTCCAAGGAAGACCAGACAAGGAGGCATGAAGTTCTCCCGCAGGTTTCACAAAGGGACGGAATGAAGTGCGGCTATGCTTACGACCTCCACAGCGCAAGGCTCGAACTTTTCGAGCTCGCCACCAAGGAATTCCCGATAGAAGGGCGCGAAGAAGTCCTCCTCCCGAAAGATTCCGCGACTATGCCTCCCTCAACGCTCCTCGAACTCAAATTCTCACCAAAGTGAAGAACCAACTGCCAAGATCAGAAGGGTTACAGTCTCCTCCAAAACAAGCGCGATCGAAGCAAGTACTGTCTCTACCATCGCAACCACGGCCACGACACTGAGAAATGCATGCAGCTCCGAGACAAAATTGAGAAGCTCGTCAGAAAGGGGTGGCTAGGTAAATTCCTCCGGCACCAGTCTGAAGAAGAAAAAGATCGACCAAGGGCGCTGCCATAGCCAGAGACGGCAAAGAGCTCGGCACTGCCATAGTCAGAGACCGCAAGGAGGTCGGCCACCTTACGGCCTCATCCACATTGCCCCTGAGAGAAGCTTGATGCATCAACGATTCATTGTCTTCCAGCGACAAGAGCTTGCACCAAATTGAGAAGGCCAGCATGAGGAGGTCGTCCACCCTGGGACTTATTGCCGAAGAAATGCGGAGGAACAACGCTACCATGACCTTGAAATATAGAATTTGGGGATGCGCTGCTAGTAACTTTCCATCAATAAAATTCTTTCCTTTCGATAATATTATTTCTGGATGCGAAAACTATGTGATGACAGGGAAGAAGCAGATTACCGCATTAGGAATAGGAGGAGAACCTCGTCCTAACGCGAGCAATAACCTCGACTAGAGATAAGATCTCTCCCGAGCGAAGGCCTCGTTCACAAAGAACGAGATGGAGGGAGAGGCTCTGATAGCGGCCCTTATGTGCCCCCACAGTCCGTTAAGAATAGGAGAAGAATCTCGTCCTAACGCGAGCATCAACCTCGGCTAGAGATAAGATCTCTTTCGAACGACCGAGTCAACCTCGGCTAGAGATAAGATCTCTCCCGAGCGACCATTGACAACCTCGACTAGAGATAAGATCTCTCTCAAGCGATCGAGTCAATCTGAAGGCCTCGTTCACAAAGGACGAGATGGGGGGAGAGGCCCTGACAGTGGCCCTTATGTGTCCCCCACAGTCCATTAGAAACAGGAGGAGAACCTCATCCTAACGCGAGCATCAACCTCGTTAGAGATAAAATTTCTTTCGAGCGAGACAACCTCGGCTAGAGATAAGATCTCTTTCGAGCGATCGAGTCAACCTCGGTTAGGAGCAGGAGGAGAACCTCATCCTAACGCAAGCAACAACCTCGGCTAGAGATAAGATCTCTCCCGAGCGACCATGGACAACCTCGGCTAGAGATAAGATCTCTTTCGAGCGACCGAGTCAACCTCGGTTAGAAACAGGAGGAGAACCTCATCCTAATGCGAGCAACAACCTCGGCTAGAGATAAGATCTCTTTCGAGCGACTGAGTCAACCTTGGTTAGGAACAGGAGGACAACTTCATCCTAATGCGAGCAACAACCTCGGCTAGAGATAAGATCTCTTCCGAGCGACCAAGTCAACCTCGGTTAGAAACAGGAGGAGAACCTCATCCTAATGTGAGCCTCGACTAGAGATAAGATCTCTCTCGAGCGATCGTTGACAACCTCGACCAGAGATAAGATCTCTTCCGAGCGACCGAGTCAACCGAAGGCCTTGTTCACAAAGGATGAGATGGGGAGAGAGGCCCTGACAGCGGCCCTTATGTGCCCCCATAGCCCGTTAGGAACAGAAGGAGGACCTCATCCTAATGCGAGCAAAGTCGAAGGCCTCGTTCACCTTAGACGAGATGGAGGGAGAGGTACGGACGATGGTCCGATGTACCCCCATAGCCCATTAGGAACAGAAGGAGGATCTCGTCCTAACGCGAGCAAAGTCGAAGGCCTCGTTCACCTTAGACGAGATGGGGGGAGAGGCTCGGACGACGGTCCGCAATGTGCCCCCACAGCCCGTTAGGAACAGGAGGAGGACCTCGTCCTAACGCGAGCAAAGTCGAAGGCCTCATTCATGAAGGACGAAATGGAAGGAGAGGTGCGGATGATGGTTCGTATGTGCCCCCATAGCCCATTAGGAATAGGAGAAGGACCTCATCCTAATGCAAGCAAAGTCGAAGGCCTCGTTCACCTTAGACGAGACAGGAGGAGATGGACGATGGTCCGAATGCGCCTCCACAGTCCATTAGGAATAGGAGAAGAACCTCGTCCTAACGCAAGCAAAGTCGAAGTTAGAAATGGGAGGAGAACCTCACCCTAACACGAGCGCCCGCATCAACCTCGACCAAAGGGGATAAGATCTCCCTCGAGCGATCGGATCAACCTCGGTTGGAGAGCTTCAACTTCAACCTCGGTCAGATAAGATCTCCCTCGAGTGACCTGGCCAACCTCGGCTGGAGAGCTTCAACTTCGATCTCGACTAGAGATAGGATATCTCCCAAGCGATTGTGTCAACCTCGATTGAAGAGCTTCAACTTCAATCTCGATCAGAGAAGATCTCTTTCGAGTGGTCGAGACAACCTCGGTCAGAGATAAGATCGGAGACAATCTCGTTCCGAGATTAGATCTCTTCCGAGTGTCCGTATCAACTTCGACTGTAGAAGACAATATCGCCCCCAAGGAGCTCAACCTCCGACTTTGATCGCAGCGGACGAAGCCTCCCTCAACCTTGGTTGGAGATGAGATCTCCCCTGAGCTTCGACCTGGACCAGCACGGGGCTTAGAGGAAGACTTCGGCAGTCGTCTTTTTGCACTCCCTTCCTTCGATTTTTGAACTCGGGAGTGGGAGGACTAGATGTTGGGGATAAACCCCACTCCCATCGAAGTCTAGTTCGATGCTCAGCCTAATGCAACCAGTAGCCGTAGAAGAGCTTCAGTGGATGGGTCTTTGCCAAACCCTAATGCCGACCGAACTACTTAGCGACCGAGCTTCTTTGGACTTCCAACGGTCGAGCCTCAGCCAAAGTCCTTCGACCAACCAAACTCTCCAGCGGTCGAGCTCCTTGAACTCCGAGCGATCGGGCTTTAGCCAAACTGCCCAGCGACCGAGCTCCTTCAGACTTCTCAGTGGTCGAACTCCTCAGCGGTTATCCCTCGACCAAACTTCTAGCGATCGAGCTCTTTTCGAACTCCCAGCGATCGAACCTTAGCCGCACTCCTCCAACCAGATGCCTATGAGAGTCGAACTCTCCTCCAAGTTTTCTCTTCGGTCGAACTTCTTCGAGAGCTGGACTCACCCCAGACACCCTTCGGACGGACTTCTTTAGGAGCCGAACTCCTCCCTGGCACCCCCTTCGACCGATCGAGCTCCTACCGAACTTCCCAGCGGTCAAGCCTTAGCCGCGTACCTCCAGCCAGATGCCTATGAGAACCAAACTCCTTCCAAGCTTCCTCTTCAGGAGCTCGAATTTCTCTGAAATGGGCACACGATGAAGGCCTTCAACCCTTCGTTCGGTTGGCTCTGCAGCCATCACCATCAGTCCGTTGTAAGCTCTGCAACCATCACCATCAGTCCACCGTAAGCGATAGCGACTCGCTATCAGGCGGTGATGGCTGTCACCATCAATCCGCCATAGATGGCACCTCCTCGAGAGATTGACTCCGTCGAACCTCGAGCAGCCCGCCAGCACGCGGCTGCAGCTGTCACCATTAAGCTCCGCTATAAAAGAAATCCTCCAGATACGCTAATCTAGAAACTCTGATCTCTAAGCTCTCCTCTTCTTCTCCAAGCTCCAGAACTTATTTCGAGCACTCCATTCTTATTGGTCAGAGCTGACTTGATCATCGGAGGGTCCTATCGGAGCCACCTCCCACCGACTCCGGATGAAACTTTATTTTGCAGGTCTCCGACGGTGACCTTATCGGCCTCCACTCCAGCAGACTTCGACGACGATCAGTTTCTACGTCAACATCCACCTACTCTAATACCAAGGGTATCAAGTTATGATTTCTTTCAATCAATCTTTACGAGCATTGCTTCTTCGTACTTTCTGCAAGATGATATGCCGAATTTTACCCCGCTTACTTGTAATAAAGGCTGGTCTCATCAAAATTAAATTATATGATTGTTCCCCTATTCTTCAAGGCATCAGGCCTCGATACATCAACCTATAATGCTTAGTATCCCTTGTTCTAATCCTTCTTTATTTCTCTCCGACGATCAAGTTAGCTCTGGTCAATAGAAATTGAGTGCTCAGTATAAAGTTTGGCAGAATTTTCGGAAAAAAAAAAAAAGAAAACTTAGAGAAAACGTATCTGGAGGATCCCTTTTTATAGGCGAAGCTTGTTGTAACTATCTTGATTGATGACTGTCGTAACCGTCCTGATAAATGCCTATCGTGATTGACTTGATAAATGCTGATTGTGTTATCTTGATAAATGACAATCATAATTATCATGATAATTGTAACCGTTCAGCAGTGAGATCGCCTGTATGGATCCGTCTGAAGGAATAGTCTGTAAGAAGTTTGGCTTCCATAAAAGCCCGACTGGAGGAGTCTGAAAGAAATTTGGCTCTCGTAGAAGTCCAACTGCTAGAGAAGTCTGAAAGAAGTTTGGCTTCTGTAGAAGCTCGATTGCTGAAAGAGCCCAAAAGGAGTTTGGCTCTCGTAGAAGCTCGGCTGCTGGAGGAGTTCGGAAGAAGTTCGGCTTCTATAGAAGCTCGATTGCTGGAGGAGCCCGGAAGAAGTTTGGCTCTCGTAGAAGTCCGACTGCTGGAGGAGTCCGAAAGGAGTTCGACTTTCGTAGAAGCTCAGTTGCTGAGAAGTTTGGAAGGAGTTCGACTTCCGTAGAAGCTCGATTGCTGGGAGGCATTCGGAAGGAGTTTGGCTTCCGTAGAAGTCCGACTGCTGGGAAAGTCCGAAAGGAGTTCGACTTCCATAGAAGTTTGGTTGCTGGACAAATTTGAAAGGAGTTCGGCTCCTGTAGAAGTTCGACTGGAGGAGTCTGAAAGAGGTTTGACTCTCGTAAAAGTCCGACTGGAGTCTGGAAGGAGTTTGGCTATTGAAAAAGTTCGGAAGGGGTTCGGCTTTCGTAGAAGCTCGGTTGCTGGAGGAGTTCAAAAGAAGTTCAGCTGCTGAGAAGTTCGACCAACTGAAGAGGTTCGGCTGGAACTCGACCGCTGAGAAGTTTGGCTAGGCTTGTCCGCTGAGTAGTTCGTCCACCGAATGAATCCGACTGCTAGGGAGAGAATTTTTGATTGAAGCTCTTCCATGATTACCAGCTGCATTAGGCTAAGTTTTAGACTGAACTTCGGTGGAAGCAAAATTTATCCCCAACAATAATTCCCCCACTTTCGAATTCGAAACTCGAAGAAAGAGAGTATAAAAAGGACGACTGTCGAATTTTTCTTCAAGGCTCTGTACCTTATCTCCAGTCGAGGTTGAAAGTATAGCTGAAGCTCGGGAGAGATCTTATCTCCAATTATTGTCGAGCATAATGGAGCCATCTTTGGGGCCTTCATTCTATCTAAAATGATCGAGATCTTCGACTTTGCTCATGTTAGGACGAGGTTCTCCTCCTGTTCCTAACGGACTGTGGAGGCCTTCGACTTTGCTCGCGTTAGGATGAGATTTTTCTCCTATTTCTAATGGACCGTGGGGGCACATAAGGGCCATTGTCAGGGCCTCTCCCTCCATTTTGTCTAAAATGAATGAGGCTTTCGACTTTGCTCACGTTAGGATGAGATTCTCCTACTGCTCCTAATGGACTGTGGGGGCCTTCAACTTTGCTCACGTTAGGATGAGGTTCTCCTCCTATTTCTAACAGGCTGTGGGGGCACATAAGGATCATTGTTAGGGCCTCTCCCCCCATCTCATTTAAAATGAATGAGACCTTTCAACTTTGCTCATGTTAGGATGATGTTCTTCTCCTATTCCTAATAGACTGTGGGGGCCTTCGACTTTGCTCACGTTAGGATGAGATTCTCCTCCTGTTTCTAACGGACTGTGGGGGCACATAAGGGCCATTGTTAGGGCCTCTCCCTCCATCTCGTCTAAAATGAACGAGGCCTTCGACTTTGCTCACGTTAGGATGAGGTTCTCCTCCTATTCCTATTAGGCTATGGAGGCCTTTGACTTTGCTCACGTTAGGACGAGGTTCTCCTTCTATTTTCAACGGACTGTGGGGGCACATAAGGGCCGTTGTCAGAGCCTCTCCTCCCATCTCGTCTAAAATGAATGAGGTCTTTGACTTTGCTCATGTTAGAACAAGGTTCTCCTCCTATTTTCAACATTAAGGGAGAGATCTTATCTCTAACCGAGGTTGACTCGATCACTTGGGAGAGATCTTATCTCTAGCCAAAGTTGGCACGGTCGCTCGGAAGAGATCTTATCTCTAGCCGCAGTTGACTTGGATGCTCGAGAGAGATTCTATCTCTAGTCGAGGTTGAAGAACTTCATCCTGCTCATGTTAGGATGAGGTTCTCTTCCTGTTCCTAACACGGCTACTTCTGATTGCTTATTTCTTGTCATCATTCAATTTTTGCACCAAGAAATAATAATATGTTGAAATGAAGGAGTTTTATTATGAAAAAATTACTGGTAGTACATTCTCAAATTTTTTGAGTTCCAAGATCGTGGGAGCATTGTTCCTCCAAGCTTCTTCAGACGATAAGTTTCAGACCGGATAACGTCCACCACCTCATACGGACCTTCCCAATTTGGGACGAGCTTTTCCTAGTTCTGAGGTTGAGAGACGGTGACTCACCGAAGTACTAAGTCTCTCACTCTGAATGTTTTACTTCTGACTCTAAAGTTATAATACTGAGCCACCTTTCGTCTGTAGGCCATCATCTAAACCTGGGCTTTCTCCCTTTTCTCTTCCAATAGGTCGAGGTTGATTCTGAGGTCCTGTGGATTATTCTGCTCATTGAAAGCCACGATCCGTATTGACGGAAGCTTAAGTTCAATCGAGAAGACTACTTCTGTTTCAAAGGCCAAGGCGAATGATGTTTCTCCAGTTGGCAGTCTTTGAGTAGTTCGGTATCTCCAGAGGATATGGTAGAGCTCGTCTACCTAGGCCCCCTTTGCTTTGTCAAGTTTTATCTTAATTCTTTGTAGTAGAGTCCGATTGGTCACTTCAGCTTATCCATTTGCCTGTGGATGAGCTACCGATGTGAAGTGGTGGAAGATATTTAGGTATTCGTAGAAGTCGGCGAATCTTGTCCCGATGAATTGTCACCTGTTATCAGTTATAAGAATTCGAGGCAGACCGAATCGACAGACTATTGACTTCCAAATGAAGTCTTGTATCTTAGTCTCGGTAATTTTGGCTAGAGGTTCAACTTCGATTCATTTGGTGAAGTAGTCGATTGCTACCAGGAGGAACTTTTGTTATCCGGATGCCATCAAAAAAGGATCAAGTATGTTCATTCCCTACTGTGCAAATGGCCAGGGTGCACTTAGCAGAGTAAGATCAGAGGCCGATCGTCTTTGTATGCTCGCATTCTTCTGACAGCGGTCACATTTTTTGATGTACTCCATAGAATCATGGTATAAGATTGGCCAATAGTATCCTTGCCGAAGTAACTTTTGCGATAGGGACCTGGCTCCTATATGACTTCCATAGATTTTCTAGTGTACTTTTCATAATGCGAAGTTAGCTTCTGAAGGTCGGAGATATCTCAACAGCGGCAGCGAATACGACCTCTTATATAACTTGTCATTGTACAAAACATACCGGAAGGCTTGATTCTTGAGTTTTTAAGCTTCTTTCGGATCATGAGGAAGGACTCCCTCCTTAAGATAGGCAACCAACAGGTCAATCCAGCTCGGTTCGAGTTTTGTCTGTAAAACGACTTATGATTTCTCTGAGCTTGGACACTTCAGAATCTCAAAAAATACTTCTTTGGACAGTTCGGTTGGAGCTAAAGTGGCCAACTTAGAGAGGAGGTCGACTCTTATATTTTCTGTCCTCGAAATCCATCGAATATCGAAATAGCTGAAGGCCAAAGTTAAGTCCTTTACTTTTTCAAGGTATTTCATCATACTTTTCTCCTGCGCTTCGTAGCTGCCACTAACTTGGCCGACCACTAATTGGGAGTCACTATAGATTTAAAATCGATCTATTTTTAATTCTTTTGCTATTTTTAATCCGACAATTAGAGCTTCGTACTCGGCCCCATTATTAGTTGTAGAAAATTCAAAGCGCAGTGCATACTCGGTGATGACTCCTTCGGGGCTGACTAAGACTAATCCCGCACCCGCTCCAGCAGAGTTGGATGAAATAGAGCCCAAAAACTTTCTAGAAGGTTGGCTGCTTCTTCATGAAGGTTCGGTTACGATAGTAAAGTGCTGGTCTCATTCTGCTCAAGCTCGGCATCATCAGGAATGATATATTTTATTACAAAATCTGCTAATATCTGGACTTTGATCGATGGTTGAGGTCGATAATTGACATCGAATTTCGTGAGCTCGATTATCCATTTTGTAATTTTCTCAGAAGCATTCATTTGCTGAAGACTGCCTTTATTGGTTGATTCGTGAGGACCGTTATAGTGTGCTCCTGAAAGTAAGATCGAAGCCTCCCAGCAGCAATTAGAAGAGAGTAAGCTAATTTCTCTAGCTTAGAATACCTGGTTTCTGCATCCCTTAGGACTCGGCTTATGTAGTAGATCGATCGCTGTATCTTCGCTTCCTCCTTGACTAGGATTGCTGCAAAGGCCACCGAGGAGACCGCTAAGTACAAGAATAATTCTTCTCCAGGTTTGGGTTTTGCCAATAGTGGGGGTGAGTCGAGGTAGTTTGAGCTCCTTAAATGTCCGTTGGCAATCCATCGTCTAGCAAAAATTCTTTGGTTGCTTGAGAACTTGGAAGAAGGGCATGCATCGCTCGGCCGATCTAGAGACAAAGTGATTTAAGGATGCCACTTTTTCAGTCAAGCGCTGAACTTCTTTGATTGTCTTTGGAGCGGTCATCTCTTGAATAGCTCGGATTTTTTTTGGATTTGCTTCAATCCCGCATCTCGACACCATAAATTTCAGAAACTTTTCAGAGGTCACACCAAAGACGCACTTGATCGGGTTCAGCTTCATCTTGTGCTTCCTGAGTGCACTAAAGGTCTCTTCAAGGTCGGCATGATCTCTTCAAAAATTTTTTTTTTCTTCCAATCCTATGCATCAGTAAATTACTGTAGATGATGCGTACGGACTGCACCGTCGGTGGCACATAAAGTATCGTGCTATATGCAGTGCATGAAGTATTTTTCTTTCGCCCATCCTTAATTCTTCAAAACATCGCTGACAATAATATTTAGGGCCTGTTTGGCCAAACTATGAAAATTAATTTATTTTAAAATTATTTTTTTTCAAATAGAATTTCAGAAAAAATATTGTAACAGAAAAATAGTTTATATTTGATAAAATCATTGGATAAACACTTTTATCAGTATTTGAGAAATAGTTTGTATTTGGTAAATCTTTCAAAAAAAATATTTGACTGTCAAATTACAAAAAACAAGTATGTATACATTTACTTTATAATTAATATTATTTAAATAGATAAATAATTTTAAATATTCATTATGATTAATTTTAATTTTATTTTTTATTTTTTATTTAATTAAAATAAAAAATAAAAAATAAAAAATATATTAAAATTTTAATCAATATAAATATAATTTAATTAAAGATAATACATATTGAATATTTTACATAATTTTTATATGATAATATACATGTATCAAAATATATCAAAATATATTATTTATTAAATAATGAAAGGATTAGATAAAAAATAAATAAAAATAGTTATGATAAATAATAATTTTAAGTATGAATATTTTTATTTTAAAAATATTAATTTTCTATTTTTTTTAAAAAAAAAATTTAATTTTTTATTTTCTCACTGTAGCATAAAAACTATTTCTACTATCATTCAAAAATAAATTATTTTTTAAAATAAATTTAATTAAATATTATATATATATATATATATATATATATATATATATATATATATATATATATATATATATATATATATATTTTTTTTTTTTTTTTTTTTCCTTCAAAAACTTGATCAAACATGTCCTTAATTGATGTCTGCCAACCCCTGTTCATAATGCCAATTCCTGTTCACAATATAATCGGCAACACGGCCTGTTACGAGAAGTTATTGGATATACTATACCGCACAGCCTGTTCATAAAATCTATTCATATCTCCTTGGGAATACGCATTCATGTCCTGTTGGTAATATCTATGTCAACTAGAGGCCAGCGAGAGAAATTCTCGAGCGAGAGGCCACGGGCTCTTCGAGTAAATTACATCGCTCAAGTACCCTCCACGTGGCGCTTTCAATTGATGTACACGTACTCCTGCTTCCTGCACATATCCAGTTTCAAAAACCATCCAATCCACCTTTGCTAAAATCTTGCTAACCTGCGGTTGTGTAGTCATTAATTATATTCCTTCAAAGACGGAATTTTATTAATGCGGGTCAAAATTGTAAATCTATTGCAACCATGAAAAAGGCAGGGCTTCCTTCTTTTGTCATCTATCAATTTCTATTTTTTAAAAATAATTAAAAACAATACCAATCTTATGCAAATAATATTTTTTAAGAGTGATCAATAAAAAAAATTATTTCTATAAATTAAAAAATATTATTACCTAAAAATAATTTTTAGGAGTGATCATAAGTTTGTAATATTACCCCCTCTCTTTTTTTTCTATCAATTTTTTTTTTTAAATAGTCCAATGTAATGTAAAGGACATACCATCAAATATTGCTTTCTAATCTCATAACACCATAAATTATTTTATATATTATATTTATGAGTGCATAAATTTTGAATCCGTTAAAACATAGTCTTTTTTTGGTATGATTTAACTTGAATACTAATTCTTCTTCATTTTTTGCTTAATTACTATCTCTCATTTGTAAATCACAATTAGAGTGATGAATCTTTTTATTTTTCCTCCCATTTATTTTGCTATTGCATATACTTTCACTTATTTTTCAATCTTATCCTCTAATTGAAAATGATTTACTATGCTCATATATGTATACAGTATTATGTAATATAACAATCATATCATAAATCATTTTATTTTCAAAACTACAATTATAATATACATATCCCAAGTGTACTAAGTTTTTTTGATAATTTTTCATGTTTAAAATTATATTTTCTATTCTATAAATGTAAATATTCTTAGTAGTACTTCTAAGCCGAATCATAGAAAGGTATTTTTAGATAAAAGTAAAATGATCATGCTACTGTTGAATATAAGGATAGCAATCGAGTTAGATCGGATCGAATACTAGTTGAATCGATATAAATCGGATAAAAAAAATTATCAATCTAAATCTAATCTATTTATTAAATAAATTAAAAATTTAGATTTGAATTATTCTATTTATTAAATAGATAATTCGATTCGATCTACTTCATTTATTTATTAAATAATTTAAATTAAATTTAATAAATTAAATAGGTTAAATAAATTTTTAATAAATTAAATGGATTAAATAGTCAAGTTAAATGGATCGGAAATAAATTAAGTAGGTTTTAAATAGATTTATATTTATCTTAAATAAATTAAACAGATTAAATGGATTATCTATCTCAATTTAATTAAAATATTAAATAAATTAAATAAAATAATTTAAATATATTTAATTTAAATATAAATTTATATGGATTAAATACGGTTCGGATTGGCCGGACCATATTTTTGTCATCCTCACGGTAGGTTCGGAATTTGAATATTGCACCGGTCCAGCGCAGCTTGCAGCCGTTAGAAAATTCCGCGTTGTACTTATTCAAGCACGTGGGCATCATTTCTTCGCCGCAGCGGCAATTACCGCCTGAGCCGGACTCGGCCGCCACTCACCACCTCTTGGTTATCTCGGTCCCTCCGCTCTCCGGCACCGCACCGTCGCTGACGACGCCGACCGCCGGCCACGCTTTCCTCTTTGTCCCCCGTCTTCTTCGCCCCCTAAACTACTGCGGAGTCGCCCTTTCCTCTCCCCACCACGTGCCGCTCCGATCCCTCCTCGACCTCCCGATCCCCACTTATCGCGCCCGAACTCCATCTCTCTCCCCTCGATCGGACCAAGAAAAGCAAAGAAAACCCTCGCCGATCACTCCCACCTTTCCAGGCTCTCCTCTCCCTCCACGCCCCCTTTCGATTGATCTACCCATTTCTTCCCTAAGGGGGGAGAGGGCAAAAATCTCTCTTTTGAGAGAAACTCCTGTTCGTTTGGTTGTTTAAGTCCAAAAGTCAATCTTTCCCTCGTTGTTAAGGGTTTGGGGACAGCGAGCGGTCGGGGTTGGATTGGATGGAAGATGGCCGAACCTCCTCTCCTTCTCGCTCCTGTGAAAGAGAACAAGGTTTGGAAATGTGCGTTTGCCGTGGTTGGGATCATGAGCACTCTCGTCATATATGGGGTCCTTCAGGTACCGATATATCGCATGTTCTTTGCTATTTTACATGATTTACAGTTCAATTACGAAGATTTTATCTCGAATTTCATATCAGGAAAGGTAAGTAGTTGGCCATAGATGCGATTCATATCTATTGCGGTTGGTTCCGTACTGATTTCTTTCCCTTTTTGTTTTTTTTTTTGGGTATGTCCTGAAGATTTTTTTTTTTTTAAATTTTAATATAATATAAGCTTTTAAAGCAGTCCTTCTTACAGGCTAACATAATTGGATTTCTTTATTGTTTCGTGCAGTGCATTTTACACTAGATTTACATAAAAGAACTCGACGGAAGAAATAAATAAATAGCCACCATGGATGCTAAATCGACAGCTATAGGTTTTCCTGTTTGTCATATTGTGGTCGCCTGCAGTCTGTCTCAGTTCGGTTACCAGCTTGGCTGCTGCACCTGCCAACTTAGGGTTTTTACATCTGAAATAATTTAAGAACAACCGCATAGAAGAAAGAAAAAGAAAAAGTTGAGCTTTCCTATAAACCTTTTTCGTATCATCCTGCGTAGAGATGTGCTTCAGCACGAGCCGGGAGGTAGGTCGGGTGGTGCTTTCTGATAGTGGGATCCATAACCCTACTTTGTACGAGTATGGTGATTCTTTGTAGTCTTCATTCCTTCTAACTTTGATTCTTTTTTTCTTAGTTAGGCTGTTTAACGCCAATAAAAAGAACCCAATTAACATATATTTTTATATTGTGTTTGTTAAGAAGATAATTGCTATGCATGATGCCATTATTATTATATAGGCGAGACCAAGGTCCTCTGATAAGTTTTCGAGGTCTATTGTCTGTCTTTATCCTGTTTTCCAGTATCTGATAGCAACGGAAGTTATATTAAGTCAATATTTTTTGTTCTTTCAACCTTCATGGTCTGAGTCACCAGAGTATGGAGCTAATATTGGAATTTGGTTGTTAATATTATTCAGAACAAACTCCACTAAATAAGAAGTGTTTTCGAGATGCCAATTGCTCACTATCATCCTATGATCTATTTTTGGGGACTTGTCATCCTTTCTTATCTGCTTAGGTTACATTTTAATCTTCATCCTATAATTTTGGTGTAATTTATAGTTTGTATCTGTTGCCAACATCAAGACTCTGACTGTCTTCTAAATCCCTGAGTCATGTTGGAATGCATTAGACATGCCTATAGCTGGATTCTCACCTACTTCAGAATCACAGTGAATGTACTTCGATGTTTAATTCAATAAAGGAGGGATACTATATCTGAGGTTTTAAAAACTACGTTGGTCCTTCAAACTTGAAATGTGGGTTTTGATACATACAAGTTCTTGTGCAGCTAGTTCTTTTTGTAGCTTTCTCTTAGTTGTTCTATAGCTTTAATTAGGAGGTACATAGTGAACCATGTTCTTCCTTTGAAGGCTAACAAGTATTTAGGTTGCTTTTCAGGCTGTAGCTTAACCTAGATATCTTTGCAATGGTTTTGTGCATTTCCAATCCTATGCTATATTATTTTAGCTAAAACACTTTACACAACCCAGTTTTTCCCACAGCAAAGTCAACTCTAATAGGTCGTGCAAAATTGCTACCCATTTCTTTTACCCATTTTCCTGTTACGAAAAAGCGACAGTGTCCAAATTGTTACATTTACTCTTGATGGACCTTGAGATATGCCACTAATCATGGTGACATGATCAACAGAGGTGCATGTACATGAGAATGATTGGTTAGTACATATGTTTTACAATAGCCAGCCTGATACTCTAATGATTAACAACTTATTACATTTTAATATTTAAGGTTCTTTTTCAGCATATCTTAAATCGACACTAAAGGGCCATTATCCAGTTAGCTCCTGGCCATCCAGGTCCCGGGAGGGGTGGCATTTTTTTTTTTTTTTTTTTTTGCACAGAATGGCTGCCCCAAGACTTGAGCTGGCGCCATTACGCTTGTCAGCCCAAGCCATTTACCAACCAAGCAATGGTCTCTTAAATCAGCACCTATCGTATTAGTTTAATTTAAGTAATGTAGCTCTGCTTGAAGGCTTTACAAATCATTCATCTTGACATTTTGATATTCATCAAGTGTCTCTTATTTTAAGAGTCTGCTATTCGATAATACATTAATTTTCTTGTTCCTTGTAGTTTTGGCTAAGCCTCCTAATCATTGTCTAAAACTGGCAATTTATTAGATAGGATGCCTTTTGCTCACTTTAAATTATTTTCTCATGCAGGAAAAGATCATGAGAGTTCCATATGGCGAAGACAAAGAGTACTTTAAATACTCACTCTTTCTTGTTTTTTGCAACCGTATTACAACATCTGCAGTATCTGGAGCAATATTACTGGTAAATTAGCTAAATAATTTTTTTCTTAGGAATGTACGCCAAGATAGATTGCTGATTTCTTATGTCTTTATTTAGGCAAGTAAGAAATCCTTGGATCCTGCTGCTCCACTCTATAAATACTGTGGAGTATCAATATCTAACATACTGACCACAACATGTCAGTATGAGGTAAGCATATTTTATTTGGTGCCCTTGATAGTTAATTTCTTATTATAAGAATAAAATCACATGAGCTCTTTTCAGTCTGAAATTCAGTTTTTCTGGTTCTCCACTGAAACTTGGGCTTTAATGAAATTCCCTGTATGCAATGACATGAAAATTGATTTTGTTTCAGGCCCTGAAATATGTAAGCTTTCCAGTTCAGACACTTGCTAAATGTGCAAAAATGATACCTGTGATGGTAAGTCATCTCTTTTAGATATGAGAAATGGTGACTATGAAACACATATCCAATTTCATGTATCCTGTGTATTTGACACAGCTTATATTTATTTTAACCCACCCTTTTTTGCCTTCTTTTTGGCTCACTGAATAGAAGGTGAATACAAATTATCCCCATACCGGATTGCATTTGATGAACTTGTATCCGATAAAAGTGGTTGGTTATATTTGGAAGATTTATTTTAGGACAAAGTTGCTTTTTTTTTTCCTTTCAAACATATATAACAAGACTGAAGCTATTAGCTTGTAACATTATGACTTCATAAATATTTATTTCCTAAAGAATATGCATGCATCTTTGTATCTTTATCATATCACTTTATGGTTACAAACATTTGATTCTAGGGTTATAAACATATCTAATCAACAGGAAGTTAGTAATTTTTTTTGTCTTTATATTAGTTATGCCACAATTGTGATATTTAGTGGGTTTTCTAATTTGCTGTTTAACTTGAGATAATTACTTTACTCTCCATGATGCTTGAGGTATACTGCTAATTACAATTACTGTATAAGTTACAACTTTTTCTATTTAGAGCATCTATGCATTTCAGAGATAATAAAGTTTCTTTCCATGATGGTTAATGGATACTCCTACTTACAATTATTATATAAGCTACAAGTTTTCTATCTTTTGTTTTGGAACACGTTGCATTTTGGATATTTGTTTTCATTATGCATTTTCTGATTTTTTAAATTGATAAACGAGGACATTTTCATGCAAATATATAAAATTTCTCTATTTTCAATTTATATTTCATATTATTAATGTGTTTTCTTTAATTTTAACATGAAAATGTAACTTCTCTAGCTTTGGCCCCTTTTTTTTCAGAAATAAAAAAGCTTGAAGCTCACATGCTTCTCTTGGTTGCAATGAGACTTGCCCAGAAACTGAAATTTGGAGTTAACATCTATTATATGGATTCCATGAAGACATGCATTCATATAGTGGACAATTTTCTTTTTCTTTCGATACTTTCAGCAATACAATTCATCATCTTCTTTGTCATCTTTTTGGTTGCTATATGATAGTTTTTCAAAAACAGTTGATAGGTTCCTTGTTCCATTCCTTTTGAACTTCTAATCTTTATTCTTGAAGAGTTCTGGAAGGTAGACATATTGTTGTATAATTATTGTAATGGACTTGCAAGTTTGAGCTAAATCATAAATTAGTTATTTCAGAATGATTCAACTTCTAGTTATGGTGGCCTGCAATAAAAGTTCGTCTTAATTCCATGTTTCTTTACACTTGTCACAAAGTAACTTATTCTTTTTATTAAGAGGAAACATGGGGCACTTCTTTTGTGGATAATTGTGTTGCTTATGACATGAGGAAAAAATTATGTCAAAAATTTGAAATTTGAAAACATTTCATGTATGGAGTGGATATGCAATGTTGGGTTTCTGGTTGATCATGACCCCACTTTGAGTCTTATGGGGAAAATATTCTAAGATGGAAATAATGCACATAAGTTCTTTGGGTTGTGCAATGATGATTATTTGAGCACATAATATGAATACAGAAAACATAAATGCCTAGAACTAAGAAAGGTGGCGTGATATGTGTTCTTTGCAGGAAGTTTCATATTTGGAGAATTGAGGATAAATTGACCGACCATCTGAAATGATTTGGGCATCCTAAACTAGAATTTGAGGAATCCTTCATAATGAGTGCAGCCTTGGTTTTTGTGGGTTAAAAAAGAGAAAAGGAGGGCCCATAATAACATCATGTAGATAAAAGTGAGAAATAAAATAATGAAGTTGGCATTTTTATTGGACGTATCTTTCGATAGAATGAATGATAAAGAGTAATTATTAAAGCCAAACCCAACTAATTTGGGTGAGATTTCTTGGCTAAGGTCTTTATGGAGCTAAATTCTAAATTTATATTTTCAAAAACTGGAGGCTTGAAGCATGGTGTATGGGCTGCCATTTAGGTGGGGAGAAATCTTTATAGAACAAAGCTTAGTCTTCAACTTCTTATATTATTCTACAAAGAACTTTATGTGCCAACAAAAGGAAGGTCATGAAAGGAGGAAAATACATCATCAAGTTTCAACATGCAAAAGGCAAACAGAAAACTTACATATAAGCCTTTTTATGATATCAAAGCTTCTTCCAGTCCTCATGGGCTATGATTTTACAGTCAAGTGACAGCGGCTACAGGATTGGAATATGGAATCCGTGGAAGCGTTTGCTTAGTGTCTAGCAGGACAGATCTGCAGAAAGTGGATTATGTGGCAAAAATGAGGGGAATTTAAATCCTTAAAGTTCAGTAGATATTTTAGGTGAAAAGATGTATCCACATAGCTATTCTTTGGGGTTTTTACAAAATTAAAGATCAGATCTGGTGGGATGATCTGTTGCAAATAGCACCTGGATGTGTGTTTCTTTTTTTCTTTTTATTTTTCCTTTTTTTGGGTGGATGGGGGGATGAAAAGGTTGAGTGAATTAGAAGAATGAAAGCTTGAGTGTTGCATGGCTGTCATCGGAAGATGAAAGAGGGAACTGGACCTTAGTCTGCAAGAGGAAGGAAGAAGCAGCCAAACTTAAATATATTCTGGATCTAGCCTGTCTCTACCTCCAGTGGTATTTCTTTCTCAACGGGGCTGTGTAACGTACACCTCAAAATAGGCCTCTTAGGACTTGTTGCTCAGAAACAGACAGATCACATGCATGATAATCTTTAAATCTCAAAAATAAAAGCAGAAATTTTATCATGCCTTCTGACCGATTGATTTATTCTCTAACCTCTCTCAACAAAAGGGCTCTAGTGATTAACAAATTGTCTGTGGGCTCTTGTCTATTAAGGGGTAACAACAGGCCCATATCTCCTAATATTTGGCCTATTTAGGGCCTGTGATAGGTCTTTGGAGCAATTGAGCTTCTTTGCTTCTCCTGCTAGCAAATTAAATCATTGGTGTATATATATAGTTCTCTATTTATGTAAATCATTGATCTTATATGTAATAGCTTTGCAGATTCATTGTGAAATGGGGTCGATAAATTATTTACCTGTTGATATATAAAATAAAGAAGTTCACCGGGATGTACATTATTGATCTTCTATTGCTGTTGGTTCATATAAGGCTAGATCTTTTTAGATTTAGGTATTTTTTTACATGCATTTTATGAGACAAATTCTAAGCCATTATCATTGTCCAAGATCCTGGTTTATGCAACAAACTTGGATTTGTAGCTCTCTCTATGTTCGACTTTTTGATAGCATAACAACTATAAAGTGTTATTCGCACCTCCATCACACTTGAGACATTCCTCTCACTCTAACCATGGTTTTATTTATATCATAATGGATATAGAATGATTTGCTTAAGTTTTCTCATGTGCTTCTAGTGACATTTTTGACTAAAATGATAAATCACCCGACAAATGAAAAAAAAAAAGTAGCAACTCCAACCATTTTTCCAAATCTAGGTTTACAGTAAATGCATCAATTAAGTCTTTTTTTGTAGGTTTATTTTTGTACCTTTGGTGTGTAATTGTGTACTACAGTCAAGTACCTTCATTCTGACTAATCTTTTATTTCTCATTCAGGTTTGGAGTACACTTATAATGCAGAAGAGATATAATGGGAAAGACTATTTGTTTGCTGTTCTAGTTACAGCTGGTTGTACATTATTCATTCTATATCCGGTAATTAGTGAGCTAAAAAATTTTAAAAATTGAATCTAAGTCTAATTTGTACAGGTCACTTGTAATTGCTTAGTTCATAAATTGGTGATGTCCGCTCATGTGCATTCTTTTAGTGTTTTGCTTTCTATTCAAATGCTCTTCAAAATCTTTATCCAAAAAGATTGGAAACTTAAGCAAACAAATGATAGACCAAAGGTATATAATTGACACATTGTCTGGGTTTGGACAAAACTTAGTAGCTATTGAGGATGGAAGGTGTCAATATGAACAAATTATTGTCAAGAGATAGGAATTAGCAGTATCAAATTTATGTTTCACATAGGAATATGAAAAATAAATAAAAGAAAAGTAAAAAGAAATAGCTAAGGAAAGCGTTAAGAGTTGTTATAGAAAGAATCTTGAGTTTCCATATCTAGTGGGCTCAGACACTAGTTTACTTTTGCCATTATTTCATTATGACTTGCTGTGGATCAACTGATTCTTGATACTTCTTGATGATTGAAAAAATTCTCTTGGAATTGCAATTATGGTTGGTTTGACTAGGTTAGTCTGATTGATTACAGTACTCAAATCATCAAGGGATGTTTTCTAGAAGGTTCTGAACAAGAGCTTAAAATCAATAAATCATAAACTAAGTGTTGCAAATGAATTTATTGCAAGGTTATGTATGAAGAGTCAAACTAAAAAAATGACCCCCAGATTATTTGATGCCTAGACTTTTCAGTGAGATGTCTTTATACTGCAAAAAATTTCTCTGGGCAAATTGAACAGAGACCAGAATGAATCCTACTGAGGTTATTATTAATTATAATCAGTATTTTGCCAGGTGTCTAACTATTCTCAAGTGCTGGACATGGCAAAAAATTGGTCTAGACAGTTTGAACATGGACCGGAAAGAATCCCACTGAGGTTATTATGAATTATAATCAGTATTTTGCCAAGTGACAAAGTATTCTCAAGTGGTGGACATGGCAGCCTCAAAAAATCTAGTTATGGGACATGGTATTGATACTAGAAGCTATTTTTTGATATTTATCCATGAAAGAGAGAATAAGAAAGGGGAAGGAGAGAGAAATATATGTTGTCTAACAAACAAAATAATAGAAACATGAATTTGCAAGTTGCTCAAGTTAGCCCTCGAGTACTTTTGAAATGACTTTAGATCTGTCAAGATGCTTAAGTTGATAAAGAACTATAGAGTTTTTACAATAAAAACATCATAGAACTGCCTAAAGTGTTCAATAGGCTTTTTAAATAGATTTGTTCAAATGTGGGCTCTCCATTAGCAAATAAGAATAAAAGCTTGTCAGACAAAATCATGACACACAACAGGGGAAAAAAATACTGAACTATCATACATGCATGGGTTGGCCACTTGCCAGTAAAGTTTGCCTCACTAAACCTACCAGTCAGATATTTAGATGGCATGATGAATATGTTTGGTAGAAGTGCACACTTAAAAAAACTTGTATATATGAGACTCATATGGTCGCACTTCGGAAAGCAAGGTCTGACCTTAAACTGGTGTGCCTAAAGTTGAACTTAAACTCGTACTTGAGCATTAGCTCGGTGGTACACCCTCTGACTTCTAGGCGAAAGGTCAGGGGTTCGAGTCCTAAAATGGTGTTATCCCTTAAACCTTTGCTGGCTCCGGCCTCCCTATTCTCAAGAGAAAAAAATAAGTAGATCTAGATGTTGATACATTTCTCAGTCCTGGAGGAAAGGTTTCTTGTACCTGAATTCTTCAGGATAATGCTCAATTTCTCTAAGAAAGAATAGGAAAGATGCAATGAAAAGAGAAGAGGAATGTTTATATAGAGGCCTGCAACCCTATGTTTCTCCAATTTTTGGCAGACCTATCCCTGAAAGCTCTCCATGCTAGATGATGTCTCGCAAGGATCTCCTCTAGTCAAGTGGCTAGTCACAGTACTACCTAATCTTTTTATTGATAATATGCTGGCCATGTGCTTTATGAAAACCAAATAAATGCTACCTAGGTTACTCTCGCATGCTCCCACTTAAAAGATTCTCTAAGTTCCCTTACTAGTTATCCATTTTAGGTGAGATGGAACACTGTTCAGTTTGATAGGATTGTGCAAGTCAATTTGGATTGGCGATTGACCTTGATAGCTTGAATTTGACATTTAATTTACCGACTTTAAGTCAAGTAGCGGCTAATATTATCATGTTGAGTTGCAACTTGTAAGTGACCTGAAAATATTGTGTTGCTACAAAAGCCCCAAGAGAAGCAATAATGCATAAGAGGGCCTTACAATGCTACTTCTGCATGTAAATTCCACTACGTAATTGGTATCCCACATGTTCTTTGAGATTCCATATGTCATGCTATCTATACCGACATGACCCATATGCTCACTATTTCCTTAGACTTATTTGGAACTTATGGAAGTCCTATCTCCAAGAAAACATTTTTTACAAAAACATTAATATATTTATGCATGCATGTGTTCTATGTCTGGATACCTATATGTGATTGCTTGCTACTTCTCTAAACGTTCGATCACATCTCATTGACCAATAACTTATCTTGGATTTATTCATCTAATTAAACCACATGACGTAATCTTTATACACCCTTGGTAGGGTGTGCATTCCATGCTGAGCACCTTATAGTTCCTCAGAATAATCAAATTTATGGTTCCTTAGAACAGTCGAAATTTCCCATTATGCCATTAAATGTGACCATCTTATTTCATGTTGCTTAGTTATCAGACTAATCACAACTAGATTTAGGAATTATGCAGCCATCATAGTGATGACATAATGTAGCTATTGTAGCTATTTTCTTGTCAGCCTATCAGTGTGTAATGATACATCTAGGTGCATAAGTATCATTTGTATGGTTGAGATTTTCACTCACTGTATTATGATAACCAGATAAGCAAGTAATCGAAATTCAGAAGTAGTTGCAGTAGTTATAGTGCAAGCAATTGAGCACTGAGTTCTCCAACAATTTCTTAAAGCATACCATCCAAGCAATTCTGCAACCAACTTTGCTGATGACACAGCATGTCATACATCATTGTTAATATTAATAAATTTGATTTGTTATTTGCTATGAAAGAAAGTTATCTCATATTGATGATGTATCAAGATAAAATGGCTTTGTAAGCACACCAACTCTAATAAAATATTAACTTGAAAATTTCTAGTTCTATTTAGCACAATGATGACAAAAAGTGGATCTTGTTTATGCCATTCTTCAATAATTATACTGTCATGCCATGTTTGATACCTGCATGGCCAGCCAAGTTTAAGTTCCAATTACCATGGTTGAGAAGTTTCACAAATCTTGTTACTTTGAGTGTGAATTTTCAGTTCTGTAGAATTATTTGGATTTACATATATAACTAGTTGAACCAAGATTTTAAACAAATGAGAGTCGTTCAGATCAACAGTATATAGAAGAATTGTGGGCAGATAATAAACATGATTCAATGTCAAGAAGGCTGCATCAGGGACGGACGGATCTTAAGCTAAAGTCCCTAAGTTGCATATGCTACATACTATAATAAGAGGTCAACTGATTATGTCCACGAAGCTTCTTCTGAAGACAAGGTAGGCAATGTGATAATCCTAATCTTTTGATCATTTATTGGAGGAGGAAAAGTGAACATACCATGAAAAATTCCAGTGATGTCGACTCATGCTCATTCACATTTAGGGTCCAAACTGAATAGAAACCAGGCAATTATGATTTTCTCTTAGGTGCTCATCACTCTGGAATAATTGAAGTACTTAAATTCTTTATGCATGTAAAATATAAGTGATCTTTGTATATTTCCATGTAGTGTTTTAGCATATGCTGACAGTAACTTGGTAGAATTTTCATTAGGTGGGTGATTTGAGCACTCTTATTCTAATATAATTGAGTGCCTCATGCTAATGCTACATTTATTCTGATATTGGTGTTTGGCTTAGTAATTGTTAGTCTAAAGAAATAAAGAAAAGATCTGTTTATTTTTGCTGTCTGACATATTTTGACTTTGAATTCTCATATGTAGGCATCAATTGACATTAGTCCATACAATACAGGAAGAGAAAGCACTACTTGGGGAGTTTTGCTTATGATTGGTTATCTTGGGTATATGCTGCTGCTTATTGCTAAATTATTTCCATGTTGAATGATTGCATGACACAGTTTACTCTTCTTTTTAAGCAATATCCTCATGTTTTCCTTTGTCATGAAATATATACCTGTCAGATGACAAAATTGAACATTCATAATATTCTTGCCTGTACAGATCATGACGAGTATTTTGAATATTGCTAATGTTATGTACGTTCAAATATATAAAGAATCATTTTACTGTCAGGTTGAAACTTTTTAAAGAAAAACCACCTGTATTGATTGAAGTAATGTGGTCTTTTCTGTCCAAGATCAATGTCACCTGATGCTCAATAACATCCTCAAAGCTCCTTTCATGGCACCAGGTCAATGCAAAGGCTAGAATATTTCTTTGCTCGCCTTGTGTAAACTAGAAATCCATCATAATATTGTACGTATAAGGTCTGTTGTCCAACTTCTCAACCCATATTCAACTTGATATCTGCATGTCAGGTTTGCCTTCCTTGTAGCTGCCTTGTCAAACCTTTTTCGGTTGTGTTCAAGACATCCATTTTTGTAGGACTGTTTAGATTTTGATTTACATAGGTGCATGTTGGTCATGTATGAGATTGTTTAACCTTTTCTTTACATAGTTAAGATATGTGTGAGCTAATAGTTGAGGCCCAAGTGTCACCATTTCTTTTCCCAGGCTCACTATCATTTTGGAAGGAACCTCTTTTTTGGATTTCATGGTGTTTCATGTTAAACAAGTAACATGTAAAAGATGGATTGATGGATTTTTCTAATCTTAATGGAAGTTGACTTCCATGGTATGTGAGATTTACTGAAAGCGTTAGGGGAAGTCGACTTTCATTTCATATTTTACTTCTCTTGTGCTAGTTCGGTCACCATCATTTCAGAACATCATCCAACTTTCAAATGAAATATAGTTTTAAATTGTTGTTAATTCTAATTCTTGATATATGGTTAACACAGACTTCACACCATTTCTTATAATTTGCTCTATCATAAAGTTCTATTTAGCATTGGAAGATTCTCTCATAATAAGGACAATGCAATAGTCCTTCTGCCTTTAGTGAAATTGCATCTATTGTATTAATCTTTTCATAATATGTTGCAACCTATCATGTATATGAGGATATGTCACTTTAGAATTTCCAATGTCAAATGTAGTCAGTGCACTAGCTCTGTCTTGACTAGCTGTCTCCTTTAGATGATGTCTTAATTTTGCTGTCATGGCGCATTCGTTGATCTGTTGACATCTATACATTGCTCAAACCATTTCAGCTTGTTTCTACAGGTTTGCAAATGGTTTTGCAAGCTGTTTTCACTCTTTTGTGTGTCTGCAAGATACATCCTCATTTTGTTGTGATAATATTTTTAGCTAAAGGTTATTGATTTTATACATGCTTAGCTGTTCATGCTTTTGATGTTGTTTTCAGAACATCTTGTTAAAAAGATAGGTATATCTGTCCACTTATGTGCTGCTTCATATATTTGCAGATTTGATGGCTTTACAAGCACGTTCCAAGACAAACTTTTTAAGGGTTATGACATGGAAATCCATAACCAAATATTCTACACAACAATGTGTTCTTGTCTTTTCAGCTTGACTGGTAACTCCTCGTCCATTCTGGATTGTCTTTTTGATGGTTTAAATTTTCTTCAATATTTGGTTGCTGATTTTCGAACTGAAATATGGTAGTATGATGCATGTACTGCTATATATGAACAGAAGGTACTAGAGATGATAAATCTTATTTATTAATTAATTTATTTGAAGGGTTGGGTGATGGGCAGGTCCGTGGAGTTGTTCTTGTCTATACATTTAATGTTGCATGCAGTATATCCTGTGTAGAAACATGTTGATGATTGAACTTCTATTTGACTACCTTTTTTCATAGACAGACATGTTTGGATTACCCAAGGATCACCTTGGAATTTTGCAAGACAAATTAAGCTTTAATACAGCATTCATATTTTGCTTGAAAGGCCCAAGTTGTAAATTAGTGATCGTAGAAATAAAATCAGTTAGCTATACTACGGGATCTTATTTCAGCCTCTGAGAAGAGGCTCTTTTTTTCTTGTTCTTTCACCATGAAAGCAATGTTAAGTTGCTTTTTTTTTAATGAGGTGATTCTAGCACTTGCACGTGGGTGTTTAAAGATTTAATTCTTTATTTGTTCCAGCTGCTTCCTGTAATGATTTCAATGGTATCAAATGCACAAAATTATGGTTTGTTGCAAGAATCTCTTGCAACTTTGGTTTCTTGTTTTCTCCTTTCTCAGGTCACCTTATAAAAATAAAAGTTTCTTGCTTATAGCTTTTGTTTCTTTGAGTTCTGGGTATGTTGCAAGAATTTAAGCCTCTTGCAACTTCATGTTCTCTTTCCCCTCCCTTCTCCAGGCACCTTATAAAAGAAAATTTCCTTGCTAGTTTCCTTGTTGGGCCTTTGTTTCTTTAGGTTTCTGCTTTGTCAGCCATTTGGTGGTAAAGGGCTACTAATTTTCCTTTTCCTTTATTCAAGATTCTTTTCCTATATCAATAACCGTGTGTGTGCTTTTTAAAATTTCTTTGCTTGCTAAAACGATTGTTTATTTTGTAAACAGGACTTGTTGTACAGGGTCATCTTATGTCTGCAGTAGATTTTATGCTTCGTCATCAAGATTGCTTCTATGATGTTGCAATGCTGTCCACTGTGAGAACCTTTTTTAGCCTCTCTCTCTCTCTCTCTCTCTCATGCTCACGCATGCACATGCACAAGCACACACTGACACATGCACGCACGCACATGCACAAGCACACATTGACACATGCACGTGCACATGGTTGTCTATTAAACCTCCAGCATCATCATTTCCTTCTTTAATTAAAAGAAAGAATCTGCTAAGGTCCTTTGTAACAAGCAACCAAACTGACAGAATACTGTGCTGTATTTTCTGATCAAGTGCCCATTTTATCACTGAGATTTATGTTTGCAGGTGGCGACAGCCAGTCAGTTCTTTATTTCCTTTACAATCCGAACATTTGGGGCTCTTACATTTGCTACCATAATGACAACAAGACAGGTGTCAGATGCTCCTAGGCTTCTTACACTTTAATCTAACATATGGATTTGTCTAATTGATCTGACAAATTTGTACCCATCATTGGTGCAGTTGGTGAGCATTTTGCTGTCATGTGTTTGGTTTTCTCATCCCCTAAGTTGGATGCAATGGGTTGGAGCTGTAAGCATTTCCTTCTTCCTATCAATTGATTTCCATGTCTCATGGTTTTTTGAATTTTAAAAGTGACATCAGCATTTTTCATCAGGCCGTCGTCTTTGGAGCTCTTTACACGAAAAGCTTCTTAAAAAGCAAAGCACAAGCTGGGTAATGGTTTGGATGCAAATTCAGCAACCAACACTTCATGACACTTGAACTTCAAGTGGTTTTCATCTTCATGGGAAAATCTTTGGTATTTTCATGATTCTATCTCATTTATGAATTTCCTCGTCATATTTGTTACCCATTGGCGTTGGTAGACAGGATTATGGAGAGATGGAGGAAGGAGCCACTATATTAATCTTTTGGTCTATAGGAAGAACTTCAATTTTTGATAGGATGAACTAGGTAGGTGGAAAAAACGGGGAAGAAGAAAAGGAAGAACTTGCTAACCCAGGTAATGCTTTCAGGTGGAGAAAATAGGATGAAATGGTGGTGTTTACATGTAGCATGTAAGATAGGAATTTTTTTCCCTTTCATTATAAGCAATACATATTATATATGAAAAAAAAATATCCAAATGATGCCTGTTTTATTTCATCAAAAATCCGATTTGTGTGATGGAACAATTTATACAAAACAGCAATGGTTATGCAAAACTTTTTCTAATGTAAACATGCCACCCTCTTTGACGGCGCATTGCATATTGACAGCTCAAAGGAACAATGCCTAAATGTGTTGATTGTGATTCAAGAGCTAAAATAATTGAGATTCCTGGATGGCCATTTGTGATCAATAGCAGTAACATATATATATATATATATATATATATATATATATATATATATATATATATATATATATATATATATATATATATATAAAATTAAACTAGATGTATTTTTTGAGGTCGATGTGTGGGATAGTGGTTTTCAAATCATATAATTTTTAGTATACAAGTAGTTTTGAGATAGTAGATAAGATCCAATAGTTTGGTTCATTGATGTAAGATTTTTATTGTTCAGATTTGATTTGATCAGATTTGAATTCAAATTTGACCGATCTTATTCAAATATGTGTTTGTATATCACACATGAATGTATGTATATATACATATACATTTGTATATATGTATATATATAAATAGGAGGGCATGATAAGCATGCCAAAGTAGTTTGATCATAAATGCGAGTGGAAGTTTATAAAACTAAATTTTAAAGCAATTTAGGAATGTATTCTCTTAAGAAACTAAATTCTAAATTCTATGGTGTTGGAGGTCTATATTATTATTCCTTGACAACTTCAGAAAGTGTTCTATAAAAAAAAGGTGATGGACGGGGTGGGGGAGACGCGAGAGGGGGAGAGAATAAGAGAGAAGAAAGGGATTCATTCCGCCGACATGGAGGTCACAGTCGCAAGGAGATTGGAGGGATTTGGCTCTTTTATCCGGCCGTTGGAGGAATATTTATTTTAGATTCACTGATAAGAAAGCGGTGAAAGAAGGAAAGAAAAAAAAAGAGGACGGAGTCGCTTATGAACACAGCAGGAAAGTTAAGGAAGCATCCATCTATGCTCTACCACCTGCAATAGTTCTTGAGCTAGAATCCTTGGGATTTGTTGATGGAGAAAAGAAAGTGGTGAGAGAGGAGAAAAAAGAAGCAAAATATGAGAAAAAGAAAAACATGCGGATGGCTATGTCTAGATCCAAACATCAGAAGAGGAGATTGAATCGGATTTCATTGACCAAAGAAGGAAAAAATAAATCCAAAGCAAAAAATTAAAAAGGAAATTATGGAAAAAAAGAAACAAAAGAAAAGGAAGAGAGGAATGGCAAAGTTGAAGATGAGCAAAAATTCTACTAGGATTTAGGTAGCAGTTTTTTTCTGGAGTTGCTTTGGACAAGTTTTAGTCAGATTCAAGGATTTGTTCTTGTAGTTAGATTTACAGATTGGTTCTTGTAGTTCGATTTATGGATTGATTAGTTCTTGTTTTCTTGAATTATTAATGTCAAATAAAATCTATTGATTGATCAATGCCTTTTGTTTTACTTATTTTTCATTTCTGTGGGTCCTTAGTCTAATGCATGACAATTATTGATTTATTATAAAATATTTAATTCAAAACTTTGAAACTTTAGAATTCCATATTAGATATTTTTCTAACATAAACCTATTTAAATATGAAACATTATCTGACTCTCAAATAACTTGATTTTCTAAATAAGATAAGATTTATTTTTTATCTTTATTTCTTTCTCCACTCTTAAAATTCTATGAAAATTTTATGGACACATCTCTTATTATTCCTTATGCAATATCTTAGAAAAGAAGCGGATACATCTCTTATCCTTTTCTCGAGCAATATCTTAGAAAAGAAGCATAAAGTTGCTTTCATGCTCATGAAAAGATGCATCCAATCTGATGATGATTCTTGATGAAGATGAATTATGTGAATGGATGAAAGATTATTCAATTATACCCATTTTTTCATATCTATAAATAAGAGAAAGATCTTACTTTACATCCATCTCATTCTTTCTATCCGAATGGAACCAAATTAGAGGAGGAAATTGAGAGAACTAATTAATTTTCTCTTAAGAGGATTGTATCTTTTAGGATTTAAAAATTATTTTAATCATATTTGTTGATTTTCAATGCATTTGAATTTAGATAATTTGGGTTCGGCTCTGACTGTTCTTTGTTAGAGTGTACTTTAAGAAGAAGATAAGATGGCTCATTGTATTTTGGGATTAGATTATCGACTATTTGCATCTTAAAAGAAGCACTCGAATCAGGTTACGTCAAATCTTAATTTATCTATTCACTATATGTTAAATAAAAAAGATTTTCAATAACAATAAACTGCAACCTGGACCCGCTTGCAACCCTACATTGTCTTTTTTTTTATTTTTCCTTTTTCTTTTGTTTTTGATAATTTTTTTTTCGTTTGAAGAAAATTCAAATTTCATTCCGTCGGTAAGACAAGAAGCTTACTCTCTGCGAGTAAAAAATGAACAAATAACACGTTAGCATGAAACATTATGTTCCGCGAAAGAATCGCAACTTGTTGGTTTCGGGGCGCATCCGAAACGAGACGACCCTCAAACCCCACTTCCCATCCCGGAACGACACGTCGTTCGGGCAACTCCAAGCTGCCAAAAACCACTGCCACCTTCTGCCCACCTATAAAAACCAGCAGTCCAGAAACCCTTTACCTCATCCCTCCCCTTCCAGCTAGCATTCGAGTTCAGGGATCGGAAGAAGCAGCAGTTCATAACAAAGACTAAAGCCAACATGTTCGTGATCATCTTTTTCGTCTTGCGGCTGCTGGAGCACTTCGGTCACTCCGCACTTTCCATTCGCAACGTTCCTGGTGTTGATGGTATCACCTGGGAAGTGAATCAGGCAGCTGAGAAGATGAACACAGAGGGATAGGATGATCCGGCGAAGTTGGACATCAGATAAATTGGAAAAGCACTTAGAAGTACGGCAACGGATAAATTGGCGGCAGTGGTCCTCGTAGCAGCAAAACTCAAAATGGGCATGACAGCCTTGACTCGTTATGGGCCGCGCACTTACATTGGGCCCGATTTGTTACAAAGAGCAACAAACTTTATCCACGGGTCAAGAGGACATCACCCACGCCACTCGGAGTTTCGACTTCGTTAACTACATATCATCTCCTTAGCACCAAGATACGAAAAAAGTAACGCCACTTGGAGTTTCGACTTCGTTAACTACATATCATCTCCTTAGCACCAAGATATGAAAAAAGTAACGAGTTGATTCATTACGAGAGTGAGGACAGTTCATCAACTAAGCAAATGAGCTACCAAATCTGCTGGTGATAATGTACAAAAAAAAACCAGAGTTTCTTCATACAGGGGAGCGGACAATGTACATCCAAGCGTGCCAAAATCTTAGGAGCCACAGATGTGACGTTCTGGCAGCCTCCTGCGATTGCAAAATGACGATTAATTGTCTTTAGAGAAAACTAATGAGAGTTGAGATTTCATTTACTGATGCTTAAATTTATTCAGGTGATAGGGAACCTTGGTTGATTTGGACCTTACTGATCATTGCGGACTCGAGCAATTTGAGAAAATGTCATAGAAACTCCACTGTATAAAAATTGGGCGTAAGAGAAATCAGAGTCGACCTTCAGGAATGTTTCACTGCAGAGGCGAACGTTAAGTAGAATTCAGCAATTCCAGGAATTTCTCTGTCTCCTGTTCTTTAACAACCTGTCATTTTTTAAATTCCAGAATGAGTAACCCTTCTTGTAATAAGAATAGTTAAAACAAGGATAATATAAAAGCATACTAAAACGAAAATAGAAATAAATAAGAGGCAAACAGAACCTTTTAGCATTGTATGTAGAACGACTAATATTCTCATTTACAGAATGTAACATTTTACTAAACAAGAATTTAAGATGCATACTTTCTCCTCAAACTGATCTTAACATAAGTACCATGGAAAGGTGCACTAACAGCAGTTTCATGCAGGGAATGCACACTTTGAACGACGAAGTAGTTATCCCTTCTAAATACATGTTCTACAACCATCCTTCCCATGAGATTCTGTTCCATAATTTTTTTTTTTCTTGATGCCATTTGTCAAAAATCATATGCACCTTATTAAGAAGAAATGCTCTCATACAAGATATACAGGTGGCCAAGAGGCAATCTTCTTTCATCAAGCCTGGATTAATAAAAGTAAGCTGGGGAAAATAGGTAAGCAGTCAGTTGTATAAAGGAGGAAATGCCTTAAAACAAGTGATCAGAGGAGAAATGTATGAACAAGATTCTGGAGTAGTCTACAAAAGCCTAACCTTATGCCAACCCTAAAATAATGTTTAGAGTGTGCACTGAAAGAGATAAGGCAAGTAGCAGGTTCCATTTGAAAACCAAGTATATTGGTGTAAGATTTCATGTCAGAAAGAATATGCAGAGAGGATTTATCTGGTTCTAAAATGCCAAATTTTTTAACAAGAAAATAAATACAAATCAAGTGGTCTCTTCCAACTGCCAGCCTCCGACTGTAACAATTATCAACTTCCTTTACATACCCTATCCACTACAGGAGACCAAATGACATGACCGAGAAGCATAACGAACACATAATTAGTTCTCTCTCAACACAACTGTCCAAAGTAATAATTCCAAGTCCCAGGATTCACACTTGTCACATGAGGAAAATTAGATTGCAGCTGACTTGATGTACACCAGCAAAAAGTTCAGGCTTTGCTTTGGCCATATCCATGCCATATATGATAAAGTTTTCTTGAGCACGGTGCATCAATGCACCGTGCTCAAGAAAATCTCATCAATGGTCCTGTCTTACCAGTTTAAACTCCCTCCAGCAACAAACCCTTGGGCACCCTCACAGAAATGGTGAAAAACTCAGATTTTATTTGATCTACAGATTAGGTTTAAAGCAAATGTATGGTACTCCAACCATGAAAAGAGACAAGCACAACTTACATGAGCTTATGGCCTCCTTAAAACGAGTTTACCACTGAAGCAGGAAATGATCCAATTATTTAAAACAGATTTACAAGAAGACAGGACTAGTGGTTGACCTGGTGAGACCCACCTGACCCAGCTGGTTTCGCGTGACCTGGCTGACCTAGCCAGGTTTTTAGTGACCCAGCCACATCTTCCTTTTTTTTTAAAAAAAAAAGAAGAAAAAATCACCAATGAACCAGGCTAACCTGACTCAAATCCTCAATCACATGAACACAGTTTAGCCCCCTAACCACAAAGAAAGATTATTATGTTGTGATATTTTTCTAATAAATGTACTTATTATAGGATATCTACACTGGAAATCATTTATGATAAATATCCAACTCTAACATTGTTTTTAAGGTAGATATGTGCCACTAATTATGCATGTTTTTCTATCAGTATATCTTATTTTTAAATTTTTAACATAACTTGGTCCAGTCATTTGACCTGATTGTTGGACCACTGATGTGGTGACCTAGACTCTTGGCTGGGGTGGGCTCTATGGTTTCAAGCGAAACCACAAATCTGCGGTTGTTTCATGGTGAAGAACCTAGCAGGTTGCCGTTAACTTTTTCCCTCCAAAATATGACAAATGATGATTTGGGCTCTTTTGTATGTTTCATTTTCAAATAAAAGTTATCCGCCAAACAAAACATATATTAATATAAAACAGTATATATTATATTCACACAAATTTCTAAATATGTAAGACAAATGATGCTTATAAGGCCACTCCAATTCATCCACCCAGTATGACTATGGCAGCCCCCAAGTCAAGCAGCAAACAAGTTCCAAAAACTTGGTTTTGGCCGAGCCAAAGAGTTCCACTTTTGGCAGTTTTAGTTTGAGTTTCTTAGTTTAAATCAAACTAAAAAGAGTTCATTGTAGTAAGCTATATGGTAGGTATTGATTTAAGAACATTTTTTAGAACCATGGGGGTACTACATATAATTTTAGTGGGATGAAGCCTTTTGAAATCAATAAAAAAACAAACAAAATTACATGGAATTCTGCTCAATAGAAGGAAAAGTTAAAAATCCAGCAAAAATTTTAGAAATAATATTTATATCATAATTTGTGAAGATAGTGAAACATGTAAGGTCAACAACATCTTACTTTGTGCAAATTGAAGACAACCATATGGTAATTCTTTTCATAAGCTTTTTATTCTCCTAAATACCATCTGAACAAAAATTTTTTATTTGAACAAAAATTTTTTCTAGGGGCTCTCACTCGTAAGTCCAACCGAAAAAATCAAGGAAAAGAAATTCTTGATTTTGGGTTTTTGTCCTTTTGGTTAAAACAAAGTTTCAGCAAAATCTAATAGAGAATGCCAGGACTCAGGCACTTCCAAATTGGTTATGGCCAAATCTTCAACCTTGCTCAGAATCACCAATAAGATGTAGCTGACGGAAACACAGGGTCAAGTATTCTAGGGTCTTATATGAATATCTAATCGATTATAATACAAGCCATATGGAGAAAAGAAAAAAAACAAATATGGAAATACCATAACCTGCTTCCTTCTCTATTAAGTTCTCTTCAACCGTTATATCTTTGTTTCTATCATCTTCAACTGAATAATTGCTTTGCTGAAACAAATCCTAGGTCATTACAGTAGCTACTTTTGGTAAAATGGGTGCTTATTTTGTTTTGAAGAAAACTTATCTTAAATCCACATTCACATATAGACAAAAAATGTCTATCCAATGTGCATATCACAATTGAAACCCCTTCCATATGTGGACCACACACCTGCTGTGGGGCCCATCCCATGGGGCTACCAGCATGAAACACTTGGCATTTAGATGGTTTATCAGACACTTGCAGCTGTAGCATGCCACAAAAAAGGGATCATTACATTTTATTTCCATAATTGCTGTATTCATATTAACAGACTAGAATGTTCTTAATAGTACACATGCACACACTACTGTGGATCAATACAGTTGCAATCTCATGCTGCCAGTCCCTATTTAATGTAGAGCTAATCTTTTCAACCTTGCCCCAGATTTTGACCAGTTGCTTGCGCATTACATCTCAAACATGTGGAAGCATGAGGTTATGAATGACTTCATGCACACTAATGTGTTTCGCATTATAGAGCATGCTCATATGCTGCCAGCAAAGGGTCTCCCCAGTAATGTCAAACAAGGATGAGATCCCACTTCGAGTACTTGCACACAAGCATGAAAGCATGTCTGGGGAAAAACCTCCTCATTTCACATTGAATCTATTACAGCGACATATCTTACTTGTTTCTCTAAAGAACATATTTCAACTCTTTCTATGCTCTGCAAAGATCTTATCAAAAAATCGTGGGTGATGGTAGAACATCAAAAGCAACAATTGATTCATTTATTTGATTTCCACATATCATCAAGATTCAGAGTAGCATTCTCTATAAATATTATCAAGGATTTTCTAGTCCCCCAACAAGATATTGCAACAACAAATAGCAAGAAATAGAGTCATGAAAATTAACAAGAAATAATTAGATACTTGTTAATCTTGCCAGAAGTAAATCTAATGCAGAACTTATTGACCAAATAACAATAATTACAGTAGAGCTTTCTGACATATGGAGACAATGAACCAATTCACCATTAACAATGAATATGAATTATATTTGTGTACCTTAACTGGAAGGTCCTTCCGCAGACCCATTAAATCAAGAAACTCACAACCAACTTGGTGCCAGTCATTTGGAATAACTTCTCCTACATCTTTGCTGATCTTTAATTGAATTTGCACATTAGCCTGTTCAAAGCCACTTCCTATCCACAAATATAAAACCATATCTGCCGCTCCAATTTTACCAGCATTATGAGTCAAAAAAAGAAACACTCCTTTGGAATCAAGATCTTCCCTAGCAAATGTTGCTAGCTTTTCCATATTAGGCCAGCGAAACACTAATAGACTCGTAGGATTTGAACTCTCCAACCTAAAATCAACCCTTCCAGTTGACCCAGGCAGCAATTGACTGTCTTGTGCGAGATGATTTTTCTGGGAACTCACCCTACTTTCTGCACTATTAACAGCAGATTCACCGATGCACTTGACATCTGAAACTTCCCATACGCTACCTTTCCTGTCTAAAGCATCATCTTTGGACATGTGGTTATCCTTACTCCTCTCTGTGACTTCATTTGCACTTTTGGCATATACAGACGATGTATTTAACACCTTCCGAGATAACAATGAAGCATCATTTTTGTTTAGTGATGGCAATTTCAGAGGTGAAAAGCTTCCCCTTCTTTCAGCAATAGAGCGTGCAAGCCCCTTAGATGGAGAAGAACCTGATTCCGGAAAACACTTCGAGGGTTCCATATTGCTTGAGAATTGGAGAAAAGGCCTAGATGATGGTGGAAAAGGTTCAGGCAAGTTAGATGAAGCTCGTGATGGTGTAAGTGAAGGAGAGGAGGATGTTGAAGGAGAGATGGAAGGTGACTCGGAACTACACTTCGAACTAATACTCAAGTCAGAGGAAAGTGAACTAGGTGAAGGATATGGAGGGGATGCAGATGTCTCTGCAGCCAAAAGCTGCACTCGGTCCATGCGGGGATCCATACCCCTCACCAATGCAGAATCTGAATAAGCTCTGTAAATAATACCAGTTATAAACTTACGCCTCAATATACTCCAGTTGCTTTCTCTTGCCGGAAGGTGGGTTTCCTGCTCCGGTCCCGAAGAAGAGAATGGTGGCACAACCCCTCCAGTAATTGCGTTATAGAAAAGCTCAAAGTCTGCATCATATGACTCCACTCTCCTTTTACCAACGGCAACCTTGATTGCTGTTTCAATCTGTTCCTTGTTAATCTTTGTGGCATTATCTGAATTCAGAGGGGCACTTGAAAATGCCTCCCAGAACTCCGATGGCTCATCACCTTCTTCAATCATCATGACAGGCCCCTGCACCTTCTCATATCTTATTACTTGAAAGGCCGCAGCTTTCGCATCCTTTTCCATCACCAGCTCGCAATTCTTACCGACCCAGACATAAATCGATGAAAGGACATGAATGATGAACGCCCCCCTCGAATCCAAAGCAGCTTGTGAAGGATCATTCAACATCTTTGGTACTAGGTGCAGAGGATCATAAGATGAGTGAGGTGCCATTCGGTACATCCTCAGCACTGAATTGGGGCTCAGTGGGATGGCATGGACCCTCTTCTGGCACTGAAGCAGCTGGCAAGCGAAACCCACGTTCGGATTGGCGATCCCCCTCGCAGCCTTAACATACTGGAATGCGTCATCAAAGCTCTGCCCTTCCCTCCACATGAGGTAAGCTATAACCAGCGAGGTGGACCGGGACACCCCCTGGCAGCAGTGGACAAACACCCTTCCGCCCTGCTCTCGGACATCCTCGAAGTAATCAAACACATCATATAATATGCTCGTGATATCCTCCGTCGGGCTATCCTGCAACCAGAGGGTCTTGTAAACGAGATCGGACTTGAAGTACTCCGGGCAAACGAATCCAACACAATTGAGGACGTGGGAAATTCCATTCTGGCGAAGGATATCACGGTTCCTGGCCACGGAGTCTCCACCGAGGTAGATGTGGTCGGCCACCTTGGAGCACTCCTTATCAAAGAAGGCGATCTGATCTTTCTTGACCTGGGACCGCAGCGAGGACAGATCCAGCTTCAGGCCCTCACCGAGCTTGTTGGCACTGGCCTTCCCGCTGGGGGTGGGGGGCTGCGGCCACTCACCAACGTCGTCACAGCTGGGCTTGGGCCAGTCCTCCCAGCTCCGGCGGGTGATGGAGAGGGGCTGGAGAGGGGGGAGACAGGATCGAGCCTTGCCGCTCTGGGATCTGGGGGTCAGGGGAGGCGGCGGGCAGCGCCGGAACGGGCCGTTGGTCGAATTCTTTTCTTCAGTCGAACAGCTGGAGCGATCCGGTGCAGATGTCCGGGAAGAGGACCACGACGCCGACCTCCAGAATGTTTTCCGGCTACCGGACAGAGGACCGACGGCCGCACCCTCTTCGCCTGCCATTGCTGCACCACACCTCTCGATCAAGGAATCAAAAGTAAAAAAAAAACCAGATTGGGCAGACGACGGCTCATCTATGAAGCCGATCGAAATCCCCGAAGCTAAACGACATGAAGAAGCGCTTTTTACTTATTCTAACGACAAAAGAAACAAGCAATCAGAAAAAACGATTAAAAACAGCGAGAGTGAGATGGAGGAAAAAAGCGGAAACCTGGAAAGAATCGAATTCCAGCTTTTGGCGAACAGAAGGAACTGGGTTCCTTCCGGGAGCTATTAAAGTAGGCAAAGAAATAAAAAAAGCAACCTTCGAGCGGAGAGGAGAGAGAATAAGGAGAAGAAAGAATCAAAGATACTCGCAGAGACTCAGACTACCAAGGGCAAGGATCTACCGCGCTTTGCATCGAAGAGGGAAGAGAGCGGAAATGGGAGAGAGGGATAAGGAGGATAAGGTGGGGATTTAACCGCGGTTGGGCGGATTCGGGAACACGCCGCACACCGAATCACGAGTGTGCGCGAACCCGTGGCGGACCAATCGGCGCCGTGCATTTGAAAAAACGAGGCAAGTAAATCGATCAGATCCGTCGAATTGGTAGTTCTCGATCAAGGAACAACTGGCAGTCGCCTTAAGGGGGCAACAACTTTGACCGAATTGTGGGTCCTTTTTGACCGGAACCAGATTGGACTGATGTTCGCTGGAGACTGCAACGCCGTTCATGCAACGCAGGCGAGGTTGGAGGATAAGAGTGGCGTTGCGGGGCAGCGTTGCTCTCGTGGACGAGGTCCACACTCCGCTCGAGTCCGGTCGAATGGGACCCACTGAGGAGTGAAAACGGCCATCCGTAATTAGGTGGTGCATTGGCTGCACTAGGAAGCCTAGGCAACATCACGCTAGTTTGCATGACACTGACACGGGTCCTGTTCTGTCAGTCCACGAATGGAACCCACTCAGGAGTTAAAAACGGCAACATCACGCTAGTTTGCATGACACTGACACGTGTCCTGTTCCATCAATCCACGAATGGGACCCACTGAGGAGTCAAAACGGCCACTCCGAATTAGGTGGTGTATCGGCGACACTAGGAAGTTTAGGCAACATCACGCTAGTTTGCATGACACTGGCACGTGTCCTGTTATGTCAATCCACGAATGGGACCCACTGATCGGTCGAAACGGCCATCCGTAATTAGGTAGTGTTGGCTACACTCGGAAGTTTAGGCAACATCACGCTAGTTTGCATGACACTGACACGTGCCCCGTTAGCTCAATCCACGGAGGAGTCAAAAACATTGACTACACTAGGAAGTTTAGGCAACATCACTCTAGTTCGCATGACACTGACACGTGTCCTGTTATGTCAATCCACGTAATCCGTTGGAACAGTCAAATCTTCTGACCAACTCTCGTACATAGCCGAAAGTAATATACGACGCTCCATAGGTAGATCGTTTCTACTGGATTCAGAAGTCCAACCGTCGCTGTTGGAACAAGCGTAGAGGAGATGGAAACGAGCTAGCTTCCCTCTGCTAAGTAGTTGCCGTCCATTGTTTAATGGGTCCAGGAGGAATAGACGAGGTGCATTAAACTAACGGATCCCTTATTGTGGATGGATAAGGAAACATACAACTACCAGCCGTTAAAATGTCTAACCGACAATCTAGCTCTACAAAACATAGAAGCAGAGACCGATTGATTTACTGATCAGACTACCAAGAAACCAACAAATGGCTGCGATCTGGTATGTTTTTGGAAAAAAAAAAAAAGAAAAGAAAGAAACCAGTTAAGAAAAGACCTTTCTGTTGTGCATCCGGGGAGATGAATTCAACATCTTGATTTGGCCATAATGTGATCAAAAGAAAAGCACATAGGCATGCAGTTTGCAGATAAAAAATATAAGTGTCAAATAATCTAATTGCTTGAAAAGGTGGCATTTCTACCATTTTTTTCCTTAAAAAAAGTCTAAATTAACAAAGATATACTTTGCAAAAATGATTTATTAATTTATATGATATTATTTACATTGAGGTAGAAAAGTCCATACTTCATTGTTCTTCTCCAATCATGTGGTTAGCTCATCATCCTATTTGTGACTTGGGCAATAAGCAAGGGTTTCTTTAAAAAAAAAACTAAAAACTTACAAGGTGCAACAAAAAAAAAGTCTCTCTAAAACAGCATCATACAGCAAGTCAAGGTCAATAAAGAATGACATGCATGGTATGATTGTAGTTGTTCTAACTTCTAAGATGAATAAATTTTTACTTTTTTTTTATCCTAACTAGTTTCTTCTAGCCTCCTTCAGTATTAACCTTTTATAAGAGTAAATTTTTAGCTCACCAAAAATTAAAGATGGAAAAATAGTTATGAAATACTCAATTCCAAAATAGCTAGCATAGCTTATGAATCATTTTTCTCTCGGTGATGGTCCGTGATATTTGGTTAAAAGGTTAAGGCATGGTTTACGTCCTAAAAAAAAGTACGATTTACATCCTTAAAAAAAATACAAAATATAAAGCAAAGTATCATGTTGTAGACTTTTGAATCGATCGGTATTTGATGTGAATCGATCTGATCATGCTGATAACTATCATTGATGGTTTTCTTATATGTAACTGACTATTTTTGTTGAATGGACGTAGTATGACCCTCTGTTGAGTATGTTCTATATATCCATTCATTTTATATTCAATAGGAGTGTCTCCTTTGGTTTTAGTAGTTATTTAGTCAAAATGACGTGACAGTTACAACCGTCATATGGATTGATCAAAGAAACATGTTGTGCATTATAAAAGGGTCATGTTCTACAGATGAACGAATCGAATTCAGCATTCTTTTCGTGTCTTTGTATTTTCTTGTTCTACTAAAAATAGTATGAGAACGTTGAGAAGAAAATCTTAAAGTATGCCGTCCTTTTGATTTTTTGGGATTTCATTGTATCCCGAAAAGTATATTGCCATTCAATTCCAATAGCATCTATAATAGGAGCAATAACACTTTAGAGAAAGTGATCATATCGTGCCTCGAAGCGAATCTATGATCCCCACATTACTTCCTTTTCCTCTTCCCAAAATAATAATTCTAAAGTGTTATTTTGCAATGGAGTTTGGTGCGGATGTTGCCCTCAAGTTGATGAATCAAGACTTCAAATTGGATCGCTTTGATGGCTCGCATTTCAATAGATGGAAGGATGAAAAGCAATTCCTTCTCACTGAGTTAAAAGTTTTCTATGTGCTAATGACTGTTGCTCTTTCCCCACCAACTGATCAGACCATCTTAAGCGCGAGGAAGATGAAGTTCATTGCAGAGGATGCATCCTCAACACTCTTTCTGATAGGTTTTATGATCTCTTCAAGTCCTACAAGTCGCCTAAGGAGATATGAGATGCTCTCGAATTCAAGTACAACACCGAAAAGCAAGAAGCAGATAAGTTTCTTTCTCTTAAGTACTTGGAATTCAAAATGGTTGATAAGGTTTCTATCATGACTCAAGTAGATGAATTGCAAATCTTGGTGTCTAAACTTAAAAGACTTGAAAGTCGAGGTCTCTAAGACATTACAGGTTGCTGCTATTATTTCCAAACTTCCTACTTGGAATGATTATAGAAGAAAATTATTATATTCTTCAGAGGCATTTATATTGGAATAATTATTGAAACACATCCGGATTGAAGAGGAGACTAGGCTTCGTGAGAGATCTCAGTCAGTTAACAATACTTTCAATGTGAATGCCGTTGGAAAAGGGACCAAGAGGAAAAGCAACATCCAAAATTATGGAAGAAATAAGAGGAAAGACTAGGAAACTTCCACAAACATGAAGAACTTGATTTGCTGGAAATACAAGAAGGTTGGACACTTGAAGAGGAATTGTAAATTCAAGAAAACAAGAATGGATGGTGCAGCAAACATGGTGGATACCAAAGTTGAACCTTTGGTTGCCATGGTGTCGAAATTTCAAATGGGAATGGTGACAAAGCTGAATATGGCTCCTGTGGTTAAGTCCATTGATTGGTGGTATGATTCTGGAGCAACAATTCATGTGTGCAATAATAAAGCATAGTTTAAGAAATTTGAAGAAGTTGCTAAGGAAAGAAAGGTACTCATGAGCAATCAAGATACTGCCAAGATCCTTGGAAAAGAGATTGTAAAGCTGTAATTTACTTCAGAAAAGAAGTTGACTCTTATTAATGTTCTATATATCCCTGATGTTAGGAAGAATTTAGTGTTCAGGAGTCTACTCGGTAAGAGAAGATTCAGAGTAGTTCTTGAGGGCGAGAAGCTTATTATTAGTAAGAATAATGTATTTGTTGGAAAGGGGTATGTAAATGACGGAATGTACAAACTTTCTATTAATGAAAATGTTATTTCCATTTATACCATTGAATCTCTTTCTTTATGGCATGATCGTTTAGCACATGTAAATTATGATTCTCTAAAATTTATGCCTAAATGTGGCATGATATCATTTACTGATATAAATTCTAAAAAATGTGAAATATGTATTCAAGTAAAGATGACTAAGAAGTCTTTTCCTAAGGTGGATAGAAATTCTAAGATGCTTGAACTTGTGCATGCTGATGTATATGAGCTGAATGGTGTGTTAACTAAGGATGGAAATAGATATTTCATTATCTTTATTGATAATTATTCTCAATATACATATGTTTATTTGATGAGGTCTAAAGACCAGGCTTTTGACAGGTTCAAAATGTATAAATTCATGATGAAAAATCAAACGGATAGGAGAATCAAAATCCTAAGAAGTGATAGAGGTGGAGAGTACTTCCTCTCAAAATTCTCTCACTTTTGTGAAGAGAATGGCATTGTACACCAATTGAGTGCACGATATACTCCACAACAAAATGGATTGGCTGAAAGAAAGAATTGCACACTCAATGATATGGTTAACGCCATGTTGCTTAATGCAAAATTGCCAATGAATTTATGGGGTGAAGCCTTATTGATGGCTTGTCACATGCATAACAGAATACCTTCAAAGAAATATAAGTTCAGTCCATATGAGATATGGAAGGAAAGGGTGTCAAACTTGAGCTATCTCAGAGTTTGGGGTTGCTTAGCATATTATAGAGTCCATGATCCGAAAAGAATAAAGTTGGGACCTAGGGCACTAAGGAGCATATTTGTGGAATATGTTGAGAATTTCAAAGCATATCGATTGCTTAATTTGAGCTCAAATATCATTGTGGAATCAAAAGATGTAGAGTTTCTTGAGGATAAGTTCGTACAGGACTTGAATGATAATGAGCAAGCATAAACACATGTTGAATACTCTTCCCATTGGTTTATCCGATGAGAAAAGAATGAAAATTGGCATTTCTAGTGCACATAGGAGGAGTCAACGGTTAAGAAAGGAAAAAGATCTTGGTCCAGATTTAATCTCCCCTAATGCCGTTGTGTTCATTATTGAGGAAAATAGGGATTACTTGATTCAAGAAGTCCTGATACTTCTCAAACGGAAAAAGATCCAAAGAACTATAAAGAGGCAATGGTATCAAGAGATGTTGCATTATGGAAGGAGGCAATCAATGATGAGATGGATTCCACCTTGGGAAATAATACTTGGGTATTAGTTGATTTGCCATTTGGTTTTAAGCCTATAGGATTCAAGTTATTTCAAAAGAAATTCAATACGGATGGATTAGTGCAAATATATAAAGCTAGACTTGTTACCAAGGATTTTAGGCAAAAGGAGGGTATTGATTACTTTGACACTTATGCACCAGTAGCCGGGATTACATCCATAAGGATGTTGTTTGCTTTGGCCTCGATCTATAAGATGCCTATACATCAAATGGATGTTAAAATGGTATTCTTGAATTGTGACTTGGATGAAGAGGTATATATGGAATAATCGGAAGATTTTGTGTTACCTAAGAATGAGAATAAGGTGTGTAAACTGATTAAGTCCTTATATGGGCTGAAACAGGCTCCTAAGCAATGGCATAAAAAATTTGATTCAGTGATCTTGTCAAATGAATTTCGGTATAATAATGCGGATAAATGCATCTATTCTAAGTTCACCAATGACTATGGAGTGGTAGTGTGTCTCTATGCGGATGATATGCTGATTATAGGGACTAACATGAAGGGCGTTATTGATACTAAGGAGTTTCTAGCTTCTTAGTTCAAGATGAAAGATCTTGGAGAAGTAAATACTATCTTAGGGATTAAAATCAACAAATATGATGATGGTTATAGCCTATGTCAATCACACATGTTGAGAAAGTGCTGGAAAAGTACAAGCACTTGGAAATCAAGAAATTTAATACTCCATGGGATCTTTCAATTAAATAACCTATGAATACCGAAAGGTCCATTACGTAGCTGGAGTATGCTAGTGTGATAGGTAGTTTGATGTATGTTATGTATTGCATGAGATCGGACATTGCATATACAGTGTGCATGCTCTCTAGGTATACGAGTAATCCTAGTATTGTGCATTGATGAGGAATACGCCGAGTCCTTGAATATCTAAAGAAAATAAAGGATTTAAGACTATTTTATGGAGGTTTTTCAATAGTACTCGAAGAATTTACTGATGCTAGTTGGATAATTAGTGGGGGTGATAAGAAGTCGATGTCTGGATGGATGTTTATCCTTGGAGGAGGGGCGGTCTCGTGGGTCTCTAAGAAGCAAACTTGTATCACTCATTCGACTATGGAGTCGAAGTTTATTGTATTAGCATCAGCTGGTTAAGAGGCAGAATAGCTGAGAAATTTGCTAGCGAAAATTGAGTTGTGGCCACAGCCGGTTTCAACCATCTCATTATATTGTGATAGCCAGGCAACTATGTCTAGGGCACTAAGCAAGATTTATAATGAAAAGTTTAGACATATTGGTTTAAGGCATGAATATATAAAGGAATTAATCTCGAAAGGGATGATCACAATTACCTATGTGAGATCCAAGGAGAATTTTGCTGATCCATTGACAAAGGCACTCTTGAGAGATTCGATAAGAAGAACTTCAAAGAAAATGGATTTGCGGTCTATGTAATTGGATAGTCCATAGGCGGATTTCTAGAATCCTTATTGAATGGGGTTATAGTCGTCAATGGTAGGAACCCAACCTCTTATGACTTACATCTTTAGAGGTTTAATATGATAAAAATAAGCCATTGATATGCGGCTGGATAAGTGCTAGATTAAAAAAAGGACATATATTTTTTAGTACTTATCAAAATCTAACACTCATTCATATTGTGATGTATATGAGCATAAAGAGTTGCATCTGGGTTGGGTCATGGGAGGATGAGCAGTTTTGCTCTTAATGAGGAATCCAATGGACTTCGATCGAGATTGGAAACTTCACCTACATGGGACATGGAGGTGATGCTGGCTCCAGCAAATATCAGTATATTTTGTGAAGTATCTCATGAAACTGGGAGGTAGCATAGGTCCATTTAAGTGTTAAAAATTTCAAGCTCTCCACTACTATTGAGGTCCATATGTGAGGCATTTTTCTATTTAGACGGTAAAAATCGAGGTTTATTCCATTAGGACACCGTCAATTTGTCTGAATTTTGAGATGCTTTCACTAATTAAGGTTTAATCATAGTGACACTTTTTGTATGTATGGGTCTTGTTATTGGTGTAATATCACAAACTATCAAGTGGGGGATTATTGTAACTTGAGTTACACAGGTGATGGTCCGTGATATTTGATTAAAAGGTTAAGGCATAGTTTACGTCCTTAAAAGAAGTATGATTTACATCCTTGAAAGAAGTACAAAATATGTAGCAAAGTATCGTTTTGTAGATTTTTTAATCGATCGATATTTGATAAGGATCGATCTGGTCATGCTGATAACTATCATTGGTGGTTTTCTTATATATAACGGACTACTTTTGTTGAATAGACATAGTATGACCCTTTGTTGAGTATGTTTTATATATCCATTCATTTTATATTCAATGGGAGTGTGTCCTTTGATTTTGGTAGTTTTTTAGTCAAAATGACGTGACGGTTATAACTATCATATAGATTGATCAAAAAAACATGTTGTGCATTATAAAAGAATCATGTTCTACAGACGAAAGAATCGAATTTAGCATTCTTTCAGTGCCTTTGTATTTTCTTATTCTACCAAAAATAGTGTGAGAACGTTGAAAAGAAAATCTTAAGATGTGCTATCCTTTTGATTTTTTGAAGCTTCGTTGTATCTCGGGAAGTATATTATCATTCAATTCGGGCAATAATACTTTAGAGAAAGTGATCATATCGCACCTTAAAACAAATCTATAATCCCCACGTTACTTTCTTTTTCTCTTCCCAAAATAACAAAGGTCCATAAAGAATAACATGCATGGTATGATTGTAGTGTTCCAGCTTCCAAGATGAATAAATTTTTACTTTTTTTATCCTAAGTAGTTTCTTCTAGCCTTCTTTAGTATTAACCTTTTATAAGAGTAAATATTTAGCTCACCAAAAATTAAAGGTGGAAAAATAGTTATGAAATACTCAATTCCAGAATAGGTAGCACAGCTACATGCATCATTTTTCTCCATTCTATTCTATTTAGAATTATTTTTTTAAAGATAGAGAAATATCAAAAAATAATTATTATTTATTTTTAAAAGCCTTTTTTTTTTTTTTTTTTTTTTTGCATGTGTGGGTCAAAAATCAGCCAAAGAGTGAAAAATGGCTCGATGGGAGATAGAGTTAGAGTTTTAACAGTATTACCAAGCAATTGCGGTCAAGGCACTATCATGTTTAAGGTCTGGGAGATAATTCATGTAATATATTAAGTTTTTTTCTTATAAATCTAGAATTGAATCTATTATTTTAAATATTAATATAATAAAATCCAATATTAAACATAAGTGACTTTATGATCAACAAACTTGTGCCGGTCAAGATTTGCTGCGATGGACTATCCTATTGTTACATAAATTCAAACGCCCAAATTATGGAAGTACTAATAAAATATTATTTTTAATAATTATGAAGGATCATGTTTTCTTACTTCTACCAACGTAATGACGATGAAAGATAAATATGCCACAGCAGCAGTCAGACTTCCACGTTTCCTTAAGCCAAATTTGATAGCAGAGTTCTTCATCACCGTTCGCATATCCATACGAAGTCTAAATTGGGATTATCTTGCTTTGAAAAACCGCTCCAATTAAATGACTGAAAGGATGGCACGATGACTACTTTTGATTGACTACTGATTGAACCTTTCCTGCGTATTAAACTTTGTTAGTCGGAATCTAGCTTATAACAAAACGGCAGACCGGAAGAAACGATTGCATTGCAGGGACCATCGGATTCGTGGATCCACACAAGCGGCCACAAATGATGGCTAACTAACCAATTAAGTAATTAATAATGGCCGAACAATTAACCGGATAAGTCAGCTACACAGAATTTTTTCGAACATCACATATCAGTATGGACAAGTCTAGTGCGCCGCTGTCCAAGTGACACGTGGCTTACAGATCCGGATCTTAAAGCTAAAAAGAGGGGAAAAAATAACAGTGGTGAAAAAGACGAACATGGCTTTACCTGCGCTTTCATCTTTCAACCCCCTCATCTTCATCGATGTCGGATACCTGTACGTAACAAAATATAGATACTTATATATTGAACAATAATCATAGTTCATGTAGAACAAAAAATCATTGATACATAATGTTAATGTTGACGTAGATTCTCGGCAAAATAATCTTTTTTTTCTCACCGTAAGATGACTAAATTTGCAAGGAACGTGCTTCTCTCCATCACATCCCAAATATGCTATCAAAATTTGATCGATTTAAAAAAAAAAATTTAATTAGCAATCAACCAGCAAGATCTGAAAATATTTTGCCAACTATTATCAATGGATTTACACTGAGTAAGTATCAGTCAGCACGACCAAGTTGATGTTTAACTGAACCAGTTCATTTTTTTGAAGAAATTCATTATTTAGCAGAATTACTTCTTACACTATCCTGTACTCAATCGGTTATTTATTTGAAACTTTTCCGATTAAATTCCTATCAAGTCAATGTTCAGCTAATCAGATCCAACTTCTTGAACAGCACCTATCCAACTACTTCCTTGAATTCTCATCGACTATCAAAATTGATGATGATTATCTGACAAAAAAATTAATTACTCTTTAAACATAATCAATAACAACCGCCCACGAATAATTCGTGACTTCGTATTAAAGACTATTAATAAGATAATCATTTTCTAAATACCATAACTTTCACGTCCTGAATATTTAGGAATAAGAATTATATAATAATAATATTTTCTCATTCTATAAAAATTAATAAAGTAAGAAAAACATGATAAGCTTTTTAATTATCAGTTTTAGTTCTTGTACTTGAATTATTCTTCTCCTCCGACTAACTTAACCATCAAAAAATCTTTCATCGGACAACTTCTGGCAAGCAGACTTCTCTTTAAAGATTACCTATCATCCGCCACGCTCCTCAGTTTTAGACTGGCTACTCCATCAGAAGAAGACCATAATATATAATATATAAATATATAAATAATATATATACATACATATTCATATAAATGATCATGCACAGAAATCCTCACAATTATTTGTAGTAAAATATAGATATAATATTTATCAATCCAAGCATACACTTAACACATACAATTACGTTAACATCAATATACAACCAACTCATCTATGTTCAACTACCAGCAATATTAATTAATTAATTAATTATTATTTTTTAAAATTTTAGAGTTAGCTATGGGTGGTTGCAATTTACATTTCTTTTTAAATGCCTTGAGAGGAAGGGCCGAGCGGAGGCGATCTGGCACCACCGAGAAGTAATGAAAACGCCAGATGGTGGGCCGTTGAGCGTGGGCGGTGGCGTTCCAAGAATTTCCCTCCAAGAAAAATAATGATAAACATAAAAACGTACGAAATAGACGGAAGCCCTCCCAACCGGGAAACTCGGCCAGGCTTTCAAGTGGGTTGGTGGTTTGATTAAATAGTACGTTTCTAGAAATACCCCCTTAGCAAGCATTTTGCATTTGCCACGTGCATCTGTTCCATACCACTGTATGGGCACATACACTGCACTCTCTGCATATGGGAGAAAACATAAATTTTTTTTTTAATTTTATTCATTTTTCAATAAGGAGCGGTGGACTTTGCTGGGTCTGATGAACCGAACAGCAAGCTCTAAGCACAGGACGAAAATAAGCTATAGAAAGCAAAAGATAGGTGTTGTAAAGGATTAGGTTAACAAAAAAACTGCGATTATTTACCAAAAAAAAGGAAAACAGTGGATAGATTAAGATAAGAACTTTATAAATGAGAACAAATAGGAGAACGCGTTAATCAAGCTTTACTTATGGAAGATAATGAAAAAAAAAAAAATCGACCCCACCCAAAAAGAAACTGATCATAATATTGTTGATAAATAGTCCTTTTCATCATGAACAAAACTAACAGACACAAAAATCTTATATACTTTTTAACATGATGATATAGATAAGTTCTCAAGAAACACAATTTATTATATTTGTGGGGATTTCTTGGTGTTTGTGACACAAAGATCTTTCAGCCATATATTCACTGTTTCATTTTTGCTTGGAACAGCACCGTATTGCAGTAATTCTTATTTCCAGAAACACCTCCCAGGAATAAAAAAGAAAAAGAAAAGAAAACAATCTTACATAAACAACCCACTACCTAAAAACAACCACCAGGTGGCTTAAAGTTATTTTAACTTCATCAAGACAAAGAACTGTCCAATTTAGTGCATCCACCTCGGATACTTTCTAAGGCTCCAAGAAAATGCTGGTTAAGATACAGAATATATGTTCTTTGAGATATAATATAAAAATCATTTTCATATTTTAATTCAAGAAGTTGAGGCATGATTACTCGTGTCCTCATTTTCAGCATGAACAAAGAGCCTAAACGAGTCCAATGCAATCCTTGACCATGCCAGCCGCATGAGTATGGAGGGAGAGAGAGAGAGAGAGAGAGAGAGACGCAGACGGATAACAGACAGAGAACGAGATGAACATGGTGCAAAGCGGATAATTTATATATATATATATATATATATATATATATATATAAGAGACTATTGTACACCGTGCATAGGCATCAAAATTTATTAAAAAAAGTACAAAAACTTATTTAAAAAATTCCCACCAAATGTACAGCACTAAAATTCAAATTTCAATTCCTTAAATAAAGCAATAACATACAACAAAATTTAAAATTTAAATTTCAAAAAAAAAAAAGAAAAACTTCAACAAACCGCCATCAAGACAATCATCATAGAAGAATACCGATCATCCGAGAAAAACATCGGATCACCATGTTCGAGAATAGGAAGGACCGATAAAAGAACGAAATGCCAAGAGAAAAGCATCATCGACCACCACATCTTAATAAAAGAAGAATGTTAAGAAAAAAGCATTGTCGACCATCATAGTATTCTCGACTAAATCTTGCCTACAACCTAGAAAAGAAGGCCGCTCAACTACCAGACCTAAGACGTCAAGGGGAAGAGAGAAACGAATGCCAAGAAGGCCAAGATCACAACAACAACCCATACAAGAGATGAAGGAAGAGAAAGCTGGCTTGGCCTGACCCTACCATTCACCATCCACCACCAAAAGGGACCGGCAAAGAGGAAGTAAGAGAGAGAGAAAGAGGGAGGAAGCAAAGAAGGGGATCCGGCCATCCACCATTCGTTGCCCGTTGAAGGGAGAAATCTGCCGAACGAGATCGGAACACAAATGGAAGAGAGAGAGGGAGGGGGCAGCCAGAGGTCCACGCCATCTTTTAAGAATCAGAGGGGGGAAAGAGAGAAAAGAACAGCTAATGGAGACAGCCGGCTCCCAGCTAGTGAAGTAAAAGACAAAGAAAAGGGGAAGAGAGAGAAAGCAAGAGAGGGAGACGAGAGAGATCTGACTCCCAATTGGAGGTCCTCATCAAGAGAGAGAAAGAAAGAGGGCTTCCAATTATAGATTCTCGCTAGGTCAAAACAGGGAGAGGATCAATAGCCGATTGGCCATGATGGGGCATAGCTTTCGATCGGAATCGAGTCCGGAACAGGCAAAGGAGGAGAAGTAGAGAACAATAGAAAGATAGGAGACATAAAAAGAAAGAGGGGGAGGGAGGGAGAGAGGAGGGTGCCCGACAGTAGAGAGGGAGAGGGGGCTCATTCAATGGAGAGATTTCAACGATATAGAGAGAGAAAGAAGAAGCAAAGGAAAGGAAGAAAGAAAAAAGAAAAAACCAGCTCTAAGCCGATTTTGGCCTCGCCGGCCCTTGGGAACAGTCGGTGAAGCAAAAGAAGAGCAAGGGAGAAGAGCAGGAGAGAGGGAGGGAGGAGGAAGAGAGAGGGAGAGGGAGAGAGAAGGAGAAGAGAGAGGCCCAACAACCAGCCAGCTAGGGAGAACGAGAGAGAAGGAGAAGAGAGAAGCCCGACGGCTGGCCAGTCAATCTGCCTGAGGTCTCTGGGTGCAAAGGTAAGTGGGAGGGAAAAAAATTTCTTTCGAGCTTCTCTCTCTAGAAAAGATTAGAGAGTGAAGCAAATGGTCAATTAGTTTTAGAAAGTATATAAATCTAACAGAATTGAATCACTCAAAAAAAGTACAATGAAGCATACCTTTGAGTTATAGGATACACTAAAGTTAGTCAATTCACATGATTCTAAGTAGCAGCAGCAAGATCATAGGAAATTTATTTGGAAAAGTAAATGCTTATTGACATACATCTGGTATATTGAATTCCATTATGACAATTAACAGCAAATCAATAACCATACTCCTGATTATTACAGAAAGCATAAATAATGGACTAAATGGAGTCTCTTCATCCATACCTTTACAGTGGATTCAAGATTAATGCACAACACTAGGATCAATTGGGCCTTTGTGCACATCTTTACAGCACTTCAGATTATTGAGCAAAGCATGAACCAGGACCTATCGGGGGTCGTCGTGCATACCTATTAGCGACCGGGGCAGCTGCAACCCCACGATGATTCAGCAAACATCTGAAGTAATGTAGCCGGCTCAGCACAGTTGAGTTTAGGTTTCCAGCAGAGGTGGCATCTAATGGACTCCACAAACGCTCTACAGTAGCCATTCAGAGGCATGCCAACAATGTAAAAATCATCTTGCTGGCCCCAGTTATCAAGGCTAATAAAAAAGCTATCGACTTACAGCAAGATAATATAAGCAGCAAATGAAAAATATAAGGAGAGAATGAAATACACTAAGCTGATGACATGGGAAAAAGTGTACCTTCACCCTACATAATTATTGTCACAAGTTGATGAAGTTTCTGGTACTAGCAGGATCAGATCATAATCAAGAGTGAAATGACAAATGCAAGTTCATATATGTAACACATTAGTACCAGCAGGATCAGAGGACGTAACCTATGTCATGGAAATATCTCAAAGGCCATCTAATGTCATATTGTATTGAGAAAAGATAATAAACTAGCCAGTGTCAAAACACCATCAAATGGAAATATATAAAGGTAGAAGGTAAAGGGAATATTCTTCAATAGATGGATAGAGATTCATACATGTTCAATTTTAACCCCTTATATCTTCAATCTAGTTAAACCTGCTCACGCTTCTTGGAAAAATAAAGACAGAAATGGGCCCATGTAGCATGGCATTTAGTTTGCCATTTTGAGCATCCAAGAGACCATCCTGAAGATGCTTGAGTGCTTAAACCACAGTTTCAAATCTGTATCATTTTTTCAACTTGCAGGCATCTAATGCATTTTTTGAAAGTCCAGGCTAAGAAGATTTTAATTGTCCAATGAATTTTAGTTTTCATCGATATGATAACTTAACCATAACCTGGAAGAAATGTTAAAAGCTGAGTTTACAATGAATCTTAGATTATTTATATCAGGGGTAATTAATTACAAGAAGACTTTAGTGGTCCAATGAATTTTAGTTTTCATCAATATAATAACTTACTGATAATCCAGAAGAAACGTTAAAAGCTCAGTTCAGAGCGAATAACAGATAATTTATATTTGGATGTAAACTGGTAAGTAATTACCAGAAGAATAATTGTCAAAAACTTTGAATTATGATACCCAGCAACTTCTGCCAAGTATGGTTATCTTCATGGATCAATAAACTAAGACAAGGATGCAGCTACCTTCTTAGTACACTGGATCATGACAAATAAGCTGCAACTTCCATGGACATTTTTATTACAAATTACTATTTTCATCTCTTGCATACCTGCAGCTGCAGCAGCACGTGGCCATATTGTTTGTAGAACATCAGATGTATCAGCTGTCTCACCCCACATGCAAACCTCTCCCCCAAGTACAAGTTCTTGCTGCAGTGTACTATTTATTCCATCCAATGGTTCGCTGTTATAGAAATCCTCCCATGGAATATCCAGATGATCAAGGTACCATACACCTTGGTTGCTGACAATACATCTAAAACCCTTTGCAACAGCTTTAGGACAGACTCCAGGACCCAACCTGCGAGATATCAACAGCCAATCGACATTTATGGAAGGACCAAGCATCGAGTATCTAACAAACAGAAGTGAATGGGATGTCAAAGCTAAAAACAAGCCCCATCAATTGCTAAATAGGAATCAAGTATAATAATGTTAACAATATACCAGTTATGTATAACTGTTTGAGGATTGAGATTTTCCTTGAATGTGTTGAAGGTTTCTTCCCTGGGAAAATGTGAAATGGGTACATTAGAAAGTTCATATTTTCATGGCCTTACTCTCTCAACTTTCTGGAAATGATGATGATAAATAAACGAATACATAAATAAACACACCAGTTAACCGGAATCCAACCAAGAGCAATTGCTATCTCTTGAGCCCTCAATACAAAATACTGATAAGCATCCTTTGTAGTCATGTTGTGTTCCTGAAGCCTGCACATATATTGGACAGATTCATGAAAAAGCCACGGATTCTAAAATAAAATGCTCAAAATGACAGACCACAAGACCTCTCAGGCAGAAGACATGGAAATCATATAGGTAACACATTAATTATTTGATTGTAAATGGTCATAGGCTAAATCAAACAATGTATTTTAAGTTTGGATTGTTAGACCGATGGTTACTAATTAAGAGCAATCCTCTTCACAGATCATAAAAGAGGAAATAGCTAGCATGGTTGCAGCCATGGAAATGGTTCCAGAACAAAATTCCATCAGGGGTTGGGGGTGGGGTGTTACCATACTAGCAAGGTTTTGCGTGGTATATTGTATGCACATGTGACTCTACATCTTTTTTTTTTTCAGTTATTATCTCTTGATGCTGACCTCTTTTTGCTAGATGTTGGGATGCAAATAAAGTACCAGAAAAAAACATGGAGGCTACGATCTCTAAGCAACATGATCAGCTAAATAATAAGGCAACCAATGCTAGTCTAACCTAGATGCATGATTAGGACAGCTGCATGTCCTATGCTTGGACGTAACCATTCAACCAAAATATTCTTGTGCCTAGCTTCACTTTAGAGTTCTTTTTACTTCTATTTCAGATGAAAACAACTCACTCAAAGTTGTTTCTACCACCAGGTCCCAAACTCTAAAGAAGATCATTCCCTCCATTTGAACTAGCAGTAAATTCTTGTGCCATGTCCTGTCATTCATCCAAAAATAAACTTCAGTGTCTAAGAAACCTCATTGACTTCCCTTTTTTCCTCCAACAGAAGGTAAAGAGAACCATAAGAACCCTGCCTCTTTTAAGACGATACAAGGGGAATGGACCCAAGACATCTCAAGAATCCAAAATAAGTGCCCCAAATATTATTGGTCAACATGGATCAAGCATCATGCAGACAATGCATATCGTTGCTTTGTTATGAGCAATGAAAAACTAACATGAGGCAGTAATCTTCATTGTTGGTCTTAGATGCAGGAGGAGCATCTGAGCTGTTCTGGGATGGATAAACCACGATGTGGAGGTTTGGACTAAGTTCAGATGCATGATTAGACATAACCTTTGAATGTTTATTTGAAACTTGAAGTGAAAATACCTACCCATCTGACATCCAGTTTTAGTGTGCCAAAAGGCAAAAGAACGATGAAGTACTACAATAAGATCAAGAGGATTTTGTCCTATCTAGCTCGCAAATTACAGCATAAACTAAAGGTTTTAATAGCCAAAAGATAAAATCAACATCCTCTAGTTACCAAAAAGGTTAAATTCAATTAGAAAAGCTAGAACTCAGTATCATCCAAGGAGGAACACTGTAAATCTAATAAAGCCTTTGTGCAGGTTCCATAAATACCAAAGCTTGTGAAACGAAGGAGGGTCAAGCTTTACTTAAGCATTTCCATGAAAATCCTTGTTTTTTTAGATTTCTTACAATTTAAGAGAATTAAAATAATGGAAATGAAGGGCAAATTCCTTCTCTCTATAGTCAAATCACTTCTTTGCCATAAATAAACAATAAACTTTAGCTAACATTTCTCAATTATATCTTCCATTTGCAATGGCATGAACCAGTTTATTATATACTTAGGTGCTTGGCGGTTTAAGATTTTATTGGGAATTGCATTTTTTGCTTAACCATTTTTATTTAGCACTAATAACTGACATAATGCTTCACTCATTTTTCCTACCAAATTAATCATTCAATCTTAATCAAATAAGCACCCATTCTTCGATATCACCACTTCATTACCCATGATGTAGGAATTATTGGGCTTTAAGCCCTTGATAAGGCTTGCAAGTGCTTAATAATCTTGGATTCATGTAAAATATGCTGAATTCTGTAGTTTGAGACCATTTTAGTAACAAGACCAGGAATTATCTTGGACTAACTGGTAGAAATAATTAAAAGAGGTGTTACTTGATGAACCATGCACCATAATAAAAGCTGAGTTAATTACCACAAGTTTGTTAAAGGACCTTTGGTCTTTCAGAAGTACCAGCTGACTCTTATCCTACATAACTTTAAATGAGTTTCCTGGTCTATTCCAAGGTACTAAAAAGTTTAACACCAACCTAGAATTTTGATGTTATGGCATAGTTTCTTAACTGATTATGATGATTTTGGCCACTAATTGATGCATAGGAAGGCATATATACAAGATCATTTGTAAATAATTATCAAACAAATAATAATAATTAGTATGAACATTTAATCTTATAGAATAGAAGGTCGGCTTTAAGTGGCTCTTACAGCATAAATTCTACTAATGGAACCAATTAATGCAAGGTCATTAGAATATTCACATCAGACTTGAAATATTAAGTAACACACAATGAATGTTTTTTACAAAGTCTTAATTAGAGTCATAATAAAAGAAAGATGATGCCAATATTACTGTAAAGTCACCAGGAGAGTTGATTTAATATTAAGTCATACACAACGAATTTTTTTTACAAATTTTTTAATTAGTGTCATAATAAAACAAAGATGATGCCAATATTACTGTAAAATCACCAGGAGAGTTGATTTTTGGCTCTCTGTGTAACTAATTGGGTCAATTGATTTAAGAAAGTAGGGCATTTCCCATGGATATAGGAACTTCTGTACTAGAAACATTTGCATCTCCAATTGTAGCCCCCGGGATGTAAAATATATCTCTTCTCACCATCCAGATGGCAAGTATAGTTTCTTATCTATAAGTGAATTTACAGAAAATAAATAAATTTGGAGGAAAGTATGCTATATAAATCAACATGTAGTCATTTCTTGATACTATCAAACTTTATGCCAATCAGATTCTATCAATTGATAATAGACACTTAGATTATAAAACCTCCAAAGTAGTGCTCACTCAAGCAAACTTGTGGCTATAAAGACCAAGTACAAACTCACAAATGATAAAATCTAGCACATAGATACATCTGAAAGCAGCTACATTATGAACCCTTCTAGTATGAGTTTACATACTGCTTTGACTACTGCAAAGGACAAAATTTTCAAGTAATATAATAAATGACTGAAGATTTCATAACTCCATGAATGTTTACAAACTTTAAATTTAATATTGTTCAAGTTGCATGTTCTGACAGTAACAATAACAGAAACCCCAAAAATCTAAATTAGCATGCATTAAAGAATCTCATACCATTGCTTCACGTGGGGGGTTGAATACCAGCAATCTGCCAAGCATTGAACAATTTAATAAGGTGCCAGGATTTCAATTACAGAGATCAGGGATTTTACCAATATGCCAGTCAGATTAGCAATTTTCAGCAGTATTTGCATAACTAATATGTTGATGTCTACCGAACATATATAAATTATCTAGATGAAAATTACCAGTATTTTAGTTTTATCCCAAGATAGTGCAGGAAATAAAAAGTTTGAAAGCAAAATTTAGATCCAGTCCCTTCAAAAACAAATACAAAAGAGAGGTTTTCAAAGTACAGATTTTACAGAATGAAAGGTTGATATGGTGCAAAGTTACAGTAAAGAATTGCAGATATAAACCAGAGAGGTCGTGTTTCTTCTTAAATAATATTTTTGTGTCCGACATTGCACATAAGGTGTTGATGGTGTCACACCACCAAAAAAAAGTAGTGGAAAACATGGGAATTAAAGAAATGTAGCATTACTCACATCATCAAAACCCTTAATTTTGTTCGATAGTAATTTGTCTTCTACAGTCCTGGTAAGACTTTAATGCAGCACATCGAGCCGTTATTATCTTATAAGTCAAGTCATTATTTTTTTTTATCTTATTACGGTGTCTAATTCAATCCAGCTTAATTATTTTGAGAAAGATTGGATAGGTTGACCCAAACTCGAACCAAATCCTTTTCTTTACTTTTTAGCCCGGGAATGCCAATTTAGATTTACAGGATCACATGATTCTCCAACAGACTTATCTCATATTAGAGAAGAGGGACGGAAAAGAAAAAGGAGAAAAAGAAAAGAGAGAAAAAAAGAGAGCAAAGAGAGAAAATAGCATTTTTTGATCAATCTAAAAAGAAAATAAAAAGAAAGAAAGAAGAAAAAAGATTATAAATATTGGCTCTTGGGGCTTGGGAAGGGAGAAGAAAAAGCAAAGATTTCATAGAAAATCTTAATCCCCTCTCTCTACATACGACTTTCCTCTATCTTCTGATTCATAGACGCCTCTTCCTCACATTCGGATCGATCTCTCCTTCCTCTCCATTTCTTCCAGATCTTCCTTGCCTTTCATCCTTTCGGTGCTGGTGTTTGTCTACCACAGTGCCACTATCCTTGATGGTCGTGGGTAACCCACTTATGGTGAACCTATTGCAACCTTGAACCTCGCCAATCTTCACCTTCTCATCCAAGGTAATCGCCATTATCTCGTAACCATCAAAATCCGTTACCCTCTTCATCTTCCTACAAAATATATCCACCTTCTATTTAATAATTAAGCTTGGAAAGAGTCATTTTCTATTTTTTTTGGATTATTATATGCACTTGGTATTGGTGTATTCATCTCAGTTGTTGGTCTTTCATTTTAGTTCTTATGGTTACTATCAATCTATTTCTAGATTATATTGCTGAGATTTATTTTATTTCCTGCATTGGACTTTAAAGTTTATTTTTTTTTTTAAAAAAAATCTTATCAAATTTAGATCTAGAATCTAGGATTGTATTTTATTTTTTAAAACCTTCTTCCCACTGTAATATAAAGTGGCTGCAGCACTGCAACAACACTCGTGACTGCATTAGATGGTATCAGAGTGGGTTCTAATTAAGGGCTTTCATTCAGATGCATTATTAGAATCATACATCATTGCCTGCACATTGCATGAACTTATCCAATCTGCACTTCATTATTGTCTAGAAAGAATTTTTTTTAAAAAAAAAAGTGTTGAAAGTCCATCTCTTGCATCTTGTTGCTTGTCCATAACTTTTCAATTCAATAACACCTCATCGAAGGGCCATTAGCATCTCAAAATGGTGAATAATCACCTAAAAAATCCTAGGGATTGGAGAGAGGTGTATGAAAAACAACAAGAGGCCATAAGAGATATGCAAAACCAACTAAATCAAATACAACAAATGTTAGAAGCCACGAACATGACTTATCAATATGAGGGGATAGAGCTACCAATTCTGAGAGCGACCCTGATGTAGAAGGACTTGACCAACCTCCTAGGAGAAACTAACCAATCCAACATCAAGTGAACACCACACGGATTAAGATATTAAGATAAATGTTGGTGAGTTCGACGATAGGCTAGAACCTGAAGAGTTTCTAGATTGGGTCGACAAATTAGAATAATTCGTTGAGCGAAAAGAGTTTTTCGAGGATAAAAAAGTCAAGTTTCTCTCCGTTAAGTTGAAAGGTCATGCCTTAGTTTGGTGGAAGCAAGTTCAAAACGATAGGGTTAGAAAAGGCAATGAGAAAATTATCTCTTGGGAAAGAATGAAAGAGAAGCTTAAAAAAAATTTCTCCCAGCCAACTATCGACAAACCTTATTCCAAAAACTTCACAATTTTAGGTAGGGGTCTAAGATTGTGCAAGAATACATCGAGGAATTTTATATCTTGCAGGCCCGCAATGACCTTAAGAAGGATGAAGAACAGCGGATAGCTTGCTAGATTGCCGGGCTTCGCTCTCAAATTCAAAACGAATTAATCTTTTGCAATTTTCTATAGATTCATGCGGCTTACAGTCATGCACTTAATGCCGAGTCCAAGTTGAAAAGACAAACATTCCAACAGAAAAATATAAGCGGAAAGACCGCTGTAGAAACCAAACCAGCCCCAAAAAATGACATCCAACCCCCTATAAAACCTGTTGTTGATACTAAAGGTAAATGAATTTTAGGTCCTAAGCCCCCCAAGTCCAATATCACTTGTTACAAGTGTAGGCAACTGAGTCATAAATCGTCTGAGTGTCCTTTGAGACGGTTTCAACCTAGGACAAATTTGATTGAAAATACCGACGCAAGTGAAAACAGGAAGAAGAGATAAAAGTGCAAGGAGAATATGTTATTGGAGAGAGCGAGATCCTCAATGAGATTGCTGAAGTTACCGAACTAAATCTAGTGATCAATTGAGTCCTAGTAGCACCCAAAACTACCAAGGATGATTGGAGACGGCACAATCTTTTCCAAACTATCTATAATGCAGGGGGGGGATTCTGCGCTGTCATAATTAACAGTGGGAGCACAGAAAACTTTCTCCCAAGAGATGGTTGACAAACTTCAATTAAAAACTGATAAACTTGCATGATCTTATCGAATTACCTAGTTTAAGGACAGGGATGAGGTTTCAGTAACACGACAAAGTCTAGTTGAGCTTTCCATTAGGAAGACTTATACTGACGAGGTTTGGTGCGATGTAGTGCCTATGGACATATGTCACTTACTGTAAGGAAGATCTTCGCAGTTTGATCATAGCACCATATATGACGAGAAGGAGAACACATACATAGTCACTAAGGGCAACAAAAAAATTAGGTTGATTCCACTTAACAATACATCAAAGGCAAAGCCTAAATCAAACTTATCCCAAAAACCATCATCCACTAAGGTGCAATCCAGGATGGCCTTGAACAAGTCCCAATTTACCAAAAACCTAGCAGGATCTCCGATGGTTTATGTCTCAGTAATAAAAGAAACAACTAAAACTCCCGAGGTTTCCTTAGCTGTTTGACCACTGTTAGATGAGTTTTCTAACATCATGCTAGAGGAACTCTCAGATGGCCTACCCCTATGAGAGATATCCAGCACTGCATTGATCTAGTGCTAGGGGCGAGTCTCCTACACCAAACCCATTATACGATAAGCCCAACAGAGCATCAAGAACTGCATCGACAGATTACAAGAAGGAATACATTAGAGAGAGAGTATGAGTCCCGTGGCTGTGCCTGCTCTCCTCACTTCCAAAAAGGATGGAACAAGGAAAATGTGCATAGATAGTCGTATATAAGTTCCCCATTCCTAGGCTTGATAACATGCTTGACATGCTAGGGGGTGCGAAGATATTCTCTAAGGTCGACCTGAAGAGCGGATATCACCAGATCCGTATCCATCTTGAAGACAAGTGGAAAACAGCATTCAAAAACCAAAGGACTATATGAATGCTTGGTTATGCCCTTTGGGCTATCCAATGCCCCAAGCACTTTCATGCACACTATGAATCAGTTGTTGCAACCGTTCATTGCAAAATTCGTCATGGTATACTTTGACGACATTTTGATCTATAGCACAAGTCCTGAACTCCATCTGAACCACCTACAATAAGTGTTTCAAACCTTAAGAGAAAATCAGTTGTATCTAAATCTTAACAAGTGTACTTTTTTAATCAAAAGCCTCATCTTCCTAGGCTATATTGTGTTTGCCAATGTAATTAAAGTAGTTCCCGCTAAGATCAAGACAATTCAAGACTGGATAACCCTGAAAACCATAACTGAAATTTGAAGTTTTCATGGACTTGTGTCATTCTATCGATGCTTCATTCGAAATTTCAGTTCCTTGATTGCCCCAATTACAAACTGTTTGAAAGGGGAAAAATTTTGCTGAACTCCTGAGGCCGAACAAAGCTTCAAAATGGTTAAGGACAAGCTCACAAGCGCACCTATACTTGCCCTACCTAACTTTGAGAAGGTATTCAAAGTTGATTGTGATGCTTCACATGTGGGAATAGGAGCTGTGTTATCCCAAGAAAAGCGATCCATAACTTTCTTTAGTGAGAAATTGAATGATGCTCGATCACGTTATTCTACATATGATCTCAAGTTCTATGTGATTGTGCAAGCCTTGAAGCATTGGTGACCATATTTGATTCATCGGGAATTCATCCTTAACTCAGACCCTGAAGCCTTGCCTTATTTAAATTTCCAAATGAATCTTAACAAGAAGCATGCCAAATGGACTGCATTTCTACAAGAGTACACTTTCCACTTGAGATATAAGCAAGGTATAGTCAATCAGGTTGCTGATGCTCTTAGCCGTAGGACCCATCTCCTTATCATAGCTTCTTTACAGATTGTAAGGCTTGAGACTATTAAGGATTGGTACAAAGACAACCCTTACTTCAGACCTATCATGGAAAAATATTTGTCTTCCAACACTAATTTGTCCTCTGATTTCTGCATTGAGTCTAGATACCTTTATAAGCAATCCAAGTTATGCATCCTAGATGGTTCGCTAAGAAAGTCCTTGATTCAAGACTTGCATGATAGCGGTTTAGGGGGACATTTCAGAAGGGATAAAACCTTGGGGCTATTTCAAGAGCGCTACTATTGGCCAAGCATGCATAAGGATGTAGAACGATTCATGCAATGTTGTATGATCTATCAAACATTTAAGGATTAAAAACAGAACACAAGCTTATACACTCCTCTCCCCATTCCCTCTGCTCCTAGAGAAGACGTCACTATGGACTTTATTCTTGGCCTACCCAAAACTGTATAATATGTTGATTCAATCTTTGTGGTTGTAGATCGTTTCACTAAAATGGCTCATTTCATTCCTTATAAAAAGACGTCCGATGCATCACATATTATAAAACTGTTTTTCAGTGAAATTGTGTGTTGCATGGCATTTCTAGGTCAATCATGTCAGATAGAGATACTAAATTTGCAAGTCATTTTTGAAGAATTTTGATGACCAGAGCAAGTAAATTAAATTTTAGCAGCCTATATCACCCATGAACTGATGGGCAAACAGAGGTGGTAAATCAATCTTCGGGCAACTATTTAAGATGCTCGACGGGTGAAAGACTAAATCAATGAAATTTAATCTTACCACAAGCTGAGTTTGCATATAATAGTTTCATCAACAGAACCACAGAAAAATCTTCCTTTGAAGCCCCTCTATGGCCATCCTATTTCCCATTTTCTTGATCGAACACCTATTCCATATCCTAGTAGAGTTAGTGCAGAAACCGAATCCTACTTGAAACAAGTTCAAGAGGTGCAACAACAAGTTCATAAAAGGTTGCGGGATTCTACCGCCAAATATAAGGCAGCAGCAAACCTACACCACCGAGGTATGAATTTTAGTGAGGGAGATAGTGTTTTGATCTATTTTAGAAAGGAGAGATTTCCAACCAAAAGTTATAGCAAGCTGGGCAAAAAAAAGTTCGGGCCATTCAAGATTCTCAAAAAACTGAGGAAGAATGCCTATCTTATTGATCTGCCACCAGAAGTACCTATCTCCCCAATTTTCAATGTGAGTAATTTGTTCGAGTACCATGGAGAAGCACCCATTACTATAGGTGTCATAGTGCTACCTTTCATCACAGATGTAGAGGTGACATCAGAGTGCGTAGAGGAGATTTTGGATGTTTACGAGATCGAGACAAATCGAGGTACACATTGTCAGTATTTGGTACGTTGGGAAGGGCATTCATTGATTGATATCAGCTGGATTTTAGAGGTAGAGTTGCATCGGCTTTGAGAGGACCTATACCAAAGTTATCAAGAGGCTCTCTCGACGGAATCGAGATCTCTCCCACCCAAGGAGAACTGATGCAGCACATCGAGCCATTTTTATATTATTTATCAACTTATTATTTTTTTAATCTTATTTATGGTGTCTGATTCAATCGAGCCTAATTATTTTGAGAAAAATTGGATAGGTTGACCCAAACATGAACCAAATCCTTTTCTTTATTTTTGAGCCCGAGGATGCCAATTTAGATTTGTGGGGACCACATGATTCTCCAACAAATTTATCTCTTATTAGAGAAGAGGGAAGGAAAAGAAAAAGGAGAAAAAGAGAAAAAAGAAAGGAAAAGAAAAAGGGGAAAGAGAAAAACCGAAAAGAAAAGAAAAGAGAGGAAAGAGAGAAAATGGCATTTTTGGACCAATCAAAAAAGAAAAAAAAGGAAGAAAGAAGAAAAAAAGGTTATAAATATTGACTCTTGAGTCTTGGGAAGAGAGAAGTAAAAATAAAGATTTTATAGAAAACCTTAATCCACTCTCTTTACATGCGGCTTCCCTCTATCTTCCAATTCATAGATGCTTCTTCCTTATGCTTGGATTGATCTCTCCTTCCTGTCCATTTCTTCCAGATCTTTCTTGCTTTTCATCCTTCCTGTGCTGGTGATTGTCTATTGTAGTGCCACTATCCTTAGTGGTCATAGGTAACTCGCTTCTGATAAACCTGTTGCAACCTTGAACCTCATCAATCTTCACCTTCTCATCCAAAGTAATCGCCATTATCTTGTAATCATCGAAACCCATTACCCTCTTCACCTTTCTACAAAATATATCCACTTTCTGTTTAATAATTAAGCTTAGAAAGTCATTTCCTTTTTTTCCTGCAATTACTATATGCACTTGGTATTGGTGTATTGATCTCAGTGGTTGGTCTTTCATTTTAATTCTTATGGTTGTTATCAATCTATTTTTGGATTATATTGCAGTTGAGATTTATTTTATTTCCTGTATTGGACTTTAAAGTTCAATTTTTTTAAAAAAATCTTATCAAATCCAGATCTAGAATTTAGGATTGTATTTTATTTTTTAAAACCTTCTTCCCACTGCACTATAAAGTGGCTGCAACACTGCAACAACACTCGCAGCTGCATTAGACTTATAATGGTATCTCTCCATCAAGCCAACCTTAAGAGATAATCTAACAAGGCTAAGTCAAAGATGAGAAGAGAACAATCTATTCTAATTACGTAGAATAAATACTTAACATTCTATCCAGTTAATTAATTATAACCTTCATTCAATCCTTGCAATGATATATCTAATAAGGACAAATCAACCCTAACTATCTAAACATGTTAAAGTTTTTCCTTCTTTCCAAAAGGCAGTATTAACAAGGATGGTAAGTGGACATATCTGAACTGAATTTTAACTTAATGAGCATAGGAAAATAAGATAGGTTATCCTGGGATTTCTATTGAAACATGTGGCAAGTGAGCAAGGCAAAGGGTTATTTTTTGAGTCTCCTGCAAGGAATAACCTGTAATATGATAATCAGGCTCAGTGAGTTAGCTTCATTTATATAGGTCAGGGCAGGCTACCAGAACTGAGAATATGCTTGCAGGGGATGATCACACCATTAGGGTTAGAACTTGGGACAAGAAGCATTAGAATTCCTATTGGTTCAGTGGCAAATAGATAACCTGGGACTTTAAGTCAGATCAAAATCCTGATTTGTATAAAGAGAGCTAGTATTTCAGAAAGTCACAGCGGTAAACTATTAGAAAAATGAGAAGAATATAGATTTTGATCTCTTCTGCAAAGTATCAGCAGATAAGAAGAACAAGAACAGCAAGGATAGAAGCAGGGAAATAGATGCAGGGATTGGTTGAATGGATCTAAATAGCCAGACCAAACTTTGCACTAATTTTCTATCTTCAAATATAAGTCAAAAACATGCCCTCAACAGAATCATAACAAAGGTTTTAAATACAGTGGATTGACCCATCCTATATTGGTCCATTTCCTGACCTATTCCATCCCAACAGTCAAGATGGTAGGATGCCCTGCCATCCCACTGGTACTTAAAACCTTGACCATAACCCCATATTTGATAATCCAACATGCAACAATCTGACCAATTAAAGTTCTACTAGGACTCTACATTATAAAGGAACAAAAGCAGCACTTAACCTGTCGACATATACCATTCTTAACAGGTCATCTGGCACCTAAATCTTGTCTAATAAGTAAACAAATAAATGGAAAAGAGCAAATACAACCTGGCTAATCAAAGATATTAACACTTACTAGTTAACCTTTAGAACTAAAATTATAAAACATCATCCAAAAGATTAAATCCTAGATGACACACAGGCAGACATATAAACAGATAAAATGATGTTTGTTTATGCGCATTTATGTGTATGCAAACATATAGGCATACACCTACCTACACATCTCATGTGTTGCTCAAGTTGGAGCTTCAAAACAAGGATTGCTAAACAACAGTCTTGAACCCGTTCCTGAACCAACCTCGTATGCTCCTGAATATGCTCATCCACTCATTTCTTGTGCCATATTAAGGTATGTGCAACATAAAATTTATCCATTTTCGAATTAAATTTCAAGTATTCCCTGCTTTGTACCCACTTAGAGCAGGGTGTCCACTTCTACCTCCTCTTCCTCTACCTTCATTTCAAATTTCCAGCTAGGATATCCTGTTTATACTACTAGCCAACATTTTCGGAACCAACCCAAACCGCCTAGTTCGGAGCATTCCAAACCGAACCAGCGCCCAACCAGCCCAGTTCGTACGTGGAATTCGGAATCTAGACCAAAAAAAAAAGGAAACTGCCCAGTTTGGATCCGAACCGGTCGGTTCAACACTGTTTCAGACCGAACTGCCTAGTTCGGTGTTTTTTATAAGGAAGATAGGCAGAAGCCTTTCGGCTTTCTCTGTTTATTTCTCATTTCTTCCCGTAAATCCATCACTCTTCCACTCCAGGAATGGCAAGAAAATGAAGGAATAAGATAGATTAAAGCTAAGTTTTCCATCCTAGCTCCCTCTCTTCTCTTCCCCTCTTCTTTTTTTTAAAAAAAAAATTCATGAAAAATAAAAAAATAAGGAGGAACTATGTCAAAATTTTATTTTTTTGTATGATTTTAATATATATTATAGATCTATGGATGATCTACACAATGACATTAAAATTATTAATTTTTATTAGGTATATAATTTTTTGAATTAAAATATATATATATTTTTAGAATAAAAATCATTAAAAAATAAATTTTGAAAAAAAGACTATAAAATCATATTATTAATAAGGGACTTACAAGCTACTTTCAACATAAATTTGATGCCAAGTTATCAATATTTTGACGCATCTTGCGCATAGTATTTTAGGTTTAAATTTCAAAAAAAAAAAAGCATTTTATACATATTTATGAACTAAGAATTTATATGTAGCATCAATGATAAGATTCTATATGGATGTAAGATCAATTTTTTTTATTTTTTTATTTTTTAAATATAATTTTTTTAAAAAAATTAAAAATAATTAAATAATTTAAAAATATAAAAAAATAGATAAATAAAATCGATCATTTTTACATAATTATTAAAATAATGTGCTTATCAATTTTTAGGAATGGATTCATCACGAAAGAAAAAGGATTCGAAGCATGATATTGGTTAGGAGCATGGAAAAATGCTCTCAAGCCAGCATCATTATAAATGTCAATGGTGTAACATAGAATTCAAAGAATGAGAGGTTATACGGTTAAAACAACATTTGGCTAGCGGCTATCCGTATGTAGCTATGTATCGTAAGCAGCATTTTTGGAGCCAACCCGAATCGGACGGTTTGGGGCATTCTGAACCGAACCGGCGCCAAATCGATCCAGTTTGGTCGTGAAAATCGGCACAAAAAAAATAAAAAAAATAGAAAACTGCTCGATTCGGCCCTGAATCGGGCATTACGGGCCTAAACCGGTTAGTTCGGCCCTGTTTCGGACCGAACCGATGGGTTCGGTGCTCATTTAAGAGAAAGAGGCAGAGAGGAAGCCTTTGGCTTGCTCTCCTTATTTTTGGGTTCGCCTCGAACTTTTGCTCACCCGCCCACTCCAGAAACATCAGGAAAACAAAGAAAAAAGATTGATTTGAGGTAAGTAACTCATCCCAGCTCTCTCTCTCTTCTCATCTCTTTTTTTAAAAAAAAATTCATAGAAAATAAAAAAACAAGGAGAAACTATGTCAAAATTTTATTTTTTTTGTATGATTTTAATATATAATTTTATATTAAATTTTTTTTAAATTAATTTAAGCATATTAAGATCCAATAATATATGATTTATGTATTTTAGATTCGCATCACATATGATTAACATTATTTTCGAATTCCGAGGGATACAAATATTAATTAATATCAATAAATAATAATTTAAATATTTTTTCAAAAAAAAATTATTGAATATTTTTCTTGAAAAATAATAAAAAAACAACCAAAAAAAATTGGCGTGCCGATTTGATTGGCACGCTACCTGTACCGTGTGTCAGTACGATTCGGTATCGGTATCGTACCGACCGACGATCGGCACGGTCCCCGATCTCAGTACCAAAAATCTTGATCGTAAGTGTCTATCAAAGGTCCGCCAATTGATGAAGAAGCACTTCGCTAATTTTAAATCAATGAAAGAAAAAAATTAAGATAGAGATGAACCGTCGAGCAGCAGAGCAACCTTCTTATCACGCTAGAAAGTCAAAGAAAGGATTTGCTCCAGATAATGAGCAAGCATAGATCAATGCTGCCATTCGGATGAGTGTGGATGATCAATGATAGCTACAGGAGCTGGTCAAACATAGAGTTTCATTTGGATCGTCAGTTTATGAGGATGGATCAGGCTAAAGGAGCACTATAGCAGAGTCTAAGTCATAATTTAAAAGAACATCCTCAGTTAGAGAGCCTGTCAGTAGAGGCACCAACCATCTTACATCCATATTAAGAAGCATTTGATGATAGAAAGAAATCCTCTAGAGATATTCCAATAAGAGCCACTATTCATGATTTGGATCTATATGCATTTCCTAGTAGAGATTCCAAGCAACAAAAGATTGACACTATATTAAAGAAAGATAAGAAGGATATGTGGCAAGCTATTGGATCTTGGTTTCACTTCAATCAATCCTAGCGAATGCTATAGACAATCCATATTATCGCTCTGCCATTTAATCTATACAGGCTATCGGTCCAGTGTTGATCCTCCAGGACCAAGAGATATTCATGTTGAGTTTTTTAACAGCAATAAGAAAGATTTAGAGAAATGGATTGCATCATTTAAGAGCAAGTGGCCGATGTATGGATTGACTGTGATGTGCGATGGTTGAACTGGTCCTACTAGACGAAGCATCCTCAACTTCTTGATATATTATGATGAAAAAATATTTTTCCATAACTTTATTAATGCTTTAGCTAAGGTGCACGATGCTAGCTACATCCTTAGATTGATGGAGGAGGTGATTGATCAAGTAGAAGAGCGAAATGTCATACAGGTTGTCAATGATAATGGAGTATAATATAAGGTTGCAGGAGTTATTGATGGAGCAACGACCATATTTTCTGGATCCCATGTGCTACACATTAGAGCTGTCAATGGGTTGGGTCCAGACCCGAGACCCATGGGTATTTATCCAAAGGATCCGAGTCTGGTAATAGTATTGGACCCGTTTACCCAGACCCGAATCCGGATCCGATAAACCATGATATAAACGAATAAGGTCTGGATATTTAGTATCTAGACCCAATAGACCCGAAACCCGAATTATATATATAATATAATATAATCATATTATATATAAATATTAAAAATATTTTGAGCCGTTCGATCAAAGATCCAACGGCCTAAACTCATTCGAGAAAAAAACCCTAATCTATTTTTAAATCCCTCTCCCTTTCTGTCTTCCTCCCTCCCTCTATCTCTCGACCGTCGACAGCACCTCTCTCTTCCCTCCTCCCCGCCTCTCCCTCCCTTCCAAGCCGACGGATCGCGGCCGGACCTCAATCTCGCTCGCACCCCCTTCCCTTTCTCTCTCACAATCTCGGTCTCCCTCTCTCGGTCTCTCCCTCTCTCAGCCTCTCCCTACCTCTCCCTCCCCTCCTCGCCAGCGGGCCGCATCCGAACTCCCTCCCTCCCTCCCTCAATCTCTCACTGGACCCCCTCCCTCTCTCTGGATCTCTCGCCGAACCCCCTCCCTCTCTCTCCCTCTCTCAATCTCGCTCGCCGACGGTCGGCGAGCAACCCCACTCCCTCTCTCCGACTTTCAGTCTCCCTCTCTCACTCTCTCCCGGACTCTCCTCTCTCAATCTCCCTCGTCGGCAGCCAGACCCTCTCCCTCTCCCGATCTTGCTCTCCGCCCACCGACAAGCGACCAGACGCTTCCTCTCTCCCTCTCTCAATCTCCCTCTTGGTCTCTCCCTCTCTCAGTTTCAGGTCCCAGAAGGCCAAAACCGTCTCTCTCTCTCAGTCTCTCCCTCTCTCAGTTTTAGGTCCCGGAATCAGGTCCGGATATCCGAGATCCATTAGGGTCTGGGTCTGGTACTTCAAAATCAGACCCATCGAGTATTAGGGTCCAGGTCCGATACCAGTAACTAAAATCAGATCCGAATCTGGATATCTAAGTTCCAACCCGAACCCGACCCGTTGACAGGTCTATTGCACATTGTATTGATCTGATGTTGATGAATATTGAAAAGATTTGTAGGATGCAAAAGATAGTAAAGTCAATACAAAGCATCACTAGATTCATTTATAACCATACATGGATCCTACATTGATGCGGCAGTATGTTGGAAACGATATATTGAGATCAGGTGTCATACAGTTTGCTACCAATTATATAGCACTCGATAGTCTGATTGATAATAAAGTATAGTTGCATTAAAAATTTGTTAGTAGTGAATGGCAGGAGAGCAGAAGTGCTAGGACAGGCACTGAGGGAAGAACTGTGGAGAGCCTAGTGACGAGACAGTCATTCTAGCAGCAGGTTGAGAGGATGATGGCGACTATCAAACCTATGTATGAAGTGCTTCAGGCTATGGATGGTGAGTGATACTTTTAAATGGGCTTTCTATATCATATGATGGAGAGGGCAAAGAAATAAATCAAGATGATAAATCCAAAACATGCATATGAGTACATCAGGATTATTGACCATCGATGGGGTTATCAGATGGGTAGGAAGTTACACTTAACAGATAAGCAGCAAATCAACAATTTTTTAAAAATTTATATAAATAAACTAAATCAATTATGACAATCTATGTACAGCTTACTATCTGAATCCGAGGTTCCAGTACTCCATACCTAGGATTGGCATGGATGAAGAGCTTTTGTCCGCCCTACGAAATGTAATAGATAAGATGGAGCCCAATGCAGACATCACAGCTATGTGTCTTAAACAAGTTAAGTTCATTCATGTTTATTAACTTAGAGATGTTTTTGATAAGACATTATAAGTTTATAACAAATAATTTTTTTATTGATGAAAATATTTAAGGAGGGCACAAAATTATTTGAAAGTAATGTAGCAGTTAAAAGCAAATTAAAGATGAATCCAAGTATATATCAATAAGTTTATTTTTATATTCAATCTTATTTTTGATTTTGCTGATTTTCAATTATTTTGTAGTTGGATAGTAGGTGCATTTTGATGGATTTGCACGATATCTGAGAGATCTTACGATCAAGATCCTCCTTCAGACGGTTTCATCAAATGGATGTAAGCGTAACCGATTGACCTTTGCCCTTATCCACAGCAAGCAAAGGAACCGTCTAAAATAGAAACGTCTTAACATCTTATATATGTACACTACAATCTGAGATTGAGGCTCAAATTTATTCAAGAGGAAGTTCAGCTGAAATACTTAAATCCGTCTTGTAATAATTTTATTGCTGAAGATGAAGATGAAGATCCGATGATCGGATGGATCATGAGTCAACAGCATGATCCAAAGCTTAATGAGTCAGGATCATCTCCACAATCAACCAGTTTTGTTGCTAGCAAAGCTGGGGTGGACGTCTCTCAGTAGGCAAGCAATAACATTCCACCTAAACATTCAGCCGATATCCCATAGCATCCACCCTCACAGCCTAGACAGCTAGAGCAAGACATGAGCAAAAGAAAAGAAAAGGCAAGTACGGCCCCACTAGAGTCCGAGCATTCGGTTCACTCAGATTTAGATATCAGATGGAGCAGTGATGGTAGTTCTTCAGCTGGTCATAGATCTAATGATCATAAAGAGACCGAAGGATAGAAAACAGCCAGTTGATGGTCTTCGATTTACTGGTGAGTCTCAATTTATACACGCCACGCAGGATAGGGACCACGATGCACGTGCTGGTAGAGCCCATGATGATATAATTTCATACAGACGATGGGCTCTATGAGATCATTCAGGACATCATGCAGTTGCAGATGACCTCACACATGGAGTAGGATTCATAGATGTATCAGGTTCATCTTCATATTTTGAATCCTCCTATCCGTAGCCATAGCCATCCTATGATCCTTACGGATATAGATATGGATATGGTGCATCAGAGACATCTTCTAGTGGCTACCATCCTATGCAGCTCGGAGCATCTTATAAATCGAATTTTGCTGCTAGTATATTTGGATGGATCCCTTCACAACCATGCTATCAGTCCGAGGATACCGCTCAGAGCCAGGACCTAAGTGACACTTCGAGGGTGAGTTATGATCCAGCACGCCTACCTTATGGATCCTTAGAGAGCTAGATTGATGTTCCTTCTGAATATATAAATGATCCTACTATCTATGGACATCGATGGTTGATCAGATTTTGATGAATGGTACGTATTTAGTATTTTTAGATTTTTTAATTGATTTAAGCATTTTAGGATTCAATGATATCTGATCTATCATCTATGTATTGATTATTTAAGATGCTAAATAATATTTTGTCACACTTAGGTTCATATCACATGCGATTAACGTTGTTTCTGAGTGATACAAATACTAATTAATATCATTAAATAATAATTTAAATACTTCTTTCTCAAAAAAAAAAATCATTGAATACTTCTTCCAAAAAAATAAAAATAAAAACAAAAATAAATTGGCATGCCGATTTGATCGGCATGCCTGCCATACTGCATGTCGGTATGGTTCGATATCGGTATAGTACCGTACCAGCCGACGACAGGCACAGTCGCTGGTACCAGTACCAAAAACCTTGCTACTGACTTCTGCTCAACTCTTGGATCCCTTTTGATACTCAACAATGGTTATAAGTTTATCAAGTAACAGGCCCACTTTTGATGCCACATGTAAACATGCAAAAACTTCGCAAATGCAAGTGCGCAGACACAAACAACATCCATCCACATGCAGAGAGAGGGGGGGGGGGTGGATGGAGGGAGGAGAGTTCAATTGCATCTGAACATGTGGAACTTGTGTTTTATTCAAAATTATAAGCAGGTCTGTAAGTAATGATGATGGCATATTCTTGTTCATATGCATGCGTGGGCAATTGAAGCATTCAAAAGGAAACCAAAAGAAATATTCCATGAGAATGAATAACTTTTCATGCTTGATTGATACATTCAGCAACAGATTTTAGACAGAAACAAGAAACAAAAATAAAGCCAATGCCAAGTTTAAACAAAAACTACATGTTATGCCTTTTTTGAGAGTAAAAGTACATATTATAAGTCATTTCAGTATATTAAATATATCAGAAATTGAATGTCATAAATTGTTGCTTTTTTATGAAATTTAGAGGACGAAATTGTTTACCGACGCAATTCATTTAAAGAAACACTAATGGTCAAAAAATAGTTCCCATCTACAGGTTACCTATCACAAAAATTTTCTAACTTCTGCTCCAATATCGAGGTTCATTATACTTGATGCAAGATTAAGTGCCCAGGAATTTTTCCATGGGTTTGCCCTCTGTTCTAGATATAAGATGTCTTATTGTGTTGGTACCAAAATCAAGTTCGTCAAGGAAAGTGGAACAGTTACATTATGTTCTTTATCTCATGTTGTGCTAAACCATAACCCAACGTAGATATCCACAACAGTCTTACATTTTTTATTTAAAACAGTGTTTCCATCTTTTAGCAGCAAAGATAGAGTAGCAACAGCATCATTCTTTGTAGTCACATTTCAAGATGTTAAGCCTTTGCTAGAATAGCTTGCTTATGCCACTGAAAGAAATACTAAATTTGCACAACTGAATATAAAGTTAGAGGTATTTAACTATGATCAAGCTTATTTAACTGAAGCAGTTATCTCACAAAAAGAACAACAGTAAAAACCTTCTCACAAGCAAAAAGGTAATGCACATCAGTTTGTCTTGAACTGCCAATAAGAGTGACCAACTAACCTGTATTTACTTCATCCCCTCCCAGGTGAAACAGGCCAAATGGAAAAAATTTTCTCATATCTGCAACAGAATATCCAGTCAAGATCTTATATAATAGTTCATAGCAACACTAAAATTGTTATGCTGAAGAATACAGGGCTTTTCCCAAAAGATAATAAGCAAGCTTCTGAGGAACCAGATCAATACAGTGAGTTCCAGGTATGTCCAAGGTAGCTCTATGACCTGAATAAAAATCTGATATGATATCCAAATGAGTAAATGTTGATATGGACTGACTCCAACACTAAAATCACTGGAAAGTTATTGCTGATATATAAGACTGCTACATGGTGATGTTATCAAGCCTAACATACATTGCTGACCCTTGAGCTTTTTGGGATCAACTGGTTAGTTAACAGATGTTTCTACACCAATATCCTCAATTATATAGTCATGGTTTGTGAATTTCAGCCAGGCACCCTACAAATCTAGAGCCATGTAATGGACCACTTCCAGCTTAGAGCCAAAAGGAGTTGGCTCAAGCAAGCCCGTTGATCAAGCTAGTTAATAGTAAATCATCCTCATTAGCTTGTGGGTGCAATCAGGTCCTTGTGTAGCTCTTTCATCTAGTTAGACTAGCTTGTTTGGAATTTAAATATGACACAACTTTGCATTGGAAGAGTGGACCTGTTCAGCATTTTCTAACAGAATTACAGTACAACAATTAGTTTAAATCCAGATATAATTTTCCAAAATATACAGACACAGTAGTTGCAAGATTGGTTAGTCATGTATAACGCCCTTATAGATGAAGTTGTTTTGCTTGTAGCTTCCTTACTGCTCACGAGAGGGCATTTGTTCATCGTAATTGCATACTAATGCATTTGTTACTAATAAATGCATTATTATGCAACCTATCCGACTTCCTTCTCCTCAAGTGTCATTTTAGATTAAGTAAATTTTGATTTAAATGAATATATTCAAGTTAAAAATTAAAACTGTTATAATTTAGAGGATGCATTAGCTGATTAAGAAGTATATATAGGAACTATAATTGGGAAATGTTCATACAAAACTGCATCTTACTGCATCAAGAAACAGAGGATTAATTTCCAATGACACTTTACTATTTGCTTCAAGTTTTTGTGGTGGCTGTCACTGTTTGGAACTTTTGAAGCAATTTATTTTAACCACAAGAGGCTAGCGTTGCAAAGTAGACTAGTAAAATGAAAAATGATAAAATGCCCTAAATTAATATCCTAGTCAAACTGAACTTTTATTTATTTTTTCAAAAAGAAAAAAGGAAAAAAGAAAACTGACCAGTAAGGATTCCAGAAATCACTTCAAATGTGAAATTTTTTGCAACATCCAGGGGCTCGGTACAGTTGCGAGAAGGCCAAAGGTTAGGGTAACCAGCACCCCTGCCCAAAACATCAAATATGTTCACAAAATAACAACTACAGCTCTACAGATGCAGCAGTAACTGTAATATGACAGAATACCAAAGCCTTAAATCTGGCAAGATCAAATGAACATCTTTCATACTCATAGAATCCATATAGGTAAATTTCAATTTCTGCAGAGAAAAGGAGGATAATTAAACCCCAGAATTTAACTAATATGCTCTTTTTTTTTACAAAAAAATATTCTTTTTTTTAATTAATTATGTTTGAGGCATTAACTTAAAAAAATTTGTTATTTTGAAAGCTACCCATTTGTCCTCCAAATATCATTGTTCATGAAACTACAGCATATTTGTAAGCTAATGTTTGCCCATATCATTCATATTTGGCATGGATAAAGAAACCATACACTTGAATTCTACAAATAATATGGGATTGGGGTTCTATTTGGCTTTTAGACTAGGAACTTGTACCTTAAAGGTGAAGTTGGTGCCCTGTATAAAATCATTCTACCTGCCAGCTGGTCTTTTATGTCTCACAGCAAGCCCCTCTCACACCCAATGTTGACTCCACCAAATATTTGGTGTCAACTGGTCAAGATCAGGTCCAGAGAGAGGGTGGAGGGTGGAGGGTGGAGGAGAGGGCATTGGCAAGTTTGACTCAAACACCTCATTACCCCATTATACATTTGATGATCAAATTTCACTTGTCCGACAATGGAAGACAAAAACTTGCTTCCAGGGACCCAAAAAAACAAAACTAGTATTAAAGATATCAAACATAAAAGTTTGGGAAGGGGGTGAAGACAACAGGAGAGAGAGAAAGTAGCTTGGTTTGGCCCAGGAGGTGTGTGGACTGTCACTCTTAACAGTCACAGTTTTTGTCATACAGTAAGTTGCAGTACCTTTCTTTTCAACATTCCAGCCTGAAAATTGTTTTGTCTTGATGTAGTCTCTTTAGGATCATAGAGCATTAAAAAAAACATAATCATACATCAGAAGTTGTTAAGATATTGTTACCATGATTCTGCATGCCCAGGGACATCAATCTCTGCCATGATGTGGATACCTGAAAGAGAACAATTAAAGCAGCTATAGTAATTGATATCTCATCAGTTCTTAAGTGACATGCAGCAACAATCCCCATGCATTAAATAATAATTAGGAATATGATGATCTACACCACACAACCTACTGAACTATGCAATATATATTTGTATCTCATAGGACAAGAATTATGGTACTTTGCAGTTGCAAAATATAAGACTGAAGTAAACAAAAAAGAGATCTTGATACCTCGTTTCTTGGCAAAGCTGTTCACCATAAGATATCCATGTACAAATCAGAAAAAATGCAAATATTAGGCCAATAAGAAAGCAAATAATGATAGGTCAAAGAAAGATGAATACTAAGAATTTTCATTAATAAAGATAACTTGTGGTGAAAATCAAAACATAGAAAATGTAGAAGGATGTGCTTCATAAAAGAGTAAACATATTAAAAGAGTAGGATTCAAAACATGGTTTGCCGTATTGGTGCATACTGCCTCATATCATGCATACCCTACCGTACCGATCTGGACCAAGACTCGATACAAGGAGCATACCGAATCTTGGTACACCAAACTGACACTATACCGAGTGCATCAACATTGTATGAGCATGGTACTAAGATGGCAAACCTTGGTGGAATATATAACCATCTCAAATATAAAGCGATATCTACAATCCTAATTAGCTCTTTTTAATAAAAACTGATTACAGGGCACAATACAAAGGTGACATAAATGTGACATCTTTTCCTTCTTATTGGAGTGATCATACAATATGTCAAGGTTTGGACGACTCCACCATGTTCCATGGAAATCCTCATCACATCCAGAAAAATGCAGCCAACTATGGAAGACAAGGGACAGGCAACCTCTCAGTGCAATCATCATGGTCCTTCGGACCTGAGCAACCAACCATACCATGTTTTCCATGATTCAAGTTTCTCTATGTATTTAAATTCTGGGAGTCTTGTAAAATACATCTTTAAACTAATCATATTCTTATTCCTTGTGAGGATTGAAGATTTAGAACAATACTAGAAAATTTTCTTTCACTAAGATTTCTCGGGATTCCATCTATGCTTCTAACTTTGTCCAACTCAAATGCTATCTTAATCCTTCATCAGCACGCAAACATATCAGTTCTGTTCCATTTTTGACTTGGCCACTTTTAGGGTTTTTATTATTTAAGCATTTTCCATCAAACCTTGGATCATAATCATTAACATGATCCCTACAAACCCACTATTTTCAGCATTAACCACATCCATTAACATTTTTTTTCCTTCTTCACTGTAGATTGGTCTTTCCAGAACCTCCCTGGATGCTACCGTTGTTGGTGCTATGTCCAGAATATTGGCTTGACTCTATATCTTAATTATGTCCAGAAGATTGGTGCTTCATCTTTGTCTTAATTATGAAACTGGTTATTGTTGCTTTGATCCTTGCAGATTATGTTGATTTTTGGGTTCAACTTGCCCAACATAATAAATTACATGATAAACTGTTTATATCCGGCATATTTGACTTTCATCTTATGCACCAAGATTGTCTCCAGACCTGCATCAAAGTCTTGATAGTCTGATATGCACCAATGGTGACTCTGGTACCTTCTTCGTTGAGCATGATAACTGCTGGTGGCTCTTCTTCTTTCAGCATTACCTGCTTAAGGACTCAGCTGTGCTTCATCCTGTGTTTAGTATTTAGTGGTGGCTCATCTTTCATGAGCATTGTCTGCTTGTATCCTGCTAGTAGCTTACTACAAAACCATATTGCTGTCCTGAGCCATTCCAGATTGTTATCAGTTGACTTTGACAATTAGACACTTGGTTGTTGGTCAACTTTGTTAGCCAGTTGACCATGTCACTTTGAAGTGCTTTATTTAATTCACACTTGCCATCTTACATTGTCTTTCTTTCATTTTTCTGAAGCAAGTTACCATTTTATATTGTCAAGGGCCATTAATCCACAAGACAAAAGGTTTCTACTTTCTAGCTTGATGCTCTTTGCCATCGCAAAATCCAGTACTACAGCATATATCAAATGGCTTTAATCACTTCATCAATTGCCATTTTGGTTCTATATAGCTTCTCTTTTAGTATCATCTCAACCTGTTATGGACTTCCTACTTCACCATCATTTGCACCATGGATTCTAATATTGCCAAAATGGGATGAAACCATTGGTATCATGTCATTCTGACACGAAAACAGGATCAAGATGGGCCCAATGACAGAAATACAGTGGAATAGGGATGAAGAGAAAGCAGGCAATGGTTGGAGTAGGAGCAGGGGCCTCCAACACATTGACTCGCAGCATTTGTGATGGTTTTCTGGCCACTTTGCCATTGCCTCTCACCTCCAAGCCAAGAGGAGAATACAACGATCACTCAGGAGGAGAGAGAAAAAGAGCGATATACCAGAGAGGAGTGATGGTGCATAGCAGCTTCACAAGGAAGAATGCTACTGGTCCCGATGGCTTATTAGGGGCTTTAATACCAACCAGTGCTTCAATATCCATTTCAACCTTGCAGTCCAGTGGAAAACCAGGTCTTGGGGCGACAGAGAGACACCTCATCCCGAGCATTAGGACTTAGAAGAGTATGTGAGGCATACCATTCCACAAGAAACTAGCATACCCCCATATCATGAGATTTAATTCCTTGATGTGCACCTTCATCACTTTAATTTATCAGCAAATCCTAGCACTCATACCCCTCCTTTTGCAATGCACCCTTAGGAATCATTTTAGCTTCTCAGCATCTAGCAAGGTTTCCATCTTGGCAAGATCTCAGAGATGTGAGTTTATATCAATATCAGCCATCCATCAGCATGATCTTATCAATGTCTTGGCTTAGATAAACTGAAATACCCCTATATATTGATTGATACATTGACATGCTATCAAAATATCAGCCAATATTTCCTAATCAAGATTTTATCACATCCAAGTAATTATTACTAAATATTCAAATCAATTACTTAAAATAGCACTTAATGCCTACATTGCATTTGTAGGTAAAAAATAATTGAGCAAACATTGAATAAGACAGTACCCAATGGATCGCAAGTAGCGAAGTGTTTATTCCATGAAGGTTTATTTTTGACCCAATTGTACCACGTAGTCCTTTAAAAGGCGTTCAGAGTGAGTTAATTCAGCTCCATGGTTTCTTTCCCTGAATCAAAATTTCTAACATACCTTATCGGTTAAGATTTTTGATTCTGAAATTCTAAAATACTGGCCAACATCCTAGGTTATCTTGGCCTTCCCTTTTTCGGCCAAAGCTTCCTTCTACCCAATATCTCAGTCCATCTTGGTATTTGCAACCCACTTAGATGACCGAGTTCAAAACCTTGGCACCTAGTATTCTACTTATATAGTAACACTCATACCATGGTTTTCTATGCCACCTCCTCTTTTCTCCTTTCTTCATCAACGCATCTACTGGGTGATTCAATTTTCTCATAAAAAATCCATCTCCATTTGAGATAAGGGATGTTAGAGGCAGTTCATCAAATAATATGAATGTCACAACATTAAAAAGTTCAGTAAAAATATCCATTGAATTATATTTTTCCGATGAATGTACACATGCATGATATGCACATAATAATATGTATTTTTAGTTCTAGAAATGTCATACGCATAGGGTCTATTTCATCGCAACTACTCGAAAGTGTAAACATTCACATTTCCTCTCTGACTTTGGCCCATCACCAATGAAAAAAGATCAGCACTTTTTGGAAAGTCAAAGGCTTGAGCTCTTCAATTAGGCCCTGACTTCCTAAAAACCAAGAACATAGAAATAGCAACTTTTGCTGAAACCCAACTTTCAGGATGTCAGTCCCAACAAAACACTTCTGTAGTGCAACTCTTTGAGCTATATGTGTTAGCTTCACGCCGTTCACATATATAGAGACTTGTTAACAACCCAATGAGGAACACATAAATACAAGTTAAAATTGGATTCTGGAAGGGGTATGTTATGAGAGAACAAAAGAGACTCAGACTGTTAGACCTGACATGGAATGTACCCATTCTTTTGGACCTAGAAAAAGAGAACCAATTGCCGGAGTAGATTTCACAGTCTACCTCAAGGCTCAAGCCAAAAGAATTAGCCTTGTTTATGCTTTTGTTTATGATTTTGATTATGATAATGTTCACATAGTGCCTCAAAAATAGGGATAAGCCGAAAAAAAAAGTCTGATAATGTCATAAATTTGTTTCCCAACATAAAACAGATACTAGATAGCTGGGTGCTCCAGATGCAATTTCTGAAAAGTTTACAATAACAATGGATAACTCATTGTTTTAAAAAACAACAAAGATAAATCATAGAATTTACAAACATTGTATGTTAATTTAATTTACAGGAAGAATCGCCATTAACAACTGAAACAATTTTCCACAATCTTATAAAGAAACTCAATGTAGAAGTGCACTTATCAAAACTAAATTACAGAAATACCTAAGTTTTCTAAATAACACTCAACAGAAGAAATAACAAATTAAGAATACTTGAAATTCTTAACATACTTCAGACTAGAAAATTACAAGTTTTTCTGAATACTATGCTTTTAAGGATGAAAATATTTAGAATGTTTGAGCAGATAGTCAAGTTAGCAGCACACAACGAGAGCATTTAAAGTATGGAACCCCAAAAGAGCATAAACCTCTATACTAAGAATAATGCGAAGAAGATGACAAATGACATACTCGACAACTTCATATGCATCCTCAACAGTATATCTCTCCCACTTTGTGTATGAACCCTTCCACAAATCTGGATATGAAGGTACCTCTAAAGGAAAGGATTGTTCGTCTATGATGTGCCAGTGGAGAACATTCTACTGAATGCCATTCACAATATCAGTAGATGGAAAAAAAGTTATGAAATGTGAGACAGAAAAAGGAAAGAAGGAATGCGAAGAAAAAAAATGGTGGAATTGACCAATCTGACTTGACAAAAGGAATACTTCTTACCATTTTAGCATACGACATTGAGTCGATCACTTGCTTGATCACACTTACTGGTAGGTAATGTCGTGAGGTATCTGTAAATGGGTACAAATACACACAAAATGGAGAGTCATGTGCTTTTAATTTTTGAAACACGCACACACACAAAAAAAAAGAAAAAGAAAGAAATAGCCAAAATAAAAGTAAGTAAATTTGTCTGATGCACAGCACAGTCATTTTCTTACCAAGGAGAAGCCCGCGAAAAGCAAACCGTGGTTCATCTTGAACGTACCATGGGGCATTGTACACTTCTACAGTTTTAGTTTCATAGTTAAATATACACAATTGGCTGAATGTCTGGAAACAGTGAAGTTCAGTCAGAAAAGGAGTTTTCAAGCATTTGTATATAGGCAACAAGTTGCAGAATGTAGTACATCGAAAAAAAGCTACCAAACTGACCATAATTCAGCATACAGAAATAGTAGTTTTCAAGGGGAAAAGAAAGGTAGACACTCATTAGGGGCTCTGAGAACAGTATCCCTATGTATATGCATTCTCTCTGTGTGTGTGCATGCACATCTACTGACATATCTCCAACTCTGAACTGGTGATCATGAAAAATTTCCAAACAGAATACGTGTAATAGGAAACATCCAACAATTGCATTACCATTTAACCTCTAAACTTAACCACCACCAACATTGAGTAATTTTATCGAGTGTATGTATATGCACATATATAAATACATGCATATGTATGCATGCATGAATATGTGCTTGTATGTATGTATGCATGTATTCATACACAAATATGGTTAGAATTTCTATCGTGCAATGGTAGTAATGCACATTGGTTAGTATCAGAAATCTTGTCATTGGTTACAGGTTCCAAGACGTCCCTCACTGCACAACCATTTCTGGTAACTTCCAGATTACCCTTTAGCAACCACATGAAGAACATTGGAAAATGTTTGAGTCCTTGACATGCTAGTAGTAGAGTATAATGACTAGAATAACAGAGGGTCATGAATTTGAATATTACTAAGAGAAAAAGGATCAATCTTTTTTGGAACATTTAAGAAAACCCTAAAGCCATCATATAGTTAAATTTTGTTGGCCAAATAAGTAAAGCTTGGGTTATGATAGAACCAAATATTTGCATGATGACATGGTATGACAATATGGCACATGTAATATCGATGGGACGATTTAATAAAAATACCCAAGATCTGTAGCATGAAGAGAAGAGGCATGAGAGGCCCTTCAAAATGGGTCCTATCTGTTTCACAGTGCTTGGGAGCTTTTAACATATGAATCAACAAAAAAGAGCTGCAAGAGCATGATCTCCATAAGCAAATCACCAAGGGTTGGATTCTGGAATAACATTGTAAATGCATAGGGATGGTTTTTGGAAGGTGGAGAGGGCACTTGGAAGATATAGATGAGAAAGATGTTGGTCATGCACATGATGAAATGCTCTATGGATTGTAGGATGCAGGTCTGCCCAAGAATGGCACAAAACAGAATCAATTAAACGCATGTGAAGCCACTATAGAATGCTACCATATTAAAAATCTGAATAGTTTTATCCATGGCAGTACAGTTCAAATTCTATAAGGTGTAGTATAGGGCTACAAACAGTCCAAGCCCTTCATGAGCAGCTCAGGTGTGGCTTGATAATGGCTCATTTCTACTCAGCTCAGTTAGAGGATGAGCTGAGCTCAATCAGATTTCAGAAATTGGCCCATAAACAAGCTGAGCCTGAAAACAAGTGGCTTGCAAAAATAAAGGGAAGCTAAGCTTAAGCTCAAGCTCAAGCAGCCTTTTTATATATCAAGCCAAGTCCAAGCAGCTTTACACTTGGCTTCAGCTTATTTGCACCTCTGGAAAATGATTCAATTTGAAAATCATAGAGCATAAGTTCTATAAGCATCAGTGTTTATGCATACCTCTAACCCACGCATAGCCCCATAAATAGTATTGGCCTGCAATGAACGAACATTCAAGAGACAATTAACCCATATTAAAGCATATGAGGGGCATGCAGATTGTGTACGTAAAGAACAGTGTTGTTAAATCAATGGTGAAAAAGGTAAGATTTGGGAGGTGAATGGTGAAGCTCATTACAAAGTAGGAAAGAATAGGAGTAATGTTCATTTTTTATTATTCCCATTGATTATGTATTTAGGAAGATAAATTATAAAATAAATTATAGTTTTCTGACTAAATGTTTTGTAAATAGGCTTGACATGCAAACAAACTTTAAGTGACAGCAGATATGATCAAAGGTTCAATCGTTGAATGTAACAATAAAATAATAATTAACATTTACTCTTACTTTTCTCAAAAAAAAAATAACACTTACTCTTACAAGATAATACTATATAGGTATAGGAAAAAATGGTTTATTCTAGTAAACAGTTATTTTAGATCATGGTGGTAAGTAACTCAATACATTCAGATTACATCTTACAGATGGTACCTTTCCACCAATCAGGGAGGGTTTCCCTAATTTCTGCATAAAATTGATTGAATTTAAGAAATAATCAGAATAATAATCAATTGTCAAATAGCAATATGATGTGTTAGTTACAAGATAGACCACATAAATGATTCCGTATTTGCATATTTTTGTCGTTTTGTCAGGAGATATGAAAGGAACAGCATTGTCAGTTGTTCAACTCAATAAAGCGGAAAGAATTATTCATAATAGAAGTCAAAAAACATAATCAGTTGGAGCTTGTAAGGATTATTTTAGACTGCTGGTGTTTGTCTTATTTTAGCTATTTCCAACATCATGTGTAAGATTGCCTACTTTCACTACTTCAATCTTGGGGGAATTCTGCCTCTGCTCTTATTATTTGCCATTATCATTTATCAATAAACAAAAAAGGTAACCCTTATCTAATCATTTCGTGATCACCTACAGATCACCTGCTTCACCAACAGTTCTGATTGAAGACATTGGCAATTCACACTAAAAGAATATGTGCTTCCAACAAAGATTCCAAATCTTAAAGTCTCAGGAAACTCTATGAATCCATTAAATCATCAAATAAAAGACGGATTACATTGATGCATCAAATCAGGTACCTAGTCCAGAGTCAAAGCGATCAGTGGTTGCAAATAAAAGAACGTTAGGTTCCAAATTAGATCAAAAATCTTAACGACTCGGGAAACTGTTTAAATGCATCAAATTATCTAATTAAAAAAGGACTACACTGGCGCATCAATTCAAGATCGTAAGCCATTGGCAAAAGCATTATAGGGAGTAAATATTAAACAACTCAACAAACGGTTCAAATCCCACTAAGAAAAAACGTGATCCAGATAAGATCGCCGGGACAGGAGTATAGCGACGCATCAAATCAAGAACGTGATCCAGATGTCGAGTTCTTTTCAAGAAACAACATCAACAATTACACAGCAGTATCTTCCATACCTCGATCGAAGCTCCTCCGAGAATCGAAAGGCGCCCTTCGCCACCCACGTAGAGAGTGTAACTCTCGTCCACGCCTAATTGAAGCTGCTCACCAGCAGATCACATCTCGTCAGGGCCCCCGAGAACCATAAGAAAACGAATCAAGAAACCCTAAAAACCGAATGCTCCCACCGTTTCGTTATCGGAAGAGACGAACACAGTCAGCTCACTGACGTCGTACGCCTGCGACCACCGCCGGACGGATCTGGCCCACGTCTTGAAGATCAAATCCTTATACCTCTCGAACGCCTCCTTCAAGACGGTAGAGTTCCCCCCGGGTCCTTCGAGGCGGAGAGCGAGGTCGGGGTCGATGGTGACGGTCCGGTCGCCATAGCTGAATTCCTTGGGGAGAGGCCAGAGGTAGACAGGGGAGTCGTTGAGAGAAGCGGTGGAGTTGCGAAACCCATGGGAGGGAGAAGTGAGAAGGATGAGGGAGAGTAAAAGAAGAAGCAGCAAATGGAGCGAATTCATCGTTCTGGAGGGCACTTTTCGGGGAAAAGAAGCTCCGGTGAAGGCAGTGCCGGCGGAGAGAAAGGTCTCCGATGATGCTGGTTTTTATAGCGAGATTGCACACTGGGGCGGGGGACTCCAATGACAGCTGGCAAGAGGGGAGGTTATGATCGTTTTGGCTCGGGCTTGGTGAGGTCGGACGAACGTTTGAAGTAATGGTTGGCGTACTGACACCTGTGCATTGACTTGAGAGAGTGGGAGGCGTGTACTGTATTAGGGGCAGTGTATGGAACGTTGTCGAGTGCATGGTAAGGCCTGCCTCGCTGGTCGTGTACGCTTCTTCTATGGTGGTTGGTGGGGGAAGAGCGGCGCATTCGGTGCAAGCCGGGCAATATTTATATAGCTTTTTACAGTACTTTCTTGCGCAATGATCAAGACCTGCCGTTTGATTTGCCGGTCCTGTAAGACCGGTGGTTCTCGTCCTCTCAAGCAGAAAAATGAGGACACGACCAAAGCAAGAACCGGAGGAAAAAAATAAGCGGGGAAAGATTTGCCATTTCTTAGACAACTATTAGGTTCGAGTATTTTCCTTCTTATCCAAATTAATCAAAAATAATAAAATAATTAAGAAGATCATGCATGAAACATACGATGCCTTTGGAAATATTGGATATAGAGAAAAATTAACTTCTAAAGATCTAGAATATAAGATAAAATTTTAGAATAAATCATGAACAATCAGTATACCTTCAAATTTTTGAACAATCATCGATGATCACTGCTGAAATATCTTTCAAAAAAAAAATCAATAATGAATAGATCTTTCCCTTCTTCTTCTCTTTATGCATGTCTCCTTAATAGGATGAGTTCCATCCCAAGAACGTGGAGATCTTAATGTCCTAAAATTTCTCTACAGACATGTATTTATAGAAGTAGAATAGAAACTTAGTTCAATTAGAAAATTCTAATGAATCCATCCATCACAGAACCCACTAGTTGGATTAGACCTACACCGATATCTACTAGATTAAGATAATAGATCTAAATAATACGACTACAAATAATTATGAACTCTTTAATCATTTATTCAGATGATAACTTAGCTCATATTTTATAATAAATTAAAAATAAAAAAATAGTTTATAATCAATGAAAGTCTATTTTATAAGAATTTTCAACAGCTAGTAGCTAATGTTAATTATGGAAAGTCTCATGATTTGTTTTCTTGGAGTTTATTTACGCTCGCCTTTCGTATTTTCCTCACGTAGGTTGGCATGGTTGTCTTCTAACCCAAAAAATATGGAAATGTTCATAAATAAATGGTTAGAAATGCAATTATACATGAGAGAGAGGAGGATACATTGGAATTTATATGCTAACAAGAATTTATTTACCATCATTTCAATTGCTTCTTTCTTGGGCAATAGTAGTATCCTCATTGTTCCAATCTTGCCTTGATTGGCTTCTCCTCTTGTATCACCTTCTCGTTAGTTTTTCATATTCCCTCTTTTCTTGGTATTAGATTGATCACCTGGGATTGGATTCATAAATCACAAGCTTTGAACCTATTTCTTCTATCCCTTCATTGTGATACAATTCACAAAATATATTCTTAAAAAATAATAATAAAAAGTCTATTAGAGAGACATATATTGTACACTGATATGCATCAGGTCCGCGATTTTTAGAGATAGGATACATAGAGGTCTAATTGTCAAAGATAATTAGATAAAGAAAAGGCGATTTACCTCATCAAGAAATTAAAAGGAAAAACGAAAGAGCAACGGATTCCCATGTAGATGTCTATATATATATATATATATATATTTTTTGGTGTCTATATTTAATATTGATCTTCCACTCAAACTGTCAAACATGCGAGTTAAGTAGATCCACTAGTTTGGTTCTCACTCATGTCTCCATAATCCCATAACTCCATAAGCATGTAGAGCAAAGTAATTGACATGAAAAAAAAAAAAAAAAACGAATCAAAGTACATGTCCAATAGTGTGAATTAATTTTGTTTCAAGAAGATGATGCTGGAATATTCTTAGAGCATGTAGATTTAATTATGCCACATTGTTAAACCATGCATTTGGATAACTGAATTAAGGACCTCAAATCCTCCATGAGGTGAAAACTTGAATTCCGGCAGAAATTTGGATCATCAATTGACAATGTTTTTTTCAAAAAAAAAAAGTTCCTTTTCATGTTGCAAGATCTCACTGAATTTTCTTTAGGTACAATATCATCTGCACGGTTTGGGTGTGAACCATGAACCCACAGCAGTTCGGCCGAACTGCTTGAGTTGCAGGCGATGCAAGCAATTCAGGCATGATTCGTACCTGACCCGGCCCTGCGCGAACTGATTCCATCTTTTTTTTCTTGGTGAATGGTCGTTTTCATCTTTTAAAGTTCAAATTAAGAACATGTTTTAAAAGTTTTCAGGATTCTAGGGACTTGTTTCCAAGGTTTGCTGATGTTGAATTTTTTTTTATTTGCATAACATATTATTTTACTATTAGAGTTCCATTTGATATCATGAAATTTCAGTTGTGTTTTGCGTAGTTACAAAAGGCCCCCGTACTACAACAAAACCGGTCATTGCTTGGGAAATTCTTTTTGGGTTGCCAAAACGACAGGGCCATGCTCGTGCAGTTTATATATATATGAAAATTTAAGCTTTTAGAATTGCTCGTACGAAATTTAAGTTACCAACATTAATCATGCTGACATTTGAACCTAGATTCGCTTCAATCATTGTTGTGTGGAACTAGAAATTTGACATGCAACACCGGCCAATGATCCCTTCAGAATCAGACCTATGCTAAACCTCATGACAATGTCACAATGGCTGCAATTTTTTGCAGCCAGTCAGATGGTAGATAGAAGATAGGTGTGTGGATACACCTGCGAGGCAAAAAATTGGATTTTAAAAAATTAATTGCTCGTTGGACCATCTGAAAGTATCAGGTCATCCAAAAGCAAAGTCACACTCGACATATACTAAAACTAGCAGAATTGTTTGCACAGATTTGCCATTTTAAATATGGCAACAAGTATAGTTCCATCTCAGACATGCACTGGAACTTCAGTTTGTTCAATGAAAAGAAGATATTTTCCCAAAAGGAAGAGAGAGAGAGAGGAGAAGATACTAAAGAAAACTCTAGGCATATGTCTAGGTATTCATTTGAGACTATTGGTGGGTAAGGCAGTTCATAACGATAATGAGTTAGCTATGCCAGTCTCACATCACTAATTTCAACCCTTGAAAGATGCATCATAAGAACCATAGCATGCTGCTTAACATGATTATAACAACACAGAGAGAGAAGGTTTGCTGCATGAATCGAATAGGAGGAAAATTTGATCATGAGAAAACAATTTAAAGCTTTATAAAAGCAATACAATATAACATTTCAATACAACATAATAAGAGAATTTATATATGTGAATAGAACATATCATCAGCAAACTCGAATGGAGAGGAAATAGCACTCAATAAAGTCCATAAATCGCCTAAACACAAGGAAAAATCCTATCAGCCTTAAAAAACTTAGAAGCACTTCCGGTGGACGATTGATGGTCCTGCTTCATCATATTCTCCCTTAGAAATCCACATCTGCAAACACAGAGGCATGCTAGTTAGGCATAGAGCAACAACAGATTTCTTATTCAAAGGCAACAGAAAAATGTAGCACTAAAGATATCACCTGTTGGAAGGTGCTGAGGGAGGCAAGGATGGATCCTCCGATCCAGACACTATATTTCCGTTCCGGGGGGGCAACCACCTTAATTTTCATGCTGCTTGGAGCAAGTGCAGTGATTTCCTTGCTCATACGGTCTGCAATTCCAGGAAACATCGTCGTGCCGCCACTGAGCACAATGTTCCCATACAAATCCTTCCTGATATCAACATCACACTTCATGATGGAGTTGTATGTGGTCTCATGAATTCCTGCAGCTTCCATACCAATCAATGAAGGCTGGAATAGCACCTCAGGGCATCTAAACCTCTCAGCCCCAATGGTGATAACCTGCCCATCAGGCAGTTCATAGCTCTTTTCTACAGTGGAGCTGGTCTTGGCAGTTTCTAGCTCCTGCTCATAATCAAGGGCAACATAGGCTAACTTTTCCTTTATGTCTCTAACAATTTCTCGTTCTGCTGTTGTGGTGAAAGAATAACCTCTCTCAGTAAGGATCTTCATAAGTGCGTCCGTTAGATCGCGGCCAGCAAGATCCAGACGAAGGATGGCATGGGGTAGTGCATATCCTTCATATATTGGAACTGTGTGGCTCACACCATCACCAGAATCTAACACAATTCCTGTAAAAGGAAAACAACAACTCAGTAGAAGTACAGATGAAGATGATGGATTATGTGAGCAATGCAGCCATTCTGATACAAACCAGTTGTACGGCCACTCGCATATAGGGAAAGGACAGCCTGGATCGCAACATACATAGCAGGCACATTGAAAGTCTCAAACATGATCTGGGTCATTTTCTCCCTGTTTGCTTTAGGGTTGAGTGGAGCTTCGGTGAGGAGCACAGGGTGCTCCTCAGGGGCAACACGAAGCTCATTGTAGAAGGTGTGGTGCCAAATCTTCTCCATGTCATCCCAATTGCTGACAATCCCATGCTCAATTGGGTATTTCAAAGTGAGGATACCTCTTTTGGACTGAGCTTCATCACCCACATAAGCATCCTTTTGGCCCATCCCTACCATGACACCTGTGTGGCGAGGTCGGCCTACAATGCTGGGGAATACCGCCCTAGGTGCGTCATCGCCAGCAAATCCAGCCTACAGAGTATTCCAAGACGGGAAAAAAGTCACTTTGAGATCAAGAGCAGGGTCATGACCAAGGAACTAATTCTCAAAGCGGGAAGAAAACAATAAGCCTGCTAAAAGATTTGGTCAATAACCTTGACCATCCCAGTTCCATTGTCGCAGACAAGAGGTTGAATATCCTCAGCATCAGCCATTTTCTACAGCACTGCAAAAGAAACACCGCATATGAAAGAATTTATTTTTTAACTGCTAAAGAACAATTGCGCCACAAATTTGAACTTGATAGTATATCTTGGCAAGTTATTTTGAGCTTGATTTGAATTTCTAGTTCTAAACTATGCATTTATTATTTTCGTACTTATGATAGAAGGCCATGCAACACTGATTATTTTTCTAGAAAGTGACTTGTTTTTTCGACATATGGAACAAAGTTGTAATATAACCTTGGCAAGTTTTAAATCTGCAACAAGCAAGACAATTACATGATCAATTATTGAGTTCTATTACAAACTTGATTTATATTTGATAGAAATTAATCATCACAAATATAAGGTGATCATAAGATGTGCAGATCTGGTCATTGGTGATTTCATTATGTGGCTTGTCACCTACCTCTCCTAACCAAAAACATGGCAAGGATCATAAATCCATAACTTTCCATGCAGCAGCTGGACAATTACTTGGTCGTCTTCCCAGAGACATGACGGATATGGGAGCAGACAAAAGAAACGATCGAAACATCCAACTAACTATGTGGAAATCTATCCAATGTTACAACAAAGAAAAGCATCCACACACCATTTAATTCCAAAGTACAATAATAAGGGCAGATACGCACAAAGGGCGGATACGATCGACAATGCTTTACATGCATATCTACAGCCATGTCGGTCATAGATTGGCAAACCGAGCAGTTTATAAGCCATGACACATTACAGCGATCATTACAAAATCCGTCGACAAAACCAAAACGCCAATGAGACAACACATGACAGCGCTTAAGGAATAGATCAAAGAAAAACTTAGATCCAGATCATAAAAACTTCAGAAAATTACCCGTATATCATAAATCCCTGGAGCAGAGCACATTGGCACGAAATTTTAACCCAAAAAATAAGGCAAATTTCATCAAGAAATCAACTTAAAATGCAAAATTTCTCCCAGGCGGACCTTATCCTCGGGAAATCGAAAGATCTGGACCTAGAAAGCATGAGTCCGTAATCGGAGGACGGAATTATCCATAGTTTTTAAACGATCTTCAGATTTCCACCAATAAAAATGCGAACTTTACATCTAAATTCAAACGAATAATCACAACATTGAACAGATCCATCAAAACAAAAAAAAGCAAAAAAAAAAAAAACGAGAGAGAGAAATAGAGCTCGATAAGGCAACGATTGCGTACCTCGTCGACGATTGGCGATCGATGAGAGAACTCCGCTTCCTCGGATAAGATCTCTAAGTAGAGGGAAGGAGCCGAAGAAGCGCTCTTTGAGCTGCTACAGAAGAGGAGGGAGCGGCCTCCATGCGATGGCCGCGTGGGTAAAAGCCATCACAAAAAATGGCCTGCCAGCCTTTTGTCCCCCGTCCGGATTTGGAAGTACAAGGATCGGCTGATCATTCCAAACAGCGATACTCTTTTTAGAATCATCGTAGCCGTTGATGCTTTTGGATCGAGAGCTTTGGTACACAGGATACAGGTTGTCCCCAGTTGTTTGAGGTCTGCAACGTGTGAACAGGGAATTAGCTGTTAAGAGCCAAAAATTAAAGTCCAGGCTGGGTATGGAGCAGCTTTGAGGTCATGTGGTTAGCCACTTACTTGGGCGCAAAAGCTCGAGGCCTTTTAGTGGAAGCAATGATTGGGGTACCCAAACTGAACCCATTCTGACTTGGCATGCAGGGGAGTGGGTTTGAGTTCACCGTGGAGAGAAACAATAAATAATGGAATGCAAAGGCAGTGTAAGATGTTTAGTGCTTGGCTTTTTATTACTTTTTCCCTCTTTCACAGATGTAGCGCATTTGTGGACTTTTTTTTTTTGTTTCTACTTTAATATGTCCTAAGACGCATGCTCTGTAAGGTGTGAAAGATTAGATTGGTTATTTATATGAATCCTACATTTTGATGTTCCTAGTATTACCTAATTGGAATGATGATTTATTTGGATGAGATGGTGAAGAGATGGCGGAGTGACCCTTTATGTGCAACCTGAAACTTGGGTTGCATTAAAATCTTCAATGAATTGGTTGGGCTTAGCACTTCAAATCTTGATCCTAGTACATTTAATTGGATCAAAGTGGCTCTTTAGCACCTAGGTTATATCTTTTTTTTAGGAAAGGACTTAATCGTAAATATGCCACCCAAACTCTATGTAAAACAACTCGAAATGTAGACATTTTCTTTCAAGAAGATAGAAAACGATCAAAATAATAATTAAGTCCTCGTAGAACCGCCAAAATGATAAGATAATTGTTCAGCGTATACCTGTAAACCAAGAAGAAACTCATGAGTCTTGCTAGAACTTTAAACAATCTTGTAAAACTAATACTATATTTTAAATAAAGAATTAAGTTTGTTTTAATACAAGCATATGCTTTGTAGCTAAATCCTCTGTGGGCGTGACCATGATGACCTCCACTCCACTGAAGGAATGTCCGATGCACATGTCTCAATATTAAGTTCCTATTGATCAGATCAGATGTAAACTGCCGGGTGGAGAGGAAGAGAGCCCATGACCAGGAACCTCTCCTGTCGCAAAAGGAGGTTTAAATGCTGATTCTTCCCACTTTATACTGTCGTGATGCTGGTTCAGCCACCTACCGTAAATGTGAAGAGTGGCAATGATTTTTGTTTTATATGCCAAAATACGCATAGTTTTGCCTTGTCAAATAAGAACAGGTTCCATGCTTTGTAAGGTAGCCAGCTGCCAGGGCTTACACCAGGTAATTTAACGTGTGAAATTTGGGGAGAAATGTTTTTATACATTGACACCGGGAAAGTATACAATCATGGCTACATCCAACTCAATGTTTTATAATCGAATGCAACATCCATCACTTTAACCGAGTCATACTGCACTACAATTATGTCTAGCTATATCATTTCACCAAAAATAATGCTCAATCTTCAATTTACAAGGAAGGAACCAGCTTATCAAGTTTGCACAGCTTCATCCTAATCGTGGCAGCAGATTATCTCCCGGACGTTTGTACAAGAGTTTCAAACGATTCCCTCGAATTTGCCGAGCAAGCGAAGTAACCGGTCTTCCCCTAGCTAAAACATTTGCCTACCGTACCTCACAGGTTTCTGTTTGATAGGGTAAGGGTGGGGTAGAACAGCTCCCTAGTCTTAGAAATAAAACAAATAAAAAATAAAAGAAGATGACACCAAAACTTGAACAAAGACGTGGGAGAGTAGAGACAGCATTCACCAAGAATGTGCAAGTCCTATCTCGTACCACCATAAATTACCCCCTTCCTCCACTTCCTATCAGCAGCAATTTAATATTAAAAATTGCAATAGTCCTCAACTCTCATTACAAATATTATTATTTGGATGCATGCTATGAAGTAGAAGCAGCATATCAGTCGCAAATGTTTCAGATCATGCAAAACAGAAGGCTATATACTGCACTGGAGGCACAAACAACATTGACCTGACCTAGTTACACAAGTATTAGGCATTAACTTTTGGCGCCCATCCGGCAATCACATGCTCCTTCGCTGGCTTGGTCTTTATGAAGGACTCCCGATTGAAAAGCAGCTGGACAAATTGAGAATGCTACATTAAGTCTTTTACATAAAAATTAATAATTAACAAGACATAGTTAGCATAAGGAAACATGATAAGTAATTTATGTATAGGATTCAGCACATTTCTTCACCGAAGAAACATAATTAAGAATCCTCAAATTATGATGACGATTATTTATAGATTCCATAAATAATTATTCATAGAATAACATGAGCGACATATAATTAAAATAAAATTATATGAGCATAAATTAACGAATACAGGCAATATTCTCTGAACAAGGAGCAACAACAATTTCACAAACTTCATAAAAACATTTTTTAAAAATATGCATGTTCCTTCTCTTCTTGTAACCATTCGCTTGAATGGCAGTTATAGGTAATGACATACAAAGCTAGTTTGTCTCTACCACAGCAGCATGACCACGTTTTAAGAAAATGACCTATTAATTCCCTCATTAACAAGCATAGCTTAAGCAAACTCATCAGCTTGCCTGTAGTCCTGTGCTGAAGAAATTCTTTTTCCTCCAAGCCAAAGTGGATAGCCAAAAATATTTCATTTTGGTCTATGTACTAGAAAATTTCTAATGAAAAAAAAATAAGGGACTTGATCTTTAACATTCACTTTTAATTTGAGAATTACTGCAACTATTTATGTTGAGTCATTACAAAGGTAACAGAACTAAAAACAGCATTGTAAAATCATTCCATCCCCAACAGAACCATATTTCTGCAAGTTTAAGCAATCAATCCATCACCACCGCACACACAAGTGAGCATACCCAGACAACCATGCATGCACCTGCGTGCACATCAGACATAATAACAAAGTCCCAGGAACTTTTCCAGCATAGTCGAGTATCAAACTTGTCTTCAGAGAAAGACCAAACGAGAGAGTGAACCCAATAAACTGAACAACTGAATGAGACCATGAATTTCACAACAACAAAAATAACTTAGTCATCAAAAATTGTTGCTTAACCTTTTACCCAAGGAGGTACTAGCATCTTGTCATCTAGCGTCACATTAAAACAGTCCATAAGAGTCAACACATATATTCTGTATGGGAAATCCATTTTGATCACTGCAACAGTCCATAATAAGACTCAGATCACAAGACTTTATGTAACAGAACCTGGATCAGCTATAAACCACAGCTCTAAGCCAATAAGTCATCACATAAATGTCAAACGGATGCATACAATAACTACTCGTCAAACCACCCCAACCTCCTACATCTTATGCCAGCAAACCTTGCTGACGACGGTAGGGATGTAAGGGGCTTGATGTACAAAAATTGTGATGATCATTAGAAAAACAAATGCTTCAAAAGCATTTTTTTCAATAATTAATGACTTTATGAGATTAGAAAGATCAGACTCAGTGTCAGGTTCCCAGTTGCCTATAAATGCTCCAGACCGTCCATATTCAAAAGATCAATACAGATAATACTTAAGAAAACTATAGAGGACACTAGAAATTATAAAGCTTAATGTCTTTTGATCATTATATGGTAATTAAGGATTGAAAAGTGAGAAACTAAGAACATGGATCCTCATTACAATGTGTGAGAAGAGAAGAGGTTCAGAAGTGGTTGGTAATTATTAAATAAAGATTTATCCATTATAATGCAGGATCTAGGAAACAGGACCAAATTCCAAAAGAAAGTAAACAAAAACCAACCAAATTCAATTACTACCAGAATTATTTCACTAGTAATATGATCAGCATAAATCTCTTCACAGAGATCCTAAAATCAGTTTAGAAAGAAAAAAGATCTAGAGGATCCATAAAAGGCCATGAAAATAAAGCATAGCTCAATAAGCAGCAGCTTCTCAAATTGAGGTTACACACTCCATCCCAAAAAGACATGACACAAACACATTTCTGAACAGTAATAAGGATAAGAGTAATATAAGTACAGAGGACATGACCATACTGCAAATGCAACTGGATTTTACAACAACCTATAAGGACAGATGCATAGCATTCATCACCAAAAGGTACTGCCTGAAGAACCCTTCACAGTGAAAATTTACAAGATTAAAAAAAAAAAAAATGTAGGAGACATAGATGTTAACCAGAGACAGCAAAGACGAACAAATAAAGTTCACTAAAACTTTGTTCATACCTTCATGTAAGCATGAACATAAGTCAAATCTTCTGGTATCTTCCATCCTTTAAAATGATCGAGGGCTATCTCAAGATGGAACAACTTAGGTGCGAGGCTCAAGTCAACCGCTGAGATGTTCTCGCCATTAATGTATGGGCCCTGCCAGCATCAAAGTTTAATTATGATTTGCCAGTATTGAAGAAATAACAACAGACAGTCATAAATATTTAGAAAGAAAATATTTATACACATGTGGTCCAAGTTCTGGATGCACGCATGTCTTTTTCTTTCCTGTGAGCATTCAAGCTAGCCCTACATTGAAGAGAGAATAAGAAAGATGGGTGGGGTGGAGGGAGGGAAAGAGGGAATGAGCCATAAAGTTAATATTTTACATGAGCTTTGAGATGCTCATCCAGTGCACGTAATTCATCAAGCAATGCACGTTCTGACCCATCATTGGGATCCTTGCTCTTCAAAAACTTGACAAAAGAAGAGAATATTTTTGATGCCCTGAAGTGAAAAATAGACGAAGTTAGATGGTTGGATAGTTGATTTTCCAGTGCTCAAAGGCCGCAGCATTGGAAATATTTACTAAACTTTTATGTTCTGAAACAAGTAGAACAATATATTTAAAAAGGGTTTTCTTCCTATATGAATGAAAACATCAGAGGAGATAGACTTACCTGCTTGTTTCAAACCATAAAAGGACTCCAGTTTCCTCATTCCATCAACCCAATGAGGAAATATTAAGTTAAAATAGTTCAGTGAAGGGAGCACAAATTGCTTGTCTACATTATGCTAAGCATCCAAATGTTCTTGCAAAACTTTTCTTAACCTTTGTAAAAAAGCCCAGACAGAGAGAACAGAGAAGACAAGTATCATCATTTCAAAAGAAAAAGCAACATACCTTTTTGTTTTTTGTTATTTTTCTATAATACTATAGAAATAGAATATGAGTGGTGGATTCCCTTGTGATACACTTTTGATCGAAATAGTTTTACCAATTCTAAAAAATTTTACTTTTGATTTTTCAAACTTCTTTGATTTTTCGATTTTTTTAACCTTTCGATTTATATATTGAGGATATACTTACAAAATTGGTCTAACTTATTAATAGTTACTAACCCTAGATTCTTCCCCCTAATAAATGAATCAATCCTTTTTGCTCAAGCTCCATCATGTACTATTTACTTCAGAGACTATTATTGCGTGGTTAATGCTTACTGAAACATGACCATTTCTTCTGCATTAACATATTTGCCTTTTAATCTAAAAATAAACAAGAATGTTCACTAATTTAATATCCAAACCAAGGTTTTAAAACTCAGTTCCAGTTTTTGGTCTTGATCTGCTGGGTAAACTTTCAATTTTGGCAATTTCGGCAGTTTTTGCATTTTCCCTGTAAGTTTCAGAGTTTCAGTCAAAAAGGTTAAAAAAAATTCAAAAAAAAGGAGATAAATTAAGAAAAATTAGAAAAAGATCAAGACAAGTAATTTATTATCATTTTTTTGTGATTTAATTTGTCTATTATCATTTTGTTGTGCTTTAAGTTATCTAGAATCATAATTTGTATAATTTCAGTAGTTTTGGCTGAATATAAACCATATCGAAACTTAATGCATTAAATATATCAAATGAATGTACTTATCTATTGAGTAAAATACCAATTATCACTTAATCAAGCATAAAATAGCAAGACAAGTGTATAAGATTATAAAATTGAGTACATATACCTAGTTAGCAAGACAGACTACAGCAAGGTGGACCATGCAAATCATTATCATTATGACATGGGTGAAATATTTATTTGGATGAGGATAATGAGATAGCTTATCAACATCATTGCAATGAGACCGTAAATATTTATTTCAAGGCAACGACATAAGTCTTGAAATGCAATTGTGGAGAGTCAATCTAAAAAATAAAAAAAAGAAAACTAAGAGAAAAGGGATTGATCACTCTGAGCCATTACAATCTCTTAATTACATTGTTTAGAATAGAAATCAGAATTACAAAGTCCAAATAGTATGAACGGGAATCCTATCCAATAACCACACAACTATCAACAATTCAGACTACCTAACCCCTGATTTCAAGAATACCGAAATCCCATCAAATTCACCAAAGTGAACCCCAAAAAAAAAAAACTTATCAAAATAGATGTAAACTCCATGAAGGAAATGTACAGAGAAAGGGAGATAAAGACTTACACGGACGAGTGTTCCTGGGGAGTGACAAGAGAAGGGTTTGGATATTTCTCCTCGATGATCTGGGTGATGACATCCGAGTCGGAAACCCATTTGTCATCGTTGGACTTGAACACCGGCACCTTCCCCTCGGGGCTGATCGCCAAGAACCTGACCGACCCCCACCCCATTCCAAGAAACTCACAATCGTAACAAGAACTCATCACAAAAATCATTTTTTTCGAACCAAAAAAAAAAAGAAGAAAAATCAAAAGAAAAACGACCGGCTCACCAATCGGGCTTATTGTCGAGGTTGATCAGCTTCAACTCGTAGGGCACCTTCTTCTCCTCCAGCGTTAGGAGAACTCTCTGGCAAAAAGGGCCTATATGTTTTTTTTTTTTGCCCCGGTCAATTAAAAACCACAGAAGACACGGATTGCAAGTGAAATTGAGAGAGACTCACAGTCGCCGACGATGTCGGGAGCACCGGTGGCGGCCTTGACGCAGACCTCGACGGGTTTCGGTGAAGCGTCGGCTGCCGCCATTGGCGTCGGCGGACGGTGGTGTTTTAACGCTCTTCTTGGTTTCGAGAGAGATGGCGAGCAATGCGAAGAGATGGAGAGCCGCTTCATAGCCAGATTCCTTCCAGAAATGTCGCGTAGGAATTCGGTTCTGGTGTTCCTGCGGAACGTTTTAGTAGAGGGTACATGGTCAACGTTAAGGTTACTTTTCTCTGGTTGAGGTACATTGGATTTCCGTTAGGGCGTCCGGATTCCGCGGGCGTACGTTATGCGAAAGGCTGACTGATGAGGTACCAGAAGCGCGACAGCCGTGCAAGTGAATGCGACGGTGCCAAGTGTCCCTGCGCGGGTCTCATATTAGGAAGCCGGTTACAACTTTTACTTCCGTACCTTGGAAAATTGGAAAGAGTTCGGTATTGCTGCTCGGCTATATGGCCAAATGATATGATATCGCATCTGTATTGCATCCACTATTTTCTTCTTGACGAGGAATATGCTGACAATACGCTATTATCGTTGTCATAAGCACACTAGCTATATCTAAAACAGCAACCACATCACCTCGCTGGCACTTATCCTCTATTTGATATAAAAAAATATATTAAAAAAAAAAGATAGATAGAAAAAAAATAATAGTTAAAAAGAAAAAAAAAATGGACAAGAGATACATTCATGTTTTTGATATATTTAGTGGATAGATAGAAATAATTTTTTTTATTTGATATAAAAAATAAAAAAAATAGATGATATTTATATAATATTTTTATCAAATTATTTTTTGATAAAAATATTATTATTATTAATTTATTATATTTATTTATACTAAATAAATAAATAATACATAAAATAATAATCATTATAATCTATAATTATATAAATATTTAATTTTTATTTTATTTTAATTTAATAAATAATTTTATAAATAAATTAATAATATATTATTTATATAAATAACTAGTTAATTTATAATTTAATTTAAATAATTAATTAATATTATATAAATAGTTAATTAAAAATAGTAAATAAAAATTAAAAAGAAGATAATTTCAATTATTTTATTATAGTTATCAAAATTATGTATTAAAATTAAAATAATTAATAATAAAATTTAATAATATTATATATATATATATATGAAGAAATATTATAGTTTTATCAAAAAAAAAATAATGAAAGATAATTTTATCAATATAAAAATTCATCTATTGGTGCTCCATCCATCTATCCATCCTTCCAATTTGAAAGGATGTAAATTGGTAGAGCAAGATGAATGGATATCCATTCTTTCTGTAATTTTTTAAATCAAAAAAAATCATCATCCTTTCAAACACATCCATCATCCCTCGTATGATCCTAACTAAATATAGGGTTAAGCCCTGAATTTATTCCATTCATGATATGTGGCAGCATTCATATTTTAAATATTCTTTAAAAAATTTTGAACAACATCTTTTAGCCTAGGACATACAGACCAAAAGCAACCAGTCTCCAGAGCTAAAGTCCCTCAACTCAATCTAAGTCAACTTAAAAATCAACCCAAGCCAAGTAAGACTTTTTTTTAATATTAGAAGTAGCTCAATTTGGTCGTCCAAATGCGCACCAGGTCTTAATAATTCTATCACATACTAAACACTTGCAACACATTCCTGAGTTGTTACACTATGTTAGTAGTGTTGCAATACAATCCCAAGTTTATCAGGATATGATCTACAAAAAATTTGGGATCCCAATCATAAATAAACTTGAAGATTCTTTATAAAAGATAAGAAAAGAATAATTATTCTACTACTCAATATTTAACTACTGAATCACTTAATATCAGTATTTTTTTTCTAAAAATTATCTCTGAATTAAACATAATTTTGTTGAAGTCAATTCAATGAGCCCTCTGATATTCTCCAATTATCTGATAGATTTATAAAAATGGTTTGCATTGATGTACGCTATCATCGTAGTCAAAAGCTCGGTTGTTTAACCTCGAACTGCACCCTTTATCAGCTGCCAACACTGAAAGCTATGGATTTATTGTCGGAAAATAATAAATAATTTGAGATACATTTGGTTAGCCATTAAATTTTTTTATTTTTTTTTAATTTTTAAAAAATAAAAATTAAAAAACAACATTTGATAACATCATAAAAAATAAAAAATAAAAATAAAAAAATAATTATTTTATATACAAAATAAATATTTTTTATTTTTTATTTTTTATTTTGTATATAATTGTCTTCTATTTTATGGTAACATAGTTACCAAATATATTTTTTATTTTTTAAATTTTATTTAATAAAAAAAATAAAAAAAAAATATTTTTTAAAAATTAAAAATAAAAAATCAAAGAACGTAAGCAAATGCATCCTTGGTGAACCAAACGGCAAACTCGTGATGCAATTCTTCTAGATGTTAAAGATGTGCCATGCAGCTGCAAATGGACTATAGAATATCTGGTCTAACAGCAATTTGAAGCAAAACAGTTGAAAAAAAAGGAAAAAAAAGACATTTATATTGAGTACCGTGGGGAAACGAGTGAGAGGTTGGCATTGACTTTTTTCTAAAAGCTTGTTTTGTTCATCGTAAAACATGGCTTGTTTTGTTTAATGCACAAGATGAGATTGGTGACGTTTAAAAAAAAAAAACTTCATTAGATTCATCCCCCCCCTCCCAAAAAAAAAAAAATCATTAGCTTTCCATATCTATGATACCTGCATTACTCAATTATCATATACTTAAGCAATAGAAAATACAAATATTTGCATTAGCCCCTTATGATACATTGGTACAAATTTATTATACGTATAAAGATACGTACATGCTTATATTTAATCTGATTATTATTTATTAAAAAGATTTTCGGTACTTATATGATATTATTATAATTGATATTAGAATGGATCCAGTCTATAATCAATGTGGACTATAGTATACTACAGTATAAATTATTGAGATTGACGATAGGTCAATCATGATGCTTATGAATAAATTTTTATTTTTTATTATGATAAAAATATCAAAATTTAAATAGAGGAAATATGTAAGGATCAATACAGGCATATATTTAATTAGTCCCTCATCGGATATTTGTTGAAAAAATCTTGGATGTATAAGATTAAGAAATGTAAATATTATTTTCTAGCTAATTTTTTTAGACAAAATCTTAATTATTGCAGTATATCTTGTATTAACTAAATTTATATTAAAGATATCATTGGACTAAATTTATCTTTGCAATGAAATAAATAATTGTATAAACAAGAAGAAAATAGTCAAATATTACAAAATCTTTTGAATCCCATGGGATCCATATACATCTAAACTTAATGAAAATGCTATTAAATAAACATAGCTAATGTGATTTGAGATTTGCTACATGATTACATATAGCACTTTTGTCCTGCCAGAAAGAACAGATGCTATTTTTTTCAAAATAAAAAAATTATATATGTTCCTTTTCCATTATTTGCAACTCTCTCTGCTTAGTACTAACTCCAAGTGTCAAGCAACGTGGTCTTTGAACTGAAATTTATGTAAACCTACTCAGGGTTCCAATAGCTGTATACATGCTTTCAGTAGATCAAGCTATTTGCAAGAGTTCAGTAATCAAGTGCTAATTATTGAAAACGATCCTTTAATCCAAATTCGTTGTCAAAGAAACTAGATTAGTTTTTAGGCACCTTTGGTCATTATGATGATCCGGTATTTGACATGTATAATTTGTAAATAATCTAGATAAAATAGCATTGTTCTTATCTGACTTCGACTTTTATGAGGGACAACATATAAAATATGATTAATAATTTTGATAATATATAATGGATATTTACAACCCTGGCAAAATCTAAATTATGCATTTTATTAAATAATTTTTTTTGATAAATATAAGTTAATGTCATAAATTGCTTATATTTTATTTACTACATAGCTAAAAAAAAAAAAATTCATGAAACATGTCATATCTTTATGGAATATTAAGAAAGCTTTTTTCTTTGGCAGGGGGTGGGGGGATACGAAATTGCTAAATAGATTTATTCTTAATACTAGAGTTATAATAAAGAATCTAAATAATACGTTCCATTTAATATTTTTTGGTAAAGTTCTAATTCTAAAGTTATAACAAACGACATCAAACAGATTCAAATTATGATCCACGTGAATTAGTAGACATTGCAACATTGATTATTTAAATTAATTACGAGTTGATCATGATATTTATGATTATATTTATAATATTTATGACTAGATTTGATGAATTTGGATATTTTCTTCGTGAGGATGCCATGACTTATTTAAGAAATTATATAAAGATCGATATTTTTAGCCCACATCGATAGATCTTGAGTACCGATATAAGATTAATGAATGTAAATAATATATTTTGGCTAATTCTTTTGAATATAATATTTGATTATGATATTTTTTTATTTACTACTAAATTTTAATATTAATTATTTATTAAATTATTTGCAAGAGCATAATAATTAAGTTTTAATTATTGAAAATGATCATTTCATCCGTTAAAGAAATCAAATTAATTTGTAGGCACCTGATGATTTGATCATGAATAATTTGTAAATAAACTAGATTCAGTAGTATTCTTATCGTGGCATTGAAGATGTAGTTAATAATTTCCACAACGTATATTGGATAATTGCAAGTGTCACATAATCAAATCGCATGCATTGTCAAGTAGGAATCGCACGATGGATATAAGCTAATGTCATAGATCACTTGTAATTTATTCACCACACGGTAAAAAAGAAAAATCATCCATGGCATGCTCCATATTTCCACGGGATATGAACAAAACCTTTTTTTTGTTTTTTTTTTCAAGTGTTCGAAACTGCTAAACACGTTTATTCGTAATACTAGAGCTTTTTCAGGCGTATTTGATCGAAATTACAAAATCTCAAAATTTAATCCTTACGCACGCATCTTTGGCGTCGCTGCTCGACTCGTCCGAGCTGCGTAGCCCTCCCCGCCGCCCATCATCATCTTTCCTCCCATCTTCCAGACCTCCAATTCCATTCTTTATCCTCGAAGAAAACAATGGAATCCATTTGCCGAGTCCGCCGCCACCCAACCCCCCTCCACCTCCCCCTCTTCTCCCACCCCGCCTTCTCAAAAACCCTCCTCCCCCTTAAACCCTTCTCCCCAAAACCCAGATCCCTCTCTCCTTCCACGCGTGCTGTACCTCGCCCAAAACCCCGGATCACCTCTCTTCTTTCCTCCGGCCCACCACCGCCGCCGCCGCCGCCGCCGCCGCCGCCCTCCTCCTCGCGCGCCTCTACCGCCCTGCCCGCGCCGCCGCCTTCTCTCCGCCTCCCGCCACCGTCCAACCCGAGACTCTCCCCTCCTCCCCCACCTCCGCCGACTCCGAAACCCTCACCGAGGCCGAGGAGGAGCGCACCCTCGAGGAGAACCTACACTCCCACCCCGAAGACATCCGCTCCCTCCGAGCCCTCATGGAGCTCAAGGTCAAGTCGTGGAAGCTCGCCGAAGCCATCGACATCGTCGACCGCCTCATCGCCGTCGAGCCCGGGGAGAAGGACCTCCCCCTCCTTAAGGCCCACATCCAGAGCTACAGCGGCGACGCCGAGACCACGAAACGGGGGTTCGAGGAGATCCTCCAAAGGGATCCGTTCTGCGTCGAGGCCTATCACGGGCTCGTGATGACCGCCTCCCAGTCGAAGGAGTCCGACGAGTAGATGAATGGTATTCTGAAGAGAGTCGAGGAGGCCATGGAGATGTGCAAGAAGGAGGAAAAAAAAGAGGACTTGAGGGATTTCAAGCTGCTGGTTGCCCAGATTATGGTCATTAGAGGAAAGTATGGGGAGGCTCTCAAGATATATGAAGAATTGGTGAAGGAGGAGCCGGGGGATTTCAGGCCGTATCTGTGCCAGGGGATTATATATACTTTGTTGAGGAAGAAGGATGAGGCCGAGGAGAAGTTCCAGAAGTACCGAAGGCTCGTTCCGAGTGGTCATCCTTATGCGCGGCACTTTGAGGAGAACATGATGGCGATGAAGATTTTTGGGCAGATGGAGGAGAACAAAAGAAAAGGATCTTTCAAGAGTTGAGGGGTCATCGGTAAGGAGGACAAGTTCATACATAGGATTTAGTTCAAAGCATTTAATTTGAAGTTTTTAGACGTTAGCGTTTAAATATTTAGGTGGTCTCTTTATCTGGTTTCACTACTAGTTATGTCGATCAGTGATTCCATTTCAATTTCGCTAGGCTGGTCACGAGGTTGTTCTGATAATGACCTTCTCAACGTTTTTGTTAATTTGGATAGTCAGAATAGATACGTATTAATTGAAGCTTTTATGCTTCCAGTATAAATTTTTCTCCTACTATGAGTTTCATTGAGGTTAGGCATTGAAATGTCAACTCAACTGAGTTTTATCAGCATGGCTTGCATTCTTTCTTGGTGGAGGCTCTTCCATACATCCTTATCTGTGCCATAGTGTTTTAAAAGTACCTACCTACCATTTCGGTTATTTAGGATTGAAATCAGAAAACTAATCCCAATTTCCATTAGGAATAGTGTTGTCATGGCAATCAGTTATGTGGTTGGTCAGTCTATCATTACCAGTTGCATGGAGCCTATGCAAGGATGGTTCCTCATAGGCGCTTAAGTCAGCTTGTAAGTGCGTACGCGATAGATGAACTCCCTGTACCATGTAGTGACCCTGAGCTGTTCAAGACGTTACTTTAACTTAGAGGACATTTGTATGGTATTCTCTTTGCGTGCCATTTCTGGGTTCTTGTAGTTTATCTGAAAGAAGGGAAAAGGAAATGAAACCGGAAATAACTTACATAATGGATCTCTTTTCCCCTGGTTTTATTTCTTTGCACATACTTTCTTGGTAAACATCTAGCATATAGAATCAGTGATTCACATTTAAAAGACAGTTTTTGTAGCGATATCAAAAGAAGTTTTGAGAAGTCATATTGTTATCACATATTTTATTAGTATGATATCATTATCATGTACTATATCAGTATATTAATGTCATATATTATTTGACACGAAGATAAGTGGCATTGATGTCAATACTAAAGTTAGCTTTAGTAATGCTATATATATATATATATATTGGAATGAAACTTGGTTGATGCACAGCATTTGATATATGATAAAAGAACAATAGGGTACCTCAACTGAAGCTAAGGATTTCGGCCATGAGTGGATGTTATTATATAAATGACTGAGTAATTGAGATCCTATGCTCCTGATCAACTTGCACAATGGAAATTTCTAAGTGAGGAATTAAGTTGGGTTCTTAAGAGAGTAAGCTGACTTGAGTTTTGTGCATCTTAGCTATCGCCCATAACTTCTTGAGATTGCGATCAGTTATGGCTTTGCTGATATGTTATTTATCCCTGGTCCAAGACACTGCTCAGCCTGAATTATGTACTAACAGGGAAACTGGAGCCTGAATTGGTTTCACAATATTACTTGCAAATTATTATATCTAAATTAAAGGAGTTAAAGCTATTTTAAGAGTACAAATTAGTTGCTCGGTGGCATTTGAATGTATTTTTTTTTTTTTTGTGTGTGTAACGTAAGATAGTTTTTCAAAAGGTTCCAAGATAGTATTTTGCAAGGTTTTATGTATCACTTATGGTGCTTTTATCAACCAGTGTCTGTATAGTTTGTATCTTGTTGACCCTTGCCTGATAATAGCATGGTTATATTAAAAAAGTGCATCAGATGAATGCTTCATATCGACAACAGAATTTTGTAGGGTGGATATATTTACTTATTCCTTCTACTTTTTACTGTTAAATATATATAATTACTTTATATATGCACAGCTTTTGCTGGAGGATCTCAAGATGAAACATATTTCTCATATAACGAGAGTGATAAGGTGGCCTACCTGGGCAGGCAGATGAGAAATACAATGGTTCATCTTGTGTCACCTAGTGAGGTAGGACTTTTGTGCTGAGGTGAAACATCTCGTATTTACAAGGAGATCTATTAGGTGAGTTGGCAAGGATTATTAATCAAATTCTGTGGTTTGTTAAAATATCTACACTTGTCAGCCAATAGAGTTACTAATTGTTTGAACCAACAGGATTTCTACTTCAGTTACCTCTAATGGCTTGTCATAATTTGAGTTCAGCATATAGATGTTAGAAAATTCAAACAACTCAATTCTACCTTGTCTTCTTTTATTCCCTCAGTTTATGTCAAAGCTGGTTTTTAAGGGAGATGCACTTTCTTGGTAAAACGATAACTGTCACAAATACCTATTCACTGCACTATCATTTCATTAAAGATTGAGAACCTACCCTACCATATTTGTTCAATATATACTTTATGTCAACTAGTAATTTGGAGCTCTTCTTATCTGAACCAGGTGATGCTAAGATTCTAACTATCTTGTCACCATCATTGCTTTTGCACTATTAAATGCCATATATTTATGCTTTAATGGCTTTGAACATGCCTTGATCATAATATTAATTTGTCTGAATTATTGGAATCATTCCTTTAGCTGAATAATCATATTGGAACTGGCAAAAATTGGATGAAGAATGTTGGTGTTCTATCTTATTTTATTGAATCCTTATATTTAAGTATAGATTCAGAAAAAAATGTTGATTGGAAAATTATGATCGGCAAATTAATACGTGGAGCTTCGATTTTGTGTTGGACAACATATAAGCCCTATTTCTGTCATTTAATATTTGGAGGTTATCCTGAAAATACAAGTTCAAGAATTGCTCTTCTATTCCTTTTTCTTAAAATAATGTGTTTTAAAATCAGAAGAATTTTTGCCACAAGTTTACTTAAAAAGCACAGTTATACAATTGCACGTGAAATTCTTCATTCTAAAACTTTGCTTCCCAGTTTGATTATACGTTTGGTTCACTAGAATGAGCGTTGAAATGAAATAGGAATTCCAACTTTGGTCCCATTTCGATGTTTGATGTAGTAACAAACTCGGGAATTACATATTGATTGGAATCACCTTTGTTGCAATTGAAGGAATGGTGTTTCCACTAGGACTTGAACCGAGATGATCTAGCACTGCTTCCCATGTGTAATTAGCCCAAAGCTTATTTAGTTACTGGAGATCTAAAAGCTCGGGGATGTGCAAGGTTTTGGTTATTAGTTCTTGCTAAGCGTTTATCCTACAGGTACATTGTGCTAGAGAAGCGATAAGTTAGCACAGCGAGCTCCGCATTGTTGTTGGGTGAACGATAAGACTTATCTCATCAGCCTGGGGCTAGCCATGGTTGGTGTCCTATTTTGATCAACCCCCACGCTTATTTGACTGGTACCGCTGGGACTATATGGCAGTATGTTTTTGCCAAGCTTTTAAAGTCATTCCATTTGTTTCAAGCTTGGTGGCAACATTAGCAGAAGGGTTTTTCGGTGGATTTTGGAACTAATAAAATTAAGTGGAAATTTCTCGTGATGCATATGATTGCATGAATGAATTGCTTGCTGTTTATGCTAAGGCAGTTGGGTAGACTGCTATAACCTGTTTGCCAATCAATTGGAGACTCCTCTGTTGCAGGTCTTTCTTTGACAACTCTGAAAAGCATTTGAAATCTGTTGTTGGGTTATAATAATATGTAGCAATTCAAGCTCGAAAACAGGGGAAACATTGGGTTTTGAAAAATGTAATTCCAAATGAGTTAGGTGCCATTTTGAATTCTCCGACGTATTAGGGTGTCTATCATCTAAGAATGTGACCGCGGCTGTATACGTGTCTGTGTGTGTATATAAAAGAATGCTTTCAAATGAATGCTGGGTCAATTGCTCTTCTTGAAAGTGAATGCTTTCAGATGGAAAGCCCGTACTGGGTCAATTTCCATCCAGTCCACGCGTAAGACGTCACAATTGCCTCCCAACCCCCACAAAAAAAAAGAAAAGAAAAGAAAAAGAAAAAGAAAAAGAAGAAGAAGAAGAAGAAGAAGAGAAGTTTTCATGGTATTCAAGACGAGTGTACATAAATAATAAACCCTCCTATGCCCGTGGCCTTCGGATTCAAATTTCAAACCCATTTAAGCTGGAGAATGCCCGCCCTTTACAAAAGGCCTGCACCAAACTGCAACCTTGGTCCAGATGGACCCGTCTACGGTTGTCTACGTTCGTTCCTGGGACGCGGTCAGACGAAGTCACTTCTCCGCTTTGACCGCATCCGCGAGCAAACCCAACGAAAGAAGCAGCAGCCGCAAAATGATACAAAGGCCAATTCCCATTTCTTGTCACAAACTTTCCTCGTCAAACCAATATATTTTTTATATATTTTTATGTTTTTTCGTTCATCTTCTCAACAAGCCATTATGGTTAGAAGAACGGCGAGGAGGGGTCTTGCCATCCTCGCCAGAGGAAAAACTGATAACGTTCTCTTTGAGTAGTTTCGTTCTGCCGTGCAAGTTTTGCATTTGGAAATCTAGAGTTTTCAACGCGGATTGCCCAAACCCCTTCCTTCCTTTTACGCAACCAAACCCCCGGAACTCACCAGCTTCCCGGAAGGTAACCAGGAATTCTCCCTCTTTTAAAGGCCGTATTTTACTTCTCATTTCCTCTAATCTTTTTGATCTGACTCATTTTTGTTGGACAAGTTGAGATAGCGAGGGGAAGAGAGAGATGGTGAATTGGGAGCTCAAGCACTGCTGCGATCACGATCAGGTCCTCTTCATCGTGACCATCGGCGTGTTCACCGTCATCATCCTTGCCGTACGTCTCCCTTCGACCTCGCATCCCATTCTCTCATGTCTCAATCTATCGGTTCTTCTTCCTTCCTTTGGGCCAGACTCCTAGACTCCTTTTAACACGCACCCTCCCCACCCCCCAACACCACCCCGCCGGTTCTTTTTCCTACTAAATCCTAAAGGGCACTTTGTGAAGTCCATTGAATTAGTTTGTCCATTTTTCTACATTATAAACCCATAAAGTTATGCAAATTTTTAATCATAACGTGGCTGCAACAAAGTTTCCCCTCCTGATTGGATCTGGTGTTGCCTTGGCAACTTATGTTAGACTGTTTCCTTGTTGGCCTGTTTTAAGCGATACAAATTTATCCTAATATTGCGGTGTTGTAAATGCTGTTTTGAAATATCTGTAGTTGTGGAGGACGGTATTGCTGACCCCTTTCAAGCTCGTCACGGTGTTTCTCCACGAGACCAGCCATGCTCTTGCGTGCAAACTAACATGCGGGCAGGTAACAAGTTAAAGAAGTACTCGGTGTAGATTCTGCGGAAGCATTTCTGATGCACCAACATGTATCCCTTAGTTTGTATTAATTATATGAGATCTGGAATGGGTAGCGTGATTGTTTTGCGATGGAATTCCTTTTTTTTTTTTCTGTAAATTTATGTGAGATTTAGTTGCTCTCAAATATTTCTATCTTAAACATGCTTTGGCTCTTACCATGTTACTGCAATCTCGAACACATGGTATCGTGTTTCACTTAATTTGTGTAATTCTCTCTTTGGAAGCCTATTAAGCCTCATCAAACCCTAGTAGTCACATAAGAAATGTTTGCCTAAACTAAGTAATCCTGAATCCAAATATCAAACAGTAGCACCAAGTGCAAAAGTGCTTTTTTCTTGTCCCTTATTCTTTTTCGTTGACAAGCATTTTGATTTTTGACTGAATGGATATTGTAGTATTCTTCTTGATTATTGTCATAAAATATTTTCTAGAAATTCATATTGCTTATTTGGTTTCAAGAAATACTCAAACTTTGGGATCTAATAATTGCCTTGCAGTAAATTTTCTTCAAATTTATGCTGCCCCCCCCCCCCCCCCCCCCCCCCCAAGTGAAGTAAATCTGAAGTGTTTTGTTATTATTCATGGGGCTGGTAAATGCACATGCATTTAAGAATTCTAGTATGAATATTATTGTATATTGATAGATGCTAACCTGTGCCCTACTAATCATTATGCATATAGTATGCCTTTGGTGGCATTCCAAGAGCATTCTTATACCTTTTATGTTTAATACAGGTGGAAGGCATGGAGGTTCATGCCAATGAGGGTGGGGTTACGCGAACCCGTGGTGGCATCTACTGGCTAATTTTGCCTGCTGGGTGTAATGCATTTTTCCTTCTTAAATTGTTAACAATAATTTTCTGTTTCTGGTTTCAATTGCAATACTCCATGATAAGAAGCCGTGGAAAATCCAGTTGTCAGAACTCTAATATAATCTTGCTGAATGTGGCATACTTTACAATATCAGTACTGATTCTTTGTGGCCCTTTTGTAATAAAATATTCTGCTCTTTTACCATCCAGATTTGGGATCATCGTTTTGGGGAATGGTTTTTGTACTTGCATCTACGAACCTTCTCACTACAAGAATTGTAGCTGGTTGCTTTATAGTCGCATTGCTTATTGTCCTTTTTGTTGCTAAAAATGTAAGCAGTTGATACTTCTTTATTAGTCTTTGATTGAAAGTTATTTTGTTAGTTTCATTTTCTCCTCAACATTCATCATCTGTTTGTATCTCTGATAATACACTTGTGGATCATGCAGTGGACGCTTCGAGGACTGTGCATAGGTGTGTATAAATGACCATTATACTTTTTCATAATTCATCACCTGACATTCAAGATCTGCACAAAATTTATATTTAAGCATTTCATTGTCTAGGCTTCATCATATTCCTTGCAATCATTTGGCTTTTACAAGAAACTACGAAGGTCCGCGTTCTTCGCTATGTCATTTTGTTCATAGGTGTGAACCTGTCTACTTGCATAGCCATTTCTTCTTCTTCTTCTTCTTCTTCTTCTTCTTCTTCTTTGTGATCATTCATTAGACAAGACTTCTAACCTAGCTGGGAGAAAATTACCTGTGCTTCTTTGCAAACTGCAGGTGTAATGAACAGCTTATTTTCAGTTTATGGTGAGCGTGATTATAATACTGATTTTATTTGGTTAGATTGTTATAGAAAACCGACTAATCAACTTTGATAAGTTGGACACAGTATTTAAAGATCACCAAAACCAATCCCATAAGAATTATTTCCTGTTGCAGATATATATGATGATTTAATATCCCGAAGAGTCCACTCAAGTGATGCTGAGAAATTTGCTGAGATTTTCCCTTGCCCTTGTAATGGTGTTGCATGGGGGGTTATTTGGTGAGATTCTGTTTCTCAATACAAATTGCTTATGAATGACTTATGTGGTTGCCTACATGAAGGAAGCTTTCAATATATCATGTACGATATCCTTAGATCTACTAAATAGTTATTGCTGATTTTGCTTGCAGGGGTCTGATATCATTTGTGTTTCTTGGCGGATCCATTTACCTTGGTCTCGTTATTTTGTCATAAGGTATTAATTACTTTCTATTTTTATTGTTTTCAGTATATCTACTAAATTGTTATAGAAAGTGCTAAAAGAGTACGAGGAATAGGTATTATGATGAGAACCTGATTAGTGTTTAGGAGCATCCATTATCAAGTTCTCCTCATATGTGTTCTAGCACTTGCAGGGGAGGTGAATGACTTATGTGATGCTAGTTTGCCTAATTTTTGTTCCTTAATCACATTTGCAAATATGATTTCAGAACCATGTGAGGAAAAGAAGGGAATAAATCTGTGTTCTGAATTTTAGTAGATAGTTTATAGTTCTAATCTTACATATGAAAGTAAAGCAGAATTTTCAACTTTGAAGGAGAACAAACTGAAAAATGAAGACAATGATGACATATTAATTTTAGTTGACATCCATAACAGCATCTGGGATATCTGCTACCTTGAACATTGAGGAAAACTGCAGAACCTCTTTTCTGCTTGAACTTAAAATAATTTTGGGAGTGCATTTTTTTTTCCCGCTTCAGAAATGAGATTAATGGACAGCTTATTACTGTTCCTGGTTCCACCAGGAAGACAGAAAAAGGACAAATGGGCATCAATCCATTACAGGATAGAAAGAAAATATGAAATCGAATGTTGTTGAGTTGGAAAACAGGTTTGTTGCATGTGGTAGACTATGCGCAAAACCTGCTCAACTAATATTTTTCCTGTATTAGAAACAAAATTTAATATGCTGAGTCCATAGTTCTCTCTGAGTTCTGATACTGTTCTAGATTTTGATTATGCACTGGCAGAGCATCAAACAGGAAGATTGCAGTAAAAAAAAATCAGTGCGACTATCTTCTAAACAGTGACTTAGAAATTTAACCAGTGAGTATTGATCAATCACAGGGTAGAAGGAAAAAAAAGAAAAGTCTCATCAAGTTGGAAAACTGAGCTGTCACATATGGTAGACACAGAACCTGCTCAATTGATATGTTTACATTAATGGGAAACAAATTTAAATAGGTCAAACCCATGGTCTTACTGGACTTATTTGGTTCTTCTAAATTTTCAATGTGCACTTATGGAGCATTAAACATGAAGATAGGAGTAAAAAGTCACTGCAAACATCTCTTAGATAGTGATTTATAAATTCAATGGTGGACCTCTAAGACTTGAGTGTTCCGTATTTGGAAACAAAATCTGGTGGACCTCTAAGACTTGAGTGTTCTGTATTTGGAAACAAAATCTGATCAGGTTAAAATATTATCTTATAATGTTTTTTGTATTTTAAGTGATTGGTTCTTTGCCTGCATCCCTTGTAACTCCCCCATCCCATATCATGGTAACATGTTATAAATGTAGGGTTATTGAAGTTTCGCCCCTTATAGCCGATAATTGTATGCTGGAAACTTTCCAACACTTGTCTTAATTACACGTTATCAGATATCAAAGGAATCCTGAGCTCTTTAAACCAACTTTTGAAATTTATATGCGTGAGAGAGCCATTAATCATTCATTGCTGTAATTTGATTACACTGATTCAATGCCTTATCATGTTGCTACGTTCTCCAACCAATTTTGCTCGATCCTAAAGTCTAATGGGATACTGCTCATTGGTAGCATGAATTATCCAATTTGGTCGAACTCATTGGTTTTCAATTCCTTGTTTGAGGGAGTTCAGTCTTGCCATATTCTAATCCCGTTCGTTCATTATCCACTGGATTTAATGGGGCTTCTGAATTCAGAAAGGAGTCACAAAAGACCTTACAGTTATCTCTTCACATCCAACCTTTGATTGGTCAAGGATCTTCAGGGAAGGATCCCATCTACTGTACTAGCATCCCATGATATTGACTAGCTTGTTATCTAATGTTTTCGAAGAACCATACTCAGTTACTGACAAGAGCAGGTATCATTACATTCCATTTGATTTGACCTAATCTCCCTCTCATTACGTTATCCTCACATATTCATTTTGGAGAATCTCATTAACCCTATTAATCTTTTGTTATCACTAGGAGGCCTTTGCTGGTGCTACTGTTGCAGATTTGAGCCCATACGGGCACTTACTGTCTTCTTTTCTCATTTTGGAGCCATGCCAGTTTCACACCATGTAATTGCACAATCTGCACCTGAACCTTTTTCCTCCTTGGTTCTGATGTCTTTCCATCATCTACAGGCCTACATTTTACTCTTTGCTTTGTTCATCTCAGGTCCCACAAGCACCACTACATAGGCTCACTAAAGTTTCTTTTTAACTGTTAAGGAAAGAAAAAGGTTTCTGTTTAATCCACTCTATGTTTTTCTCCTTTTCTGTCCACGTAGGCCTTGATATGCTCCCTGCTCTCATTTTTGGTCCTTTGAGTTCTCTAGGTACCTTGTTCTATATGTGCCAGAGTAACTCTCAGCCCGGATGCCATTCTTTTGTTTCTTCAGTTTCTTGATCCTCTGTCACCTTGTTATTCTCTACTGTTTGAATTTGCCCTGTGCCCTCTAGGTCTGTAAGCAGCATCCAGTGACTTAGTTGTCAGGTTCATAACTAAAAGCTGGACAATAAGCTTGTTAAGTCAGGCTTGAAACCTGCATTCAGGATCCAATGTCTACTGGTTGGGCATGAGTTTGGTTGGTTTTGAAATAATAGCCAGCATAGTCATTGAACATGTATCTTGCATGTTATATTATGTACCATACATGCATGGCATATTACTTCTTTTGGGTATACTTTATAACCATAACCATCAAGTCTTTTCCCAATGTGCCATTACTACTAGTGTAGTATGTGTTATGTTTGTAATCTAATTTACCTCTTGGATTACTTGCCAAACCTCAATTAATTGGACTATTACAACCCATGGAATTTCTTTTTTTAAAAAAAATTTAAGTCAAAAGAAGCTGGTCATCAATTTTCTAATAGCAAGAGAATGATAATAAATATATGAACGAATAGAAAACTTAGAAATGTGCATTTATTCTGAATTTGAAATTTCCAGTGCCCTAAGAGTCCTTAAGGCTGAGAATCATCTTAGAAACTCAAAATGCTGGAGGATGCTGTAAGGCCGTTTATGTGGTCTCTCCAACCAAATGACTAGCAGTCAGAATCAGATCGTTCTATAAATTGATGCTTTAGAGTTTAATATTACACTTGTTGGATTTGAATGTGAATTTGGATTTTGCATTCCCTTTCATTGTTGGGGTTGTACCTCACGAGTGCTGACCTCAAATTCTTCTTTCATCTATGTGCAACTTAAAGGTGACTTGTTATAGCAACATTTCCTGTTGTAGAGGGCCAATTGGTTTTGCGATTTGTCATTATTAAAGGAAGATGACTTGTAGGTCGACTTGTGATCTCAAATTATAGGACATCTCTGCATCATCAGGCATAACATATTGTGTTTGGTTTGTATGCAATATTCAACATAACATGGCATCAAAGAAACTGCTTGCTCTTTTTACAGGATCACATTTTAAGTTTTATGACCACTCTTTTTTTTTCCTATGGATGACAACTATGTACTTGAAACCCACACCAATATCATCATGCTTCAGTCAACTGGTAGATTGCTGATATCTGCTACTCTAAATCAGTCATCTTGCTACTTCTTTGCGACATGCCCTAGTATTGCACTGCAAAATGTAGTATAATAATATTCCTTCCATACCCTTCAATGTGCTAAATCATTCTGACACAAGATTGAAAACATGAACGATCCATACTGATGGCATCTGCTTTTTCCAGTAAAATCTGTTAAGCTGATATATGCTGTACAATTAATCAATAAAGTAAGCTTTGGATGCTGATCCTTTTGTCCGACTTGTTCTCAGGGTCCCAGTTTCGCATGGATTCTTGTCTCTCTTTATAGGCTGGAGTAACAGAATTTTTTAAGAGGTTCCCATTGCTCAGATATTCAGATTGGATCAGGCTTACAATTTTTCCTTCCGGATGAATTATGGAGCAATAGATGGCCATTTGCTGATACATGCTTGTGTTCATTATTCTTTTATGACACTTTTGACTTGTCTCACCTTACAACATTCATAGTCTCAATACGTGGTTGATCATTCTTTGCTACTGAAGAAATTTTGTACTTCTGATTTGTTATTAAAGGTTTCTAATTAAGTCGTACTACAATCACTTATTTTTTTTACCAAATCAGATTGCACCATCACCGTGGATACCAATAGTAAGCTTATGATATGCCTGAAATGAAAATTGTCTTTTATCGCTGTTTGGAGCATTTTTTTTGTACCGGAATCTACTTCATGTGACAAAAGAAGTCTAAGAATTATGCTATTAGTAATGATTTCTAAGTTTCAAATCCTTCTATCTTGATTGTGGATTGAAGCACTTACGCTAAGCAGTGAGCAGCTCATAACCCCTCATCACAGTTACACCAATAATTTCATCCTTTCTACTGCCTGTTATCATCTGCTATTTATACGCTTTATCTGGCCAAGTTTGCTCTTTTATATCTGGTTTTGTTTTTCCAAAAATTTCTCATTGATGTGCCCACTGCTTGGAATGGTTGCAGAAGCTGCAGCACAAAGTCTCACGGAATTGTTCTATGATTTGATAATCTATACGAATACACTGTATGCAACATTGCAACAAGATGCGATCTAACTCTTCTATGATGCTAAGCATCGACAACATTCACCGATGCTTATAAGAACCCAGAAATTAGTGTAGATATAATCTGGCCAACTGTTTTTGTTATATAGCCCTGATCAACACCCGACGAGCTTGATTACTTAGCTGCCCTTATTTATGCATTGGAGGTTTGAAGAGGCCATGAGCAGGGCCACAGGTATGAGGTTTTATTAAGTTGTAGCATGTCGGATATGTGCTGGCCATTTGCCTCTCTTCAAAATTGAGAAGGGTGTCGAACAGCTCGGTCACGGTGGCTGATATAATTGAGCTCTGTTTGCATGCATGTTGGCATCGAAGATGAATGGAAGAGCATGGTTCGCTCGGCCACACATTCCCCTTTTATGTAAAGATCACGAATCATTGCTACCATGCCGTAAAATGATGTTCTTGGTGGTCAAAGAATCACTCTTGTAAGGCTTGTCTCGAAATGTTGTCATCTCTTTCCCCGCCACCATCGATTGATTTGGGGTGGGGAATAGAAGAGGATTTGGTATGACGCGCTAGCAGGCAGGTTTCATCCGTACACGCCCATGCACCATGTTGTATGATGTTGAAGCATCTATGACCATCTCAAGGTTTATCTAGTGGATGAAAGGCTCCCACAATTGCAGAATTTAGGAAAGATCAGATGTACACAATCTTATCCCTATATATAAAAAGTCCATTTCCATATTTTGAACTCATATTTGTGCCGAAACTTGCCCTCTAGATGGCATGCACATATCAATGAAATGTAAATAGCTATGCTGTTTTTACTTCCTTTAGATATCTCCCCAAAATTTCCGGTTTCGATTCAAGGCTGATCACGTTCTATGAATTTGTCGCATTGGAGATCATTAGTTGCGAAGAATATGAAATGAAAGCATTATAAATTTGCATCTATAGAAATTAAAATTTGATGGAGAAGAAATCGAGCTAGTTTTCTGTAGAGACCGAAGATGCGAGTGAGAAATGTTCGTGTGGCCAAATGGGAATTCTTGAACATCAATCACATTGCATCTCCTCCTATAAAAGTCTCCATCCATCTCTTTGAAATGTTCATATCACCAGCTCAATTTCTTATCCCCTAGCGGGAGGAAATCACGAGCTGGTAACATGCAAGGGGAGGGTGATGCTCATGATGTTGCCCACCATTCCCTGTTTCATACGTAAACCTATGGCCATGTAAAAGCCATGAATCCTATGGAAATAGCCAACTAGTGCTACTGCTATTATTTTGTCTGGTAGTCGACTCATTTTGAATCTAAAACAGTTGCATCAAAGCAACCCTATGTTCACTTAGAACTATCGATTGCATCAAAGTCAGAAGAAATGAAACATATCGTTACCATCAGCAATAAATCACAAGAACCCGATCCTGCTTTATCTCCCTCAAATCAATGGTATCCCAAACAAACTAATAAACGGGTGTTGGCACGATGTAAAGTTATCCCGAAGAAAAGAAAAACTTATATCTTATCTGTGTGTATATATATATATATAGTGTGCACGATACGATCATGCTTTTTATGAATTTTATCCATTAAGTATTTATTTTAGTATATCATTATAAAAATAAATGATTGTGATTGACAACATGGCTGTATGATGCATGCAGTAACTTTTTTTATTAAATAAAAAAAATGGCACGAAATGTCAAGCTTAAAAGTAAAAGCATGGGGGGTACCAAAAAAAAAAAAAAAAAAAAAAGCATCAAACTAGGTCAAGCCGTTGGTGAGGACCGAGGAGGGCTTTCTGGGTATTCACGGCAGAGACAAACATCAACTTGTTGGCCCATCACGTAACAAAACAAAAACTTGTTCGCGTTATTAATGGCATGCAATTATTATGAAAGCTATCCCTACCCTACTCCTGCAAGCCAGATAGTTTTTTTTTTTTTTTTTGCATTTATACTCTATTTGCGCTCAACGGTGACCGAGCCTTGCCTTGCCAGAAAATCAGGACCTTGATGGGTGGTGGGCCCGGATAATGACAGTTTTTATTTATTTTTATATTTATTTATTTTTTGCCAACTTTTGTTTTCTACACGGGCACGAGCACAACCTTAATCAGGTGATAAGCGATAACATTTCCTCAACTCTGGCTAAATAATATAAAATAAAGCCAAGAGCTTTTTAGGCTTTGAAAAGTTTGACGGCCAGTGCCGAATCTTAAAGTACAGGGCCTCGAGAAGACTTGCATGATCGTGGAAGTTGTTGATTTGTTCATAAATTACATAAAAATCTCCATACATCACTTAGATTTTTTATTTTTTTGTATATTTTGTAATTAGCATATCAGCCATTATCCTTTTGGCCCATTCAATTCCTTAGGAAATGCTAATGCTGAATGAAGAGGGAAATGTGTTGTGCCGGGGGACTTTTAACTCTTAGAAAGAAATGGTGCGATGATTGTAATTTTACCAAACTATTATCTTTAACAATCTTTTTATCTTTAGAATCACCGTCAGCATGTTAACTAGGTCTCTCACAATTAGTGCTACTATTATGGGACAAGCGTACCAAATTAGTTTGATTTGCTTGTTAGGACTGCATTCCAAACCCGCCAACAATTTTATTTTCAAGACAAATCCGCAATGACAATATGACCATCACGGCAGTCCGTATTAAACTTGCCATGAAAATTTGATTCTTATAGCTAGATAATTTTCTTTTTGTTGCTTGCATGCTGATGTAAAAGTGTGAGGGTTCGTACACACACACACACACACACATATATATATATATATATATATATATATATATATATATATATATATATATATATATATATATATATATATATATATATATATATATATGTTTAGTTTAATATTTGCCATGTATTGTGTTGGTGCAGAAATCCGTCGCCGCCGGAGGTCGCCGCGATCGAGGCCGCTGGGCGCCGCCGGGGACCTGCAAAACGAAGTCCCGTCCGGAACCGGTGGGATGGTGGCTCCGGCAGGACCCTCCGACGGTCAAGTTAGTTTCCGGCCAACAGTAATGGAGTGCTCGGAATGAGTTCCGGAGCTTAGAGGTGAGGAGGAGAGCTTAGAGAGTCGAGAGTTCAGAGAGCTTAGCCTTAGTATGTCGGGAGGGGTCCTTTTATAGCGGAGCTTAGTTGATGGTGACGGCTGTGCCGTCTGGCAGAGAGTCGTCGGGCAGCATGGAGTTTGGTACGGAGAGGAAGGCGTCGTCCGGTAGATCGTGGGAGCCATACCGGCGAGTCGTGGGCCGCATGGAGTCCGGTACGGAGAGGAAGGCGTCGTCCGGTAGATCGTGGGAGCCATACCGGCGAGTCATCGTGGGAGCCATACCGGCGAGTCGTGGGCCGCATGGAGTCCGGTACGGAGAGGAAGGCGCCGTCCGGTCTTGCTGCAGGCGACAGTTCGTCCAATGGAGTTCGGACTTGTAACAGAGTTCGGCCGAGGGGGAAGCTGGGGGAGTTCGTCTGGCTGAAGGGTCGGCCATCTGTAGAGTTCGGCCGCGGGACGGTTGCCGAGGAGTTCGACCGCTGAGAGGCCCGAAGAAGCTCGGCTGGCCAGTTGAAGGACTTCGGTTGCTAGTTGGTTCGGCCAGGGCTCGCTGAGGAGTTCGGTCGCCTAGGGTCGGTCCGAAGGGGTTCGGCCACTTGGGCTCGCCTGAAGTCGGTCCGAAGGAGTTCGGCCGTGGGGTCCGAAGGAGTTCGGCTGCATGGGCTCGCCTGGGGTCGGTCCGAAGGAGTTCGGCCGTGGGAAGTCCGAAGGAGTTCGGCTGCATGGGCTCGCCTGGGGTCGGTCCGAAGGAGTTCGGCTGCATGGGCTCGCCTGGGGTCGGTCCGAAGGAGTTCGGCCGTGGGGTCCGAAGGAGTTCGGCTGCATGGGCTCGCCTGGGGTCGGTCCGAAGGAGTTCGGCCGTGGGGTCCGAAGGAGTTCGGCTGCATGGGCTCGCCTGGGGTCGGTCCGAAGGAGCTCGGCCGTGGGAAGTCCGAAGGAGTTCGGCGGGCGGAGGGAGTTCAGCCCGGAGCTTGGCGCAGGGGAGTTCGGCCTCTAGGCAGTTCGGTCGTGGTAGGGGCTCGGCCTGGCGCCTGGCGCTAAAGCTCTTCAGCGGCTACTGGTTACATTGGGCTGAGCGTCGGGCCGGGCTTCGGCAGGAGCGGGATTTATCCCCAACAGTAGCCCCCCCACTCCCGAGTTCAAAAATTGAAGGAAGGGAGTACCAAAACAGGCGACTGCCGAAGTCTTCTTCCAGGCTCCGCATTTGTTGCAGCTGAAGCTCGGGGGAGGTCTCATCTCCAGCCAAGATGTTGAGGCGAGGCTTGGGGGAACCTCATCTTCAGTTGAGTTGAAATGGAACTCGTTTCCAGCTAAAGTCGATGAAGCTGATGTTGAAGCCGAAGTAAAACTCGCCTCCTTCGGTCGAGGTCGGATTTGAGCTCCTCGGGGGCGACATTATCTTCATCAGTTGAAGTCGACTCGAGGGAGACCTCCTATCTTGCAGCCGAGGTTGAAGTGCGCGCTCGGGGGAGATCTTATCTCCTACCGAGCCGAGCTTCCCTCGGGGGAGATCTTATCTCCTGCGGCCCAGTGCACGCACAGTTCTGAGACTGGAGATGGGGTCTGCAAAGAGCTAGCGTTCCATGGCGGATACTGAGATAGTCTCCACCTGTTCCTCACACCGAGATTGCTTCAAATCAGCTTCGGGAGAGATCTATCTCATAGCCGAGGTTGTCAAACGGTCGCTCGTGAGAGATTCTTATCTCTACCGAGGTTGGACGACTCCGTGTTAGGACGAGGTTTCTCCTCCTCTAAGTTTCACTGGAATATCTAGGTTGTTCCGGTCGCAGTCGAGGGAGAGATCTATCTCTAGCCGAGGGCCTCGAGGTTTGGACGAGGTCGTCTCCTATTCAACGAGCTCGTGGATTATCTTACAGATTGGTCAAAGTCAGCTCGGGAGAGATCTTATCTCTAGCCGAGGTTGGCACTCGTGTATAGGAGAGGTTCTCCTCCTGTTCCTACCGAGATTATTTCGGGTCGCTGGGAGAGATCTTATCTCTAGCCGAGTTGTCAACGTCGGCATCGGAGAGAGAATCTTATCTCTAGCCGAGGTTGGGCACGCTCCGTGTGGGACGACGGTTCTCTCCTTTCGCTAACTCGAGGTTGTTCCGGATCGCGTCGGAGAGAGAATCTTATCTCTAGCCGAGGTTGTCAACGTAGCTCGGGAGGAGAGTCTTATCTCTGCCGAAGGTGCACTCGTGTTAGGTTACCAGGTTTTCTCCTCCTGTTCCAACCCGAGGTTGTTCGGTCGCCTCGGGAGAGATCTTATTCTCTAAGCCGAGGTTGTCAACGGTCGCTCGGGAGAGAATCTTATCTCTAGCCGAGGTTGAAGTTCGGTGGAGATTCTTATCTCTGACCGACCTTGTTGTCGGGAGAGATCTATCTCTGAGCCGAAACTGTTGTTCGGGAGAGATCTTATATCTGGCCGAATTTGCCTTCCGGGAGAGATCTTATCTCTGGCGAGGTTGCGTTCGGGAGAGATCTTATCTCTGCCGACTTGTTGTTCTGGAGAGAATTTTATCTCTGGCCGAACTTTGCCTTCGGGGAGATTATCTTGCAGTTCGGTCGGAGTCATCGGCCCGAAACGGTGCGTTGCGGGAGAGCATTTTATCTCTGGCCGAATTGTTCGAAATTTATTCTCTGCCCTTCTTCGGAGAGAGATCTTAATCTCTGGCCGAGGTTGACGGTCGGAGAGATCTTATCTCTGGCCGACTTTGTTGTTCGGGAGAGCATCTTATCTCCGGCCGAACTTTGCCTTCGGAGAGAGATTTATCTCTGACGCGAGGTTTTGCGGTTCGGAGAGAATCTTATCTTCTGGCCGACCTTGTTTGTTCGGAGAGAGATCTTATCTCTGGCCGGACTTGTTTGTTCAGGAGAGATTATCTCTGGCCGAACTTTGCGCCTCGGGAGAGATCTTTCTCCTGCGGCCTGAGGCGCAGCGCTCGGGGGAGATCTTATCTCCTGCGGCCGAGTTGTTGCTCAGCAGGTTAGGAACGAGGTTTCGCCTCACTGTATCCTAAACGCGGCGATTATTGACTGCTGCTCTCCTGTCATCGCATAGTTTTCGCATCCAGAAATAATATTATGCAGAGGGGAGAATTTTACCGAAGGGAAATCGTGGACAGCGCGCTCTCGTTTGAGGGGTCGACGGGGCGTTGTTCCTCGGAGCTCCCTCGAGCAGCAAGTCCCGTCCAGACGACCTCCTCTATCTCATGCCGGCCTTCATAATTTGGACCATGCTTCTCTTGACTTTGTCGCTGGGGATGACAATCACCGATGTAGCTAGCTCCTAGCTCCTCCCCGGGGTGGCGTTGATGACGCCGCGGGACGGCCAACCTTCTTGTCTTTTCCGGTTACGGCAGTGCCTATAGCCGATCTTCTCCTTGATCGCGCATGTTTGGAGAGGCCGTAGTCCTTCAGGTCTTGGCGGTTGGCTCTTAACTTTGCCGAGAATTCGAGTTAGAGGAGCGGGTCGTAGTTGCGGAACCTTCTGGGAGGGGGGCTTCGTTCCGTCCTTGCCGGCGCCGAACTTTATTTTGGAGGTTGAGTTGAGGAGTTCGGCTTTCCACCGAGCTTCATTTTACCTTGATGCCGAGCTTTGGGGGGAGCCCGGCTTTTCTCCGAGCCGAACTTCTTTCCGCTTCGGCGGGGAACTTCTGCTCTCTGTTTCTCTCTTCGGGGCGATTGGGCTCTTCCTTAAGGCTGATTTCTCACGCCCTCATGGCGGGCTTGCTGGTGGAGTCGCTACCGGAGGCTGCTGTAAAGCGTGCAACGCCTCCGTGAGACCACGAACGTGCTGGATGAGCTGGTTGAACTGCTCCGTATCCACTGCGGCTATAGACGGGGGCTGAGTCACCGGGGCCGGAGCAGGGACAGACGGACTCGGAGGGGATCGAGCCGCGGAAGCCGTCGAGCGCCGCGTCGAAGCCCTTCTGGGGGGCATTTCCTCTTTCCAGAGAAGGAATTCTGAAGAGGGAGAAGAGAGATCCGGAGCAGGGGAGGAAAATCGTCGCCGAGCACTCCTTTAAGAACAAGGGAACCTCGAAGGTTCAGTCCCTTCCTTCCCACAGACGGCGCCAATCTGTTGGTGCAGAAATCCGTCGCCGCCGGAGGTCGCCGCAATCGAGGCCGCTGGGCGCCGCCGGGGACCTGCAAAACGAAGTCCCGTCCGGAACCGGTGGGGTGGTGGCTCCGGCAGGACCCTCCGACGGTCAAGTTAGTTTCCGGCCAACAGTAATGGAGTGCTCGGAATGAGTTCCGGAGCTTAGAGATGTGGAGGAGAGCTTAGAGAGTCGAGAGTTCAGAGAGCTTAGCCTTAGTATGTCGGGAGGGGTCCTTTTATAGCGGAGCTTAGTTGATGGTGACGGCTGTGCCGTCTGGCAGAGAGTCGTCGGGCAGCATGGAGTTTGGTACGGAGAGGAAGGCGTCGTCCGGTAGATCGTGGGAGCCATACCGGCGAGTCGTGGGCCGCATGGAGTCCGGTACGGAGAGGAAGGCGTCGTCCGGTAGATCGTGGGAGCCATACCGGCGAGTCCGTGGGCCGCATGGAGTCCGGTACGGAGAGGAAGGCGTCGTCCGGTCGTGGGAGCCATACCGGCGAGTCTTGCTGCAGGCGACAGTTCGTCCAATGGAGTTCGGACTTGTAACAGAGTTCGGCCGAGGGGGAAGCTGGGGGAGTTCGTCTGGCTGAAGGGTCGGCCATCTGTAGAGTTCGGCCGCGGGACGGTTGCCGAGGAGTTCGACCGCTGAGAGGCCCGAAGAAGCTCGGCTGGCCAGTTGAAGGACTTCGGTTGCTAGTTGGTTCGGCCAGGGCTCGCTGAGGAGTTCGGTCGCCTAGGGTCGGTCCGAAGGGGTTCGGCCACTTGGGCTCGCCTGAAGTCGGTCCGAAGGAGTTCGGCCGTGGGGTCCGAAGGAGTTCGGCTGCATGGGCTCGCCTGGGGTCGGTCCGAAGGAGTTCGGCCGTGGGAAGTCCGAAGGAGTTCGGCTGCATGGGCTCGCCTGGGGTCGGTCCGAAGGAGTTCGGCCGTGGGGGTCCCGAAGGAGTTCGGCCGAAGGAGTTCGGCTGCATGGGCTCGCCTGGGGTCGGTCCGAAGGAGTTCGGCCGTGGGGTCCGAAGGAGTTCGGCTGCATGGGCTCGCCTGGGGTCGGTCCGAAGGAGCTCGGCCGTGGGAAGTCCGAAGGAGTTCGGCGGGCGGAGGGAGTTCAGCCCGGAGCTTGGCGCAGGGGAGTTCGGCCTCTAGGCAGTTCGGTCGTGGTAGGGGCTCGGCCTGGCGCCTGGCGCTAAAGCTCTTCAGCAGCTACTGGTTACATTGGGCTGAGCGTCGGGCCGGGCTTCGGCAGGAGCGGAATTTATCCCCAACATATTGAATAAAGCTTGGATATTTATACCAAATCAAGAAATCAAAATATGATCTTTCAACTAATCTTTGCAGATGAGATTTTTGATTATTGCAAATAATAGTTTATATGGATTAAAGAATACAACAGTAGGCTCATTTGAGTTGACTATAAGCTAATTATTGTGTTTGCGATTGAATTTATAATATTTACAAATATATTTTAATTTTTTGTTGGATGATGATGTCTATATTGATTATATATTGGATAAATTTTGAATATTTATATAGGACTAAAAAATTGAAACAACATTTTCTATCTAATCTTTTTGGATGAGATTTTGAATTATTATAAAAGATATTATCTAAATTGATTAGATAAAATTATCCCGATCTTAACAAATGGTTTGCTGGTTTGGTCCTATAATGTATCCGCTGTTTTATCTTCACGAGATCTCGACAACCATATATTTGTCTGCATATGAAACACGTCACGCTATTTAACTAATGAAAGTCTACGAGGTCAAGTAGATATGATAACACCCAATCCTGCCTAATTAATCCACCTAGTTTTAAGAAACTGCTGTTAATTGTCATCTTGCCACAAGTTACGGGCGGTCCCAATGATTCAATAAAAAACCTCTAAGTGGTAGAGAACAAGTGGATGTATGAAGTGCCGAATAGTTTAATCAACTAATATACTATAAGAGGATGTATAAAGCGCCGAATGGTCTGATCAACTAATATACTATAAAACAGTAAATAGATTATACCTCACATGTTGACATTGCATAGAAATATTTCCTAGTGGTTGGGTGAAATCCCAACATGGCATCGACAGACATAATTCGGAAAGATTTTAGGCCAGAATTTCAACCAATAATTAGGCTACTTCGAGATTTACGACAACGTTAGGTTAGATTATGTTTTATTATTGGATCCACGTTGGAATTCATCTGCAGAAAACTAGGTGTTTTATTATTTGACATATAAGTCGATGATTAGTATCGAATTAGAGCACCATATTACACCATTTTGCCAAAATGGCTGAGTTTTTGAGTCGTTCTGCATTTAAGGGTCTAGATCCATCCAGACCAAAGGCTAATCCTGTTGATGGTTTAACTAGTTGAAGCATCGTACCGAAGCCTTGTCTGCATATGATAAAGTTACGGCCCTGAAAGAAACAAATGCATCATTATCAAAAAAAAAAAAAAGGGAAAAAAAAAAGAAAAAAACGAGTGCCCGACATCAGAGTTGGTAACTCTCATTCTTATTGTACCTCATACAAGTAAAATTTTAGAAATCACAAGGTGAATTAATAATTCAAAGACCAGTCAAAGAAGAAGACATAACTTGGGAACAAACTAATTACTTCAAAGAGACGTTTCATTATAGCATCTCTCTCTTTTCACCTAACGATGTTTTGCTTTCCAGATCTTTACCTAACCGAAAAAGTCAGTAATTATGGTTCAAGTGGCACCACCGTTCTCCTTCTCTTGCCTTCAAAATCAAGGAGAGAGAGAGAGAGAGATCCAATTAATAACAAGCTAAACTTCACACAGCAAAACTACCAGATACTTATTCCGATGGTATTGTTTCGCGTCCCTCTAGATAAGAGAATGAGATTCGATTCTGAGTTGCACTGGCAATCACTTTGATCCTTGTGATGGTGGTGGATATGGATAGAAGGTGGAGAGTAGCCCGCCCTTCTATAACAAAGGAAGGAGAAAAGATTAAAATGACAAAATATCTAACAAGTCAGTTATCAACTAAGTCAAAGTGCCAGCTTTCAGGTTATTTAAAAAAAAATAGAAAAAGAACAAAAAAAATCAACGGCTACGGACTCTCTGCATCATAGCACGCCACCATTGCGTGTATTCGCAGCAACCACAACCTGCCATTCCCAAATCCCAACTTGTTGCCGGCGGGCTTAATTGAAAAAAAGGGACCAACATCGCCCGCCCGTCCGTCCGTGAGCCTTTATGCCCACACGCTCCTGGCACGCGAGCCGCGTGAACGCCGTACTAGTCGTCCGCGACTCCATTCTTTATGCGGACATCACGGAAGGTCCAAGGGCCAAAAAGGACGGCATATAAGTCATCCGCACGGAATTGTCTATACACGTGCATGCAGGATAGGCATGTTCGCCGATGCATCGAGCTCGCGAGCTTCGCGCCCAGGCGTGTGTCAGAACTCAGTAGTCTCGGGAGGGGAACGGGAGTTTAAAATTTCAAATATTATTATAGCAAACGGTAACAAAAGAAAGCGGAAGGCGAGAGGAGAGAGAATATCTCTTGTTTTCGCTGCCCCCGTTCCCCCCAGCCCCCTCTCCTTGCAAGTTGCAACACCGTCTGTCTCTCTCTCTCTCTCTCTCTCTCTCTCTCTCTCTTTCGCGTTTCGAATCGCTTCTTGAGATGTAACGGAAAAAAAAAAAAAATTCCGATCGTTGGAGCTCGAAGGTATGTAGGGTTTCGAGGGGCAGATCTCGTCGCTGTCTTTCGTTTCTCAGGTGAGGCACTCGTTTTCTGTTGAGCGATTCCGCGGGGATCTTTGTTTCGGGTTCTCTGCTAGTGTTTCGGTTCGTAGTCGTAGACGGGAGCAATGTATCGGAGTAGCAGATCGCGAGGCAGGGAGAAGCCCCATCGGGCCGGCGGCGGGGCGATCGCCGCTTCCGATCTCAAGCCGGTCTCTGCTGACCGTGAAGGTTCGTGCTTTCTTCCACTTGTAGGATTCTAGGTGTTGCCAGTCTGGGTTTCTTTACTAGCTATGGGCAAAGGATTCGTGTGAATCTAGGGTTCCGTGATGACTCCTTTTTTTGGAAAAAAAAAATGTTCTTTATTTTGGATGTTTCGTGAAATTTCTTGTTTCGTTTTCTTTTTATAGAGAAAATAATTGGAAAGCGTTAAATTTAAGATCTTGCTGCTGCGTCGCGTTACTTGAGATTTCGGTGATTTGTTTAAAATTTTTTGATTATCTTGTCTTAAGTTCTGAGGACGATTCTGACCAGGTCCGTCCAAGTGATTATTTTCTAATACGCGGGCGCGGAGAATTATATTACTTTTATTTATCCGAGGCAGATTAAAAAAATAAGCAAGCACATGAATAATGAATGAACATGGCTAGTGTTAACATGCTCTATGTGAGTGTTATTGTAATTGCCATAATAGCCTGGTAATTTTGATTGAGCCCTGTGGAGGTTGCCAACATGGATTGTCCTTCTCATAGCTTCTATTATCATATTAACAGTGGGTTTGATGTCTGTCCAAATATATAGCATCTTATCTGATGCTGTGCGGTTGTTAAGTTCGAATTCATCCAAAATATTAGGTGGGAATGAATGTTATGATGCTGATATAGCTGTTGTTATTCATCCTGTGAACAAGTATGTCTTTTAGATGAATTATAGGACTTGTTGCGATCACGGACACAGACAACTGAGGACAGTCAAATTTAAGAGGCAAAACGGGCTAATTAATAATACTTTGAAACATTTCTCTTTAATTCTCCGAATCCCAACTTCATTTCACTGACCTGTATGTGCAGTGAGATATTTTAACTGTATACCTTGGGGCCAAATGCTTATAATTTTTGTTCTACCAAAATCCACCTTAAGTTAGGTTTGTATTGATTTGGAAGAATTGCTAGCTCTTCTATACTCCATCCATTTGAATTTTCAATTACAGGTACTTGACTTCTATATTTTCCTTTTCATACTTTGACTGCTTCTTTTACGTTAGCTATTCAGAGTACTATTGCGTGAATGACAACACTGGCACATGCTGTTATCTATATTTTCTTGCCAGGTATTACTGCTTTTTGATGAGTCCTTATTTTACAGTGCGAAGGTTTATTTCAGGGAATGCTCAATTGAAAAAACGATCAAGTGCCTCAAAGTCAGCACTGGATTCTTCTTGTCACAGTGGCTCTTCAGTAGAAGAAAATTCTGTAAGTGCCTATTTCCCCACTTTAAGTTTATCTGACATAAACATGAGATGCAAGGTAGTCTCAAACAAGCCAGTGGTAACAACATATCAATTTTAGTGAGTTGCTTACTCGTTTGCTTTATAAATATATGCATGGGTCAATAATCATTACAGAAGCAATTTTCTGCTTTAATATAATCTGTAACTGGTGTTGTGATATTTAATTGATGTTTTCTATCTGATGCATGTCTTTTCCTTCCCTCCACTTTGCTGCTTTTAAGATAAAGTTGTGTGTTTCTTTTCATCTTTTCAACCAATGCCCTCCTGTGTTACTTAGATACTAGTACTGACTTATTTACATGTTTTCATAATCTAGGTTGCCCTTGAGTTTTGGCGAAGCTCATCTAAGAAAGCCAATGGGACACCTATGAGAATGCTAATTGATGAAGAGGTGTCAAAAGAGATGGAAACTAGGCATTCCTCACCAAATGTAATTGCAAGATTGATGGGCCTTGATACACTGCCTCCTCTGATGGTCCACAAAGAACAGAAGAATATGGGTAGTTGTTCCCAAACAGCATCATCTGTAGGGTTTCAAGATAAGTGTGCAACCTTTGAGGATCATTCACATAGGAGTAACACTGATGAGCACCAAGAATTCAAAGATGTTTTTGAGGTCAGGGAGACATCAAAGGTTAAGAATCAGAAGAACAAGCCAATTCGAAAGGGGATGCTAAGCTCTAAGCAAAATGAGGCTGACATGGACTTGATAAGGCAGAAATTCATGGAAGCAAAGCGTCTCACAACTGATGAAGTGCTTCAGAAATCTAATGAACTTAATGATGCATTGGAAGTCCTAGATTCCAATAAGGATCTTTTTCTGGAATTTCTTCAAGGACCCGATTCTTTATTTACAATGCATCTCCATGATCTGAAGTGTGCGCCACCCTCTTCTCATGCAAGCCACATCACAATTTTAAAATCATTGAAAGGTACTACATGTGAAAGCAGTGAAGTATACTCTAAATCAGAGAGAAATACTGAGAAGTTTAGTCACATACAAAAAGAAGCTAACAGTTCTTTGAGGAAACCTGCGACTAGCCATCTTAGTCACTCCTTCAAAGATCACAATGATTCACTTCCAAAAAAGTTGTCAAAGTCGCATTATGCGGGCAAAGCTGAAGCTCGTGTTCATCCCACTAGGATTGTTGTTTTGAAACCAAGCCTTCACAAGATCCAGAGAATGGCAAAAGTTGCACTAACCGATGAGAATTTTCAGCTAGGCAACAGAAGGTGCAGAGAATTTCCATTGTCTGGAATTCAGAAGTCATATAAGGAAGGAAGATATCAGCAGAGATTGTCTGATAATGTCGAAATTTTGCGGCATAATGTGAAAGGCTCAAGAGAAATTGCTCGAGAGATTACAAAACATATGAAGCACACTGTAAGTTGCAGTAATAGAAAAGTGTTCACATCAGGATTGAACATGTATAACAGGAGTCAAAGTTCATGTATTTTGTCAGGCATATCCAAGACCAACACCTCTGAGACATTTCACCGCTCTTGCAACCACTATGATGACTGCAGTAACAATTTCAGCCCCTCATCATTATATTCAACCGAATCATTAGTGAGCAGGGAGGCTAGAAAACACCTATCTCAAAGATGGAAAACGACCCACCAGTTTCAGGAGGCAGGACTTTTTGCTAGAGGTTCAAGCACATTGGGTGAAATGCTTGCTTTATCTGACAGAGAGGACACTCGGGATTCATTAGTTATTCAGAAAATTCCAGCTGAAAAGTTGGCTCGAGATGAGATACTTGGGACAAGGAGTTGTCCATTGGGTATTAGCAGTAAAGATGGCTGGAAGGCTGGGAAATCTAGAAGCTTGCCAAGATCCAAGTCTCTTCCAGCTTCATCCACTGTTTATGAAAGTCCAAAAATAAGCAACAGAAAGCGGGTTGGTGGAAACAATAATTGTTATATGCTCAAGGATGTACTCAATATGGGTCCTGAAGATTCTTCAGATGATAACTTTTGCAGGCAAAGAAGATCACTGATCGGGAGCTTTGAGAATCACAATAACAAGCCTCAGTTGCCTGATTCTCATGGAGATGAAAATATGCTGCCTGAACAAGACATTCATGTGAATTCAGAAGAATTGAGGAATGGTATTCATGGAACACATCTTAATGAAGAGAAGCTTGTGCAACCTGCACACTCTGATGATGCTGTTTCTGACAGAAAATATCTGATTGAGAGTTCCATGCTTCCTGATTGTAGAGATGTAATGCAGCTTTCCATGACTCAAGAAGAGCAGGTGCAGCAGCAAATGACGTCCACCAAGCTAGCAAATAATGAAGTACTTTCTGCTCATAATCAGGATGATGTAATCATAGAGGTACATTTCTTGCATGAACTGTGATCTTTGAATAGCATTTTCCAACAGATGTAGGCAGTGCATGATGAAAAGACACATAATAAATTAATGTGATTTCATCCCCTTTCCTCTTCCTTCTGTACTGATTGAACTGTATGATTCGTAGTTGTTTAAATGTACCTGGATGCATATTTAGATGTAGATTAAAATAAGATAATTGCATCATGTCAGTGTATTTATTTCCAGTTACCCAGCCATCACTTGATATATATAGACTAGCATAAGTTGATTTCTGCTTCCACTTGTAGCATGATGTGTTTTGTCTATGCTATCATTTGGTTGAAATCACAGAATCCTTGTTTTGATCCAACATAAAGTTTAATTTTCTAAGAGTATACAACCCTTTTTTTTCCAAATGGTTTCTTCAGCATCAATTATGATACCTTCTATGATTTTTCCCCGTTTTGTAATGGATTTTCAATAATTTTTCATTGATGAAAATCGTGAGTGTCAATATCCCTTTTTTCCTCTGTCTCATCTTACTAGAGATGCATGTTGAGCCAGTTATTTAGTATGCAACTGGACTTGGCATGCTCCCGTCCATCAGAATTCATTATCTGCTCTCTCAAATTGTTCATCTTTCAAGCTATAAGGAACTGGTCTTTATAACATCTGGTTCATAATTTAATAAACTTATCAACTAATTGTATTGGTAACTATTTTCTTTGTGTGTCATGTGGTTTCCTTGACTCAATTATGTGTTGATCTGTATAATGCTTGAAACAAGCTTCTATATTCAATAATGGGTTTCTTGATATTTCAGATGCTTATCTTTTGTACATTAGAAACTCTGGTTTAAAAGAAAGGGATGCCATTTATCTTCTTCCTTGCAATCTGTGTTGTTTGCGTTGCTAGCATAAGTTTATTTCATTTGATATGTTTGTTCAGCCTATGTGTAAGGATTGTTGTTGTCAAATGTGGAATATATATCTTCATACTGCTTGGATTTACGTGTCACACATCAATGTTATGATTCTTCTTGATGCTAGGATTATTGATGACAACAAAGCCTCAGGTCTACACCTCCAAAATTTAAATTTATGTATGAATCTTGTTTATACGAGCTTGTCTTATCATGTCATGGAATATTAACTTTAAGTCAATTTTATCACAGACAAGAACGGCATGCTTATATATGTCTGACTATGAGCATGCTAGTGAGCATGCGCACAGTTTTGGGGCTAAATAATAGGAAACATGGTATCAGTTTTCCACCAACAGTTGTACTGCTATTCTGTCATGAAACATTGTGTTCATGTTTGATCTTTAGCCACACCTGTTTATTTCTTTCTGTCTTCATTTCTACCTTCTCTCATTCCCACGGAATCGCTGACATATTTTTTTGAAGTTATGTAGATAAAATGTTAATGCAATACTCTCCCAATTGCCCATTTTATCCATTTAACTTTTTATGACAAGTGTCACCTAATTCTTCAATGTAAAAATAGGAGTTGGCATTGCAGTTTCAACTTATGTTTTATTACTTAGCAATCTTCCTTTCTTAAGGAACAAATTCTGGGCCTTCAGGAAACATCAACCGAACATCCTCAAGTAGATTCCCTCGTCTCTCAATACAGTGCAATGGAATCAGGGTCGCCTGTAAGCTCTAAGGAGTGCGAACAGCCAAGTCCAATTTCTGTTCTAGAGCCTCCATCTGAGGAAGAAACTTCTAGTTCAGGATGCTTTGAGAGAATCAGTGCAGAACTTCAAGGCAAGTGTAATGAGTTAAGTTTACCCTCCTTATAGATATCCTAATCTGCACGTTTGTGACTTATTTAGAATATATGTAATTGTTTCAGAGCTTCGACTGCAACTTCAACTTCTTAAGCTGGAGTCAGCAGACACCTATGCAGAGGAACCAGAGGTTCTTGTATTGAGCGATGAGGATACTGGTGCACGTTGTCACTCATCGGTACTAAAAGGATCGGTACTTAAAGCATTTAGGGACAATGATGACAGAGATTTCTCATATTTACTTGACATGCTTGTTGAATCCGGTGTTCATGGAGTTAATCAGGATAGAATCTTTGATGCATTCTACTCACCAGATTCTCCAGTAGGCCCAAATGTGTTTGACAAACTGGAAAAGAAGTACAGTGTGCTGGTTTTGTGGTCAAGATCAGAAAGGAAGCTGTTGTTTGATCTTATAAATATCATTCTAGTGGATCTGGTTGCCCCGTGCTTGGATCTGCACCCTTGGCTGGTCTCCAAGAGGTGTCGGCCCCTGTGGAACCATGAGGATCTTGCTGAAGGAGTGTGGCAGATCGTAGTCAGACAACGAAAAGAGCTGGCCAGCAATCAGAAAGAGGTGGTCGTGGAGCAGAGGTGGTTGGGTACAGAAGAAGATGTTGATACGATTGGAAGAGAGATAGAGAAGATGTTAAATGAAGACCTCCTGGAGGAACTCGTTGCTGATTTCATCTTAGGGTAGGTCTGCTAAAGCCCTGTTGGTAGAAGTTGTAGATGGCAAAGGCATGGCATCACTAACTTGGTCACCACCCATATAAATATCGAAATGGCTTGGCAGACCTTGAATTTGGAACTGAGACTGGGATCAGCATGCACCTATTTCAGATGTCATCCATGATACAGAATTTGTTAGGGTTGTCACAAACTCTGTGGCATCTCCACCAGTCCATTTAGTGACTCCAAACTCTACCCATCGTCCAGGACAACTCTATCTGCTTGGAAGGCTGGTATAAATCACTAATCACTGATCATCAAGTGCTGTTTAGCCAGCTATTGTAATAGACAATTAAATGATGAGGTATCATCTGCCATCCTATCAGGTTGCCTCTGAGCTGATGGCTATATTTGATTACTATTATATTGGAGTCAACTTCTGGTACAAAGTATTTATAACATGATGAAATCTTATATTACAGTGGTGCCAACTTATTAAACATGTGAGCAGCTAATCTCGTGCCACTACATTCCGAGACCTGTCCTGTAATTTGGAGAATACAACTTTGCAATAACTTAGAATCTATTTATATAGGATTTTCTCCCTCATAGGATCCAATCTAATGACCAAATTTGTTATATTAACCAGCCATTTGTAGCATATTATGATGATTTCAAATTTGACATGAAGGTTTAAGGTATCCTAAAATAATAGGGATGTTAAGAGTTATCTACTTTCCACCTGTTTAATCTTGGATAAGATTTCTTTATGGGCTTTGGAAGGTGGGATACATGAAAGGGGTAATACTTTTTACACTGTCTGCGGTGTAAAAAAAATTAGATGTGGAGTGTACTGCTCCATCTGATTGGTCCATATGGCGCTTTCATGGTGTGGCGTGATATATGTCATTTTTCATCTAACTAGGTATCTGAAGGCATAAAAAAAATGGAGGTATTTTATCATTTCACTGAGCATATTTAATGTACGTTATATTTTGCTTTCCAATTTTAAAATGAATAAAATATTCTTTTCCTTCAAAATGAAGTATTTTTATTATTTGACAGTCAGGTTGAATATTTTAAATGCTACTCTTCTCTCTCTTTTTTCTTATTTTGTTTAGCTTCTACTTAAGTGTCTGGGTATCCAAGATTTAGTACAGTAAGAAGTATGTATTTGGTCTTATTGGCTAGTATCTAGATGCCATAATATTATTCATCCAAGCAATATATCCCATCTATTAGGTAAAATATCATATGTAGATTTTTTAATATATTTTTTTGTAGTTTTTTTAATATAATAGTTTTTTTGATAGTTAAATGTCTATAGATAAAATTCTATGTCAATATTATGGTATTCTACAGGTAAAATACATCTTAAGTATATTTTTTTGATATTTTTATGACATCATATGTCAAAATTATAATATTCTATATCAAAATTATAACATCATATATATAAAATACCTTCCGAAGATAGTTTTGATAATATTATAGCATACTAGATCATAAATATGATATTATATGTTAAAATTATGATATTTTATAGGTAAAACACACTCCAAATATATTTTTTGATATTTTTATGGTATTTTTATATCAAAATTATGGCATTCTGCAGGTAAAATACCTCACAGGTATATTTTTTGATATTTTTATGGCATTCTATGTCAAAATTATAACATTCAATATTAAAACATCATGTATGTAAAATATCTTTTAAAGATAGTTTTAACAATGTTATAACATGTTAGAATGTAAATATGATATTATAGGTTAATATTATGACATCCTACAGCTAAAATATCTTTCAAGTATATTTTTTTGATATTTTTCTATTTCAGGATGTCATAATTTTAACACTTAATATCATAATTTTGACATAGGATATTATAATTCTGCGTTCGGAGATGTTTTTGTTATAGGATGTTATAATTTTGATCCTTAAATAGAATATCAAAATTATGATATCAGAGATGTTTCTATTTCAAAATGTCATAATTTTAATCTTTAATATCATAATTTTGACACAGGATGTCAAAATTATGACATCAAAAATATTTCTATTTTTGATGTCATAATTTTGATCCTTAATATTATAATTTTGACATGGGATGTTAAAATTATGACATCGGGGATATTTTTGTTTCAGAATGTCATAGGAAACATTCTTGAATACAATATTTATAGAAATTTAAGATGTTATTTTATTAAAATAACAGATTTTTCAAACATCTGCTACAATATATTTCATATTTTAATAAAATTAAAATATTTAATTTATAAATTATAATAAATAATAATAAATTTATAACATTTCATCTTTGATAATCTCCTTCCTCGTTCCTCCAGCGCTTCTCTTCTTGCCATAAATTATTATATATATATAGTGCACTAAAAGAAGATGAATTTTCATAGCAACCATCGCATGAAGTCTCATCCAACTGATTATTTGCAAAAATCTTTGTAGAAGATCTACAGAAGATTATTTAAAGTCAAAAAATGCATATAGAAGACATAAATTACCGATTTTAAAATGTTATACTCACAATCGATGCCATATTTGGGAGGTGTTCTACCTACAAATATCATAAAGTACCCATTTTAATGCACATTGGATGTTATAAAAATATTAGAAGATATATTTGAGAGATATTTTACCTGTAAAATGCTATATTTTTATCATAAAAATGCTATTAAAATATTAAAAATTATATTTAAAAGATATTTTACCTACAAGATGTCGTAATATTAATATATAATATCATAGTTGTGATCTAGTATGTTATAATATTATTAAAACTATCTTCAAAAAATATTTTACATATAAGATACCATAATTTTAACTTTAAATATCATAATTTTGATATTAGATATCATAAAAATGCTGAAAGATATATTTGAGAGGTATTTTATATATAGGATGCCGTATTTTTGATATAAAAATACTATAAAAATATCAAAAATTATATTTGAAAGATATTTTATCTATAAAATATCATAATATTAATATATAATATTATAGTTATGATCTAGTATATTATAATATTATCAAAACTATCTTCAAAAAATGTTTTACATATAGAATGTCATAATTTTAATTTTAAATATTATAATTTTGATATTGAATGTCATAAAAATACTGAAAGATATATTTAAGAGATATTTTACTTATAGGATGTCATATTTTTGATATAAAAATGCTATAAAAATATTAAAAAATATATTTAAGAGGTATTTTATCTATAAGATGTCATAATATAAACATATAATATCATAGTTTTAATCTAATATGTTATAATATTATTAAAACCATCTTCAAACGATGTTTTACATGCAGGATGTTATAATTTTGATTTTAAATATCATAATTTTGATATTAGATGTCATAAAAATGCTGGAAGATATATTTGAGAAGTATTTTACCTATATGATGTCATATTTTTGATATAAAAATGCTATAAAAATATTAAAAAAATATATTTAGAAGATATTTTATCTACAAGATTTTATAATATTAACATATAATATCATAGTTATGATCTAGTATATTATAATATTATCAAAATTATCTTCAAAAGATATTTTACATACAGAATAGTCATAATTTTGATTTTAAATTTCATAATTTTGATATTAGATATCATAAAAATATTAGAAGATATATTTAAGATATTTTACATACAATATGTCATATTTTTGACATAGAAATACTATAAAAATATCAAAAATTATATTTAAAAAATATTTTACCTATAAGAAGTCATAATATTAACATATAATCTCATAGTTTTAATATAGAATATCAAAATTATGATATTAGAGATGTTTCTATTTCAGGATGTCATAATTTTAATCTTTAATGTCATAATTTTGATACAGAATGTCACAATTATGATATCGAAAATATTTCTATTTCAGGATGTCATAATTTTAACTCTTAATATTATAATTTTGATATAGGATGCCAAAATTATGACATTCTAGAACATAAATATCTCTGATGTCATAATTTTGATATTGTGTATCAAAATTATGACATTAAGGATCAAATTATGATATCTTAGAGCAGAAATATTTCGATGTCATAATTTTGATATCTTGTATTAAAATTATGATATTAAGAATTAAAATTATGATATCCTGAAATAAAATTATCTTCAATGTCATAATTTTGATATTCTGTGTCAAAATTATGACATCCTAGAACATAAATATTTTTGAACATAGAATTATGATATTTTGTATCAAAATTATGATATTAAGAATTAAAATTATGATATTTTATAATAAAAAAATATTAAAAAAATATATTTGAAAGATATTTTAGCTGTAGGATGTCATAATATTAATCTATAATATCATATTTGCGATCTAGCATGTTATAATATTATCAAAACTACCTCTGAAAGATATTTTACATGCAGGATGTAATAATTTTAACATTGAATGTCATAATTTTGATATAAAATATTATAAAAATATTAAAAATATATATATGTGAGGTATTTTATCTGTAGAATATCATAATTTTGACATAGAAATATCATAAAAATATCCAAAGATATAATTGAAAGATTTTTTATTTATAAGATATTATAATTTTAATATATAATATCATATTTGTGATCTAGTATGCTATAATATTATCAAAACTATCTTCGAAAGATATTTTACATATAGGATGTCATGATTTTGATATAAACTATCATAATTTTAATATAGGACATCATAAAAATATCAAAAGAATATATTTGAGAGATATTTTATCTGTAAGATGCCATAATATTGACATAGAATTTTATCTATAGATGTTTAACTATCAAAGAAGCTATTGTATTAAAAAAATTATAAAAAATATATTAAAAGATCTACAGATGATATTTTACTTGATAGATGGGATATATTGCTTAGATGGATAATATTATGGCATCTAGATGCTAGCCAATAAGATCGAATGCATACTTCTCACTGAAGACTAAATCTTGGACACTTAGATACTTAAGTAGAATCTCAACAAAATGAGAAAAAAGAGAGAGAATAGTAGCATTTGAAATATTCAACCTGACTGTCAAATAGTAAAAATACTTTGTCTTAGAGGAAAAGAGCATTTTCATCATGTTAAAATTGGAAAGCAGAATATAACGTGCATTAAACGTGCTCAGTGATGGAATGATAAAATATCTTCATTTTTTTTTATGCCTTCAGATGCCTAATTGAATAAAAAATGACATATATTACGTCATGCTATGAAAGCACCATATGGACCAATCGGATGGAGTGATGCACTCCACATCTATTTTTTATACTGCAGGCAGTATAGAAAGTATTACCCATGTGGAAGAGGACATTTTTGTTCTAAAAGCACTTACTTGGAGATTAGTAATGTAATGATGATGGGGTATGAATGTTTATCTTTTACTTCGACTTTGGCGGGAAATGAAATATACCCTATCAGGTAGGAGTCCTAGTTGAACCCCAATATGTTGAAGCCAAGTAAGCATTTGTCATCAGAGATTGTGGCTACTTGCCCTTTGAAATTTAGAAGAAATAAAATTAACTGTTGGTTGTCTATAATTAAAGGGAGATGTGCCCTCTATTCTTTATAAATATTCTAAGAATTATGCATCCATCCTTGCAAATTTGTTATTTTTGTGTATACACTTATAATTATTTCTTTTACATATATTCCTCTTTAAATATATGAAATTGCATATATATTATTATAAATATATAAAATTTTAAGCTCTTCTAGTTAGTTCACCTCTAGATAAGAGCCAAAAAAAATTTCTTAATTTAGAGCTGATAATTATTAGCACAGCAATTAAATGGATTTGAGGACTTGTAATTTTTAGCACACTTCCTTTTTTTTTTAGATTAACTTTTTTTTTAGCACACTATTACAACTTAGTACTGTATATCTTCATGATATATTATAATCATGTTAGATTCATTTTACTATCTGATTTCGTTCTTTTTGGCCCCTTTCCCTTATTTTGGTCCTATGAAAAAGAACTTGTGGGGGTTAACTGTAAGGGAGCGCCTAGAGCGATTGTTTTAGTTTTGGTGTTTCATTATGGCCTTTTGCCGAGCGGATAGTAAGGCTGGTAGTTTGTGTGGAGGATGGATGGTTAGAGGGGTCTCAGAGTGATGGAGGCTGAGCATTGGCAGCCATCAATGAGGGGGATCGAACTTGGGTAAAGGTAGCTTAGGGCTCGTCATGGCAATCAATTTAAATGACGCATAAGATCTTGGCAGTCGAGGTCGAACAACTTCAACGCTACTTCACAAAAGTGTTGGAGTTCCCTAAGGATAAAATGGAGGAATCATAGGGTGTTGACGCAGAATCTAATCATCGCCGAAATCCGCTGAAGTGGAGGTAGATGAGGTCGCCATCGAAAATCTACAAAACAAAATTCCGTCTGGAGCTGGTGGGAGATAGCTCTAGCAGGACCCTCCGACGATCAAGTCAGCTCTATCCAACAGAAATGGAATGCTCGGAAATGAGTTTCGGAGCTTGGAGAAAAAGAGGAGAGCTTAGAGATCAGAGGTTCAGAGATTAGCGTATCTGGAGGGTCCTTTATAGGCGGAGCTTAATTGATGGTGATGGCCATACCGTCTGATAGCGAGTTATTGGGGCCGCATAGAGTTCGGTACGGAGAGGAAGGCGCCGTCAGGTGGATAGTGACAACCATACTGGCAGGTCATGGGCCGCATGGGGCTGGTTACGGAGAGAATGGTGTCGCCAGTTATGACGGCCATGTCGTCCGATCTCGTCGTCTGTCGTAGATTGATGGTGACAGTTCGTCCAGAGGAGCTTGAACTTATGGAGGAGTTCGGCCGAAGGGAAAGCTCGAAAGAAGTTCGACTGTCGTAGGCGCCTGGCTGGAACGATGCGGAGAGAGTTCGGCTCTCGCGGATGTCCGATTGAAGCTCGGTGGTTGAGGAGTTTGGCTAAAACCCGACTGCTGGGAGTTCGAAGAAGCTCGACCGCTAAGCAGTTCGGTCGGCTGCTAGGAGTCCGAAGGAGCTCGATCGCTAAGCAGTTCGGTCGGTTGAAGCTCTTCTGTGGCTACTGGCCGCATCAGGCTGGGCACCGAATCTGACTTCGATAGGAGCAGGATTTATCCCCAATAATAGCCCCTTACTTTCGAGTTCGAAACTCGAAGGAAGGGAGTGCAGAAAAGGCGACGATCGAAGTTCTCTTCTGATCTCCATGCTAGTTCAGATCGAAGCTCGGGGGAGATCTCATCTTTCGCTAAAGTTGATATCGAAGTTAAAGTCCGGGGGAGATCTCATCTCCGACCGAGGTTGAGGTAGGTCTCTTCCGCTGCGATCGAGGTCGGAGGTTGAGCTCCTCGGGGCGATATTGTCTCCAACAGTCGAGGTTAATACGGGCGCTTGGGAGAGATCCGATCTCAGGACGAGATTGTCTCCGATCTTATCTCTGGCCGAGGTTGACACGGCCGCTTGGAAAGGATCCTATTTCTAGCCGAGGTCGAAGTTGAAGCTCTCCAGCCGAGGTTAACATGGCCACTCGAAAAAGATCCTATCTCTAGTCGAGGTCGAAGTTGAAGCTCTCCAATCGAGATTGACACGGTCGCTCGGGAGAGATCCTATCTCTAGCCGAGGTCGAAGTTGAAGCTCTCCAGTCGAGGTTGACATGGTCGCTCGGAAGAGATCTTATCTCTAGCCGAGGTCGAAGTTGGACGAGGTTCTCCTCCTGTTCCTAACCGAGGTTGTTCACGGTCGCTCGGGAGAGATCTTATCTCTAGCCGAGGTTGTTGCTCGCGTTAGGACGAGGTTCTCCTCCTGTTCCTAACGGACTGTGGGGGCACATAAGGGCCACTGTCAGGGCCTCTCCCCCTATCTCGTCCTTTGTGAACGAGGCCTTCGCTCGAGGAGAGATCTTATCTCTAGCCGAGGTTGTTGCTCGTGTTAGGACGAGGTTCTCCTCCTATTCCTAATGGGCTGTGGGGGCACATAAGGGCCGTTGTCAGGGTCTCTCCTCCCATCTCGTCCTTTGTGAACGAGATCTTTACTCAGGAGAGATCTTATCTTTAGCCGAAGTTGTCAACGATCGCTCGGAAGAGATATCTTATTTCTAGCCGAGGTTGACTCGGTCGCTCGGAAGAGATCTTATCTCTGGCCGAGGTTGTCCACGATCGCTCGGGAGAGATCTTATCTCTAGCCGAGGTTGGTGCTCGTGTTAGGACGAGGTTCTCCTCCTGTTCCTAACCGAGGCTTGTGGGGGCACATAAGGGCCGCTCGTCAGGGCCTCTCCCCCCATCTCGTAGCCGAGGTTGTGAACGAGGTTTCGCTCGGGAGAGATCTTATCTCTAGCCGAGGTTGGCTCTAGTGCTCGCGTTAGGACGAGGTTCTCCTCCTGTTCCTAACCGACTGTGGGAGCATTAAGTTTCGGGCCTCTCCCATCTCGCTCGGGCCTTCAGAGATCTTATCTCTAGCCGAGGTTGTCAACGGTCGCTCGGGAGAGATCTTATCTCTAGCCGAGGTTGGTGCTCGTGTTAGGACGAGGTTCGTTCCTAACCGAGGTCGCTCGGGAGAGATCTTATCTCTAGCCGAGGTTGTCAACGGTCGCTCGGGAAGAGATCTTATCTCTAGCCGAGGTTGTCAACGGTCGCTCGGGAGAGATCTTATCTCTAGCCGAGGTTGATTGTGCGCGCTCGGGGAGGTTATCCTCCTATTTCTAACGGACTATGGGGGCACATAAGGGTCGCTGTTAGGGTCTCTCCCCCCATCTCATTCTTTGTGAACGAGGCCTTCACTCGGAAGAGATTTTATCTCTAGCCGAGGTTGTTGCTCGCGTTAGGACGAGGTTCTCCTCCTGTTCCTAACCGATGGTAATTATTGACTGCTTCTTTCCTGTCATCGCATAGTTTTCGCATCCAGAAATAATATTATCGAAAGAAAAGAATTTTATTGAAAGGAAGTTACTACAGCGCATCCCCAAATTCTGTATTTCAAGATCGTGATAACGTTGTTCCTCCGCATTTCTTCGATAAGTTCCGGGTGACCTCCTCCTCATGCTGGCCTCCTAATTTGGTGCAAGCTCTTGTTGCTGGGAGATGGGATCGCGATGTACCGAGCTTTCCAGGGGCAATGTGATGACGCCGTAAGGTGGCCGACCTTCTTGTAGTCTGGCTACGGCAGCGCCCTTAGCCGATCTTTTTCTGCTTCAGGCCGGTACCGGAGGAATTTACCCAGCCGACCCGTTCTGACGAGCTCCTCAATTTCGTCTCGGAGCTGGATGCATCCCTCCGTGTCGTGGCCGTGGTCGTGATGGTAGAGGCAGTACTTATTTCGATCGCGCTTGTTTGGGGGAGATCGTAATCCTTCCGGTCTTGGCAGCTGGTGTTTTACTTCGGTGAGAATCTGGGTTCGAGGAGCGTTGAGGGGGGCATAGCGGCGGAACCTTCCGGGAAGTGGACTCCTTCGCGCCTCCTTATCAGGGCGGGGCGAGTTCGAGGAGTTCGGGCCCGCCTGCTTTCGTAGGGGGTCTGCTGCGAGTGCAGCCGAGCTTCACCCAGCTCTTCCTCGTCCGCCAGCCGGTCCTTTCTGACGAGCTCCTCATCTTTCAATTTGAAGGCTTCTTCCGCACGGGCATATCTCTCGGCTCGAGCCAGCAGGTCGGCGAAGTCCCTGGGATACCTTTTTTTCCAGAGAGAACAGCAAGCTATTTTTCTGAAGGCCGCCCTTAAGTGCGGCCATCGCGACAGACTGGTCCAGGTCCCGGACTTCCAATGCCGCGGCGTTGAAATCGAGTGACGTAAGTCCGGATGGATTCCCCCTTGCTTCTGCTTGACGCTCATCAGGGAATCTGAACCTCGGCTCGGTCGTCGGCTGCTGATGAAGTGGGCCGCGAACCGACTGCTCATCTGGTCGAAAGAGAAGATCGTGTTGGGCTTCAACGCCGAGTACCAGTTCCTCGCTGCTCCCTTTAAGGTAGACGGGAAAGGCTCGGCACAGCACGGCATCTGAAGCGCCGTGAAGCAGCATCATGGCCCGGAAGGCCCCCAGGTGATCAACCGGATCAGAAGTTCCATCGTAGCTTTCCAGTTGAGGGAGCTCGAAGGTCGGTGGAACAGGTTCTTGCATGATTTTCTGCGAGAAAGGAGGGTCTGCACAAACGTCATCACCACGCCAGGCGAGGGGGGACGAAGTTCTTCAATTCGCCGGTTCATTTCCGAGAGCCTTTGGCCCAGCAGGCAGGTCCTCCCGGTCTCTGATCTCCAAGGCTTTCTGGTGAGATGGGCGCGAGGCTCTCACACCCTTGGTCGATCCATGATCCGAACAAGGGCTCTCCCTCTCCTCCGCCTCTCCAATCCGGGTATCGGAGGTCGGGCTGCTGCCCAGGCCCGGTCGCTCTTGGACTGGATCATCCGACTTCGGAGAGTCCCGCGTCGGTCGGGTCTGGCACTGGGACTTGTTGGTGCAGCACCGCCTGCACCGCCTCCGTGAGACCGCGAACGTGCTGGATGAGCTGGTTGAACTGCTCCGTATCCACTGCGGTTATTGACGACGGGGGCTGAGTCTCACCGGGGCCGGAGCAGGGACAGACGGACTCTCGGAGGGGATCGAGCCGCGGAAGCCGTCGAGCGCCGCGTCGAAGCCCTTCTCTGGGGGGCATTTCCTCTTTCCAGAGAAAGGAATTCTGGAGAGGGAGAAGAGAGATCCGGGAGCAGGGGCGGGAAAAATCGTCGCCGAGCACTCCTTTAAGAACAAGGGAACCTCGAAGGTTCAGTCCCTTCCTCACAGCGCCAATCTGTTGGTGCAGAAATCCGTCGCCGCCGGAGGTCGCCGCAATCGAGGCCGCTGGGCGCCGCCGGGGACCTGCAAAACGAAGTCCCGTCCGGAACCCGGTGGGGTGGTGGCTCCGGCAGGACCCTCCGACGGTCAAGTTAGTTTCCGGCCAACAGTAATGGAGTGCTCGGAATGAGTTCCGGAGCTTAGAGATGTGGAGGAGAGCTTAGAGAGTCGAGAGAGTTCAGAGAGCTTAGCCTTAGTATGTCGGGAGGGGTCCTTTTATATAGCGGAGCTTAGTTGATGGTGACGGCTGTGCCGTCTGGCAGAGAGTCGTCGGGCAGCATGGAGTTTGGTACGGAGAGGAAGGCGTCGTCCGGTAGATCGTGGGAGCCATACCGGCGAGTCGTGGGCCGCATGGGGTTTATAGAGAGAGTGGTATTCAGTTATGAACATGTTGTCCGATCTTCCCACTGATGGTGAGTTCTCCAGAGGAGCTTGGACTTGTGGAGGAGTTCGGCTGAAGGGGAAGCTTGGAAGAAGTTCGGCTTCTATAGACACCTGGCTGGAACAATGCGGAGAGTGTTCGGCTCTCGTGGGGGTCCGACTGAAGCTCGACGGTTGAGGAGTTCGGCTAAAGCCCAGCTGCTGAAAGTTCGAAGAAGCTCAGCCGCTAAGCAGTTCGATCGGCTGCTAGAAGTCCGAAGGAGCTCGACCGCTAAGCAGTTCGATCGGCTGAAGCTCTTTCATGGCTACTGGCCGCATCAGGCTGGGCACCGAACTTGACTTCGATAGGAACTGGATTTATCCCCAACATAGGAGAAATAGGAGAAGATGGCGGTGCTGGCTTGGAGCCTTGGACAACAAGTTTCGATTGATCGGGTTTCTAAGGTTTTCAAAGCGAAAAGAAAACAGCAAGGTGAAGTTGAGGCCTTTCCTTAATCGAGAATTACCTGCTCTTTAAATTCAAATCGGAGGAGGAACAAGATGCAATCCTTCAAGGAGGGCTTTGGATTGTTGCCGATCAACTCCTCACCATCGAGCCATGGGTGCTAGACTTTATGTCAGAACCGATGTTGTCAAGAGAAAGATGGTTTGGATGCATCTCCCTACTCTTCCAATTAAGTTTTGGGCACAAGGAGGATTTTGTGCATTGTAAAGGAGGTTTGGATTTTGAAGCCTATTATCATCAACAACTTCACTAAACAGCTTTAGAAGATAGGGTTCGCTAAGGTTAAGATGGAGATCGATTCCTCAGAGCCATTGAAGCCTGAAGTCTCCATCAAGAGAAAGAATTGAATTTTTGGGCAACTATTTGTTTACGAGAATCTCTCGATGATTTGCTTCATTTTTAGATGGATGGGGCACTCTGATGACACTTGTCATCTATCATGGGCCGATGGCTCCCTTTGACCAAAAAATGCAGTAGAGGTCAATCCAATGCCCATAGAGATCTCCGTCAAGTCAGCCTCCATTGAGTTGAGCCCATTGAGTAGTGGTGTTGAACCGACGATCGTGGTCTACCTCCGATTGGGCCCCTGGGTGGTCATGTCCAAGCTCCCACAAACTAGGATTGTTTTCAATAGTCTAAAGAAAAAGAAGGATGGCGAGTCATGACCCACCGCATCAGCTCCTAAACTAGGTAGAGCATCCTTATCTCCGAGGCAATCTAGTCCGTTGAGATCTCCTCTAGATTCTGAAGGATGGAAAAAACGCTCCAAGGTAGTTTGCTGGCATTCATCATATTAGCGATTGGGTTGGTGCAACTCAAGGGTCTAGGTGAGCGGTGACTCACCAACTCAATCAAAGTCGTCATTTTCTATGCTGGTCGACTCAGGACTGGGTTAGGTGGATATGGACTTGGATCATGTGGAGGGCCTAGTGTCTTCGAGCCTCCCTATAGTTGAGGTGGGTTCCAACTTGGCCCACCTCAAGCAGGCTTGAAACCCGAGCATTTAAAAGATGACCTAAGCATGAATCGAGGCATGGTCCCAACTCGAACCGCGGGCCTATGGCCCAATGGCTTAATCGACTGTGGAAGTGCCCAGCCTAATCGATCCTCCTCGAAATTTGGATGTTGGGCCTCATCTACGGTGTGATCGTGGTAGCTCTATGGAGGTGAGTGCCTGCGGAGGGATGGTGGTGCCAGTATTAGGGACTGAAGGAGGCGACAATGTCCTAGCAAAGACAACGATCAAGGAGGTAGCCTTGATTTGGCAAATTGGGGGCTTGGGGAGACCCATTTAGGGGGTTTGCTGGCAAAATCCCTAAATCCTACGACCATGAGGGCAGGGGTAGTGGATGACTTGCTGGTAGCTAGCAGCAAGGGGAGGTGAAGGCTTTCCTTGGATGTCGGTGGGTCATCCCATCCTTCGGTTCCGAGGCACCCAATTGAGCCTTCGATTTCATTGGAAGAGGGGAAGACATCAAGTGGATCAGGTAAAACAGCTAGTCGGGGAGGGTGGGTAGGCCCATTTGGAGATAAATAGGCATGGAGTGGTAGTGGCCCAAATAAGGGCTGTTTTGGAAGCAGCTGGTGAGGTGTCTCCTGTTGCTGCACATATAAAGAGTGAGGTGGATTTGTAGGACTACACTGAAGGGATAGGTGTGGCATCCACTAATGGTGATCGCCACCAATGAAGATCTCAATGTGGAATGTGCAGGGGGCTGGGAAGCTCTTGTTTGCTTCCATTTATAGGAGACTGATGTACTAGTGATGGCTGGACTTTTGTGTTTTTCTTAAGATTCGATTGATGGGGAGAAGCCTTCAGTGGGTGCGGGGCAGTTACGAGCATCATGGAGATTCTGCGCTATTGAGTCTTACGGCCTTGCATGTGGGATCATACTTATAACCAACAAGTTGTAGTGATCATTTCTAGAATGAGTCTTACGGCCTTGCATGTGGGATCATACTTGTAACCAAAAGTTGTAGTGATCATTTCTAGAATAAATGAAATTCCTTGGATCTTATGTGGTGTTTATACTAGCACTGACTAAAAACAAAGAAAGGTGTTGTAGAAGAAGATTTGTAGGCTGGTTGATCAGGTTTTGTCTTTCCTAATAGTGGGGGATTTTGATTACATTGATGATCCCCAAGAGAAGAGAGGTGGTAGGTCCTCCTCAGACAACACTAAATTCAAGGAGTTTAGGAAGTTTATTCTGAGGAATAGGCTGATTGATTTTGGATTCTCATATCCTAGATTTATCTAGTATAATAACCATTAGGATAGAGCAAGGGTGTGGGAGCTCATAGATAGGGCCTCTGCCATAACTAGTTGGCTTTAGCAATTTTCTAGTTATTTGGTCCACTATCTTTCGAGGATTATCGTCACTCATTATCTAGTTACGCTATCTATCAACTCAAATTTCTCTTATTAGAATCTATTTTAGTTTGACAAAATTTTGGTCGTTCTATCCTTGCTCTTAGGATATTGTGCAGGTTGTATGGATCAAGGCTATCGGTGTGAGATAGTGCTTCATATTGGATCACTTGTATATTGGAGTTGATGAGGCATAGTCTTTCACGGTAGCATCGAATTGAGGTAGGAGACATTTTTAGAAGAATGGAGGAAATTAAGGCCTCGATCACTAAGCTATAGATGAGGAAGGATAGAGATGGAGGTCTCTCAACTGATGATCTAGTCGGTCTTCTGGCTAGTCTTTTTCTGCACCATTTTTTATTAGGGCAACAGAATATATTTTGATGATAGAAGCCCAAGGTTCAGTGGTTGAGGGAGAGGGATAGAAATACCTAGTTCTTTCATCAGCAATTATTATCAAAAGGCAGAAAAATTGGATCCGAATGTTAAGGAGCATTGGTGGATAGTGGATTGATAGTGAGGATGAGGTTAGGCAGGAGATCTTTAGCTTATTCAGATCGAGGTAGTCCATAGACCTTAGGGGTCTGGACTATTCTTGGCCTACCCTCTTGTCAGCCAAATTTCAAATTAGAAGAATTTGGTCCTAATTGGTACTCTATTCATGGATGAGATTCGAGTGGCAGTTTGGGCATTAGCAGAGGACAAAGCATCTAGTCTTGATGATTTTTCTCTATTTTTCAAGCGTTAATGGGCCATTACCTGCAATGAGGTGGTAGAGACTATTCAGCAATTCTTTTCCATAGGATTGATGCAAGTGGCCTCTGACGAGACATGATACATTAGAGCTGGATTATTTTAAGCCCATCAGTCTATGTACCATCTTGTACAAGATTTGTGCAAAGGTTATGGTGGGTAGGATGAAGCCCATTTTTCCTTATTTGATCAATCCCAAGTAGGATGCCTTCATTGGAGATCGCAGTATCTCCAATAATATATTGATTATGCAGGAGTTTATGTATGACCATTGTAGAGCCTCTGTCCGCCATGGCCATCAAGCTTTACATGGAGTGAGCTTATGACCGGATGTGTTGGGAGTTTCTCTATCAGGTCTTGGAGAGTTTTGGATTTCATAGTTGCTGGATTAGTTGGATTAGAGGGTGCACGCACGCTCCTTTCATAATATTGATCAATGGCACTTCGATATTTATCTTTTACTCTGCAATTGGCCTTTATCAAGATTGTCCCTAATTTTCTTACTTATTCATTGTTTATGCTGATACACTTTTCTGAGCCTTATGAGTTGTGAGTGGCAAATCTTAGCCGTGCCATAAATCCCTATGTGTCGGCTCCAGGGGCCTAACTGATTTCTCACCTGCTTTTTGCAAATGACTGTCTTCTGGTGGACCGAGCTACTGTCCAGAATGCTGTGGTTCTTAGGAGGATTTTGGAGGAATATTGTATTGCATCAAGCTAGAAGGTGAACCTCCTTGAGTCCGTGGTTTACTTTAGTTCGAAGATCAGGGCTCAATATGGGCAAGCAATCCGCAAGATCCTAAGCATCATGGAGCAAGTTGGGGCTTTATGCCACCTGGGATTCCTATCACTAGGCAGAGGCTTCAAAAAATTGATTATATGGAGATGGAGGCCTTGGTTAGAAAGCAGCTTGAGGATTGGTAGTCTAGAGCTCTTTCAGATAGACAGAGTGACCTTGATGAGATCGATTCTTAACACTATTTCAGTCTATATGCTGTCTCACACCATGCATCATGCTAAGTTCTTCAGTCTTAAATCTCAAGCAGCTCTTCAGAAATTTTATGGGATTCGCATATCAGAGGTAAAGGGATATATCTACTGGTCTGGGATGTTGTTTGCTAGCCAGCCAGTGAGCGGAGGTTGCATGTTCACTCCTTGTTGATTCAACGAGAGGCCTTGATTATTAGATATGTTGCAAGACTCTTGATTGACAGCCTATGAAATGTGATGATGCAGGCTATATATAGCCATTGGACCTCGAAAAGGGATTTTCATACTGGTCAGAGGAGCTCCTTTATATGAAAGGAGAATTGAACTTGCGCCTCTAACATAAGAGCTTAGATTAGTTGGCTTATTGGTGATGGATGGATGATTGATGTTATCTAGGACCAATGGATGGCCGATATTTTGCGATCTCGATAGCCTACCTTCATCATGATGGAGGTGGGTGACTCTCATTGGTCCATGACCTACTCCAGTTGGAGGGAAGGAGCTGGAATGAGTAGGTGGTAACCTGACTTTTTGGTGTCCAATTGGTCAAGAGGATTCTATCTCAGGTAATCTCCTTACTTGAGGGTCTTAATAATGTTAGGGTTTGGCAGTCATTGTGCACTTCTACGATGGCGACCAAGGACTTGTACAATATTTATATGGGGAGCCAGTCAGGAGGATAGATGGTGCTTGAATTTGGAGGCTTGGAGTCCACCTGAGGGTTAGCTTGTTCATCTAGAAGATTGCTTGGAGTCGGCTTTCTACTAGAGCTCTATGTGGGCCCATAGGATAGACAACCCATCTACCTATCCCTGCTATGGGTTAAAAGATGAGACAATAGAGCATGTCTCCTTTCTTCGAGAGTTTAGGGCCTATGGGATGGACACCTTAGTTGTCTGAGAGCGACCTAGATACGATAGTTGGTTAATCTCCTTCCTTCAGTAATCTTTATGAAGTGGCTAGGCTGGACTTTTTTGGAGTCTTTACGGTAGAGTATGGAGTCTGAGGCCACAAGATCTATTAGCATTAGAGCTGCATATATAGCTTATAACATTTGGTTAGCCCCAAACATCGGTCTCTTCAAGGCAAGATGGCAGTTGGTGAGGATCATGCACATGTTATCATCTAGGCCGATCCTAAGGTGTCAGGATAGCTGGAACTCTCCCCCACTCTTGTAGCATCCTGCAGAACTTACATTACTTAGGAGCTCCCATCTCCGACCTTCCTCAAGGTTAACTTTGATTGTTATGTGATTGGCAGCGATAGCAAAGTTGGATTTATGATCTAGGGCCCTGACTTTAGGTTCATTGTGGCTAGGAAGGCCATCTATTTGGGACCACTATCCTTAGAGTGGAGCTACGAATTGCCTAGAAGGGCATCACTTATGCGAGGCTGACCGACTGGTGGTGGAGGGGGACTTGGCAATGGTGGTGGATTGGATTCGAAGATGAGGATGGGCTCAAGCCTCCAATCCATTGGTTCGAGAAAACTAAAGTCTACTGGCGGGGTGTGCTCATGGATATTAGACATGTATATCATAAGGTGAACAATGTCGCTGACTAGGTTATCAGTTATATCGTCGATCATTCTAGAGAAGATGGTTGGACTAATGTGTCTATTTTGCTGGTGTCCTATTAGGACATTTTTTTTTCCTAATTTTTTAGATTAGATTCATACTAGAATAATATGAACTCTCTAACTTACTTGAAAAAGAAAAAAAGAACTTGTTACTAAAAACTTTATTACTACAGTAACCTTAGGAAAAGGAACTTAGTCCACATCCTCTTTCCAATAGTAATAAGTGATTCCATCTATTTGCATCGACTCCAATGACCTTGCTCAACATTAGTATGCTTGAAAAGAAAGCTATTTATGAGTTTGTATCTTCACTATATTTCCTCAGTTTTGATTTTTTGAATCTGCCATGATATCTAAATTATATCATCCATCACCCCTTCTCTATAAAAAGCTCGATTGGTGTTTTCCTCCCAACACAGGCATGAGAAGAAAGGTAGTAGATATGATTGGTTCCGGCTATCTCAAGCACATTGAAGCTCTACAAGCTATAGTGATCTTCTTAATATTTTGTTGCTTCTCAAGCTTAGTAAAATCTCCGACACTAATGGAGGAAGGCCTCTGTCTCGACCGTATCTCCACCACCTTGCATAGATAGATGGGTGGAGATTTCTGACGACGCCAAGAGACGTGCATGTCCCTCCATCTAGGTCTTCCCAATGGACAACACTTGACAATCCTCCTGCACATCTGAGGTTTCCTCTTCTTCCAAGAGGCTTGCCTATCCCTCCATTCGGGCCTTCCCAGAGGACGTCACCTGACTCTCCCCTGCACATATGAGATTTTCTATACTGCCAAGAGGTGTGCCTGCCCCTCCATCCAGGCCTTCCAAGGGGACGACACCTGATTCTCCCCCTGCATGTATAAGATTTCCTATGCTACCAAGAGGCGTGCCTCTCCCTCCATCTGGGCCTTCTAAGGGGATAATGCTTGATGCTCCCCCCGCACATATTAGACTTCCTATGCTGCCAAGAGGTATGTAACACCTGACAATCCCCCCATGCGTATGAGATTTTTCATGCTACCAAGAGTTGTGTCTATCCCTCCATCCAGACCTTCTAATGGGATGATACTTGAGGGTCTTGATCCTGCCACCTTCGTGCGTGTAACAAGAAGGTCTTCCTTTCTGCCAGGAATGATGTAGGGTCGACCTTCTTCCATTGCCTCTAGTATAACAACATTTCCATTGTTATTGAAGGGCCCAAACCAAAATTTATTTTAATGGATGCATTAATAAAAATGGAAGGGCCATAGTTTTAATATCTTATGATAGCTGTGATCCATTTATGTTTTTTACCATCCTTACAAGACCGCCAATAGAAGATGGATGGCCAACAACAACGATACACCATGTATGACATGTGAGGCAGTCCTACTTGCAAGCCGTCCAAAACTATGACCAGATGACATAACCGCTATTAAGCACCATGCAGTACTTTTATGGTGCAAACCGTGCACCATAGGAGATCAATGTTTATTTCCTATAGAATCTTTCTATCATGAACCACAAATTTATTTATCAAAATGGAACTTCATAATTTTTATTAATGAAAAATGCTGGAGGATTATTAGTTGGATGTTCTCATCGATAGGCTGAAACGGGAAAAGATTTTGCACGATTTATTTCTCGAGCAAAATAGATTTAAGTAATAGATCCTTTCTTTTCAAAATATCATAAATTTTCTTATAAAATACCAAAGCTATAGCATTGATCATTCCAAATAGAAGGTCATAAATATTGTTGGCACCAGATGACTATGCTCAGCACAAGTTGAATGAAGTTTATCTTTTGTTTTTCTTTTCTTTTAAGAGTAGGAGGGGCTAATCCCCATCTTTCCTATCCTATACTCACCCCACCTTTCAAGCAGAGACTCCAATTGGAATCGCTCCATGTGCTAAGAAATACGATCTGAGTAAGCGTTTGGTGGTTACACTGAATGAAGCTTTGATATCCTATTCATGTGTGGTGCACGAGGACACTCCATAGAAGCGGAGTATTTTGTGGGATGAAGTCATTTATTTAAGAAAAAAAAAAGGTTTTTTTGGACATTTGGATATTCTTTATTTTGAAAAAAGATGTAAATTATATTTTATTGTATATAATGAGATAACTAATTAGATCAATATTCTATTTTTGCCAAGATGTTGAAATCTCATCATCCTCTCCCATTTCAACTTCTTTTCCTACTCTATTTATTTATTTATTTTATTCAATTTATTTATTGAATAACAAGTAAACAACCAACAAGGATGTCCGTCTGAAGTGTCGGCCAAACCTGATCAGCTGGAAAAAGGTAGGGTTAAAAATCCCGGCACGGATATGCAGATATCTCAAACCCAACAACATTGTCGTGTGATCTTGATTTAATAAGCTTGCCAAAAACCACGGGTTGAGTTGGGATTCATAAGAGTATTTTTTGTCCTGGTTTTGAGCGAGCTTAGAGCCTTAGACCCAGCACTAGTCGCTTCAGCCCCAAGCTTTCTTCCTACTTGCACCCTGAGAAACCTACCATATGTTATTCCAGTTGGTCCCCATTTAAGTGATTTAGAGACTATTAGGAAGAGTGATTTAGAGACTATAACAAGTCGGACCTCTATTCCGCTATTTAGAGACTCATAATTATTGTCACACTATGAAATTGATTTGAGCACTTGTATACAAGTGAAGCATCTCCTCATATTTTGCTAGATTCACTTACATATCTGATTTGTTTCTCGTTTGGGCACATCACCTAACGTTGTTACTATTAAAAAAAAAAAAAAAAAAAAAAAAATCCTCTTTTCCACAGCTATTACTGCTCCCTTCCATTCGCATTTATTTGCATCTGCACAACACTAAGCATGCTTGAAAACATATTTGAGATTTTGTTACCATGATTTGCCCTACACCGTCCCAGGCCACCATTTCCCTAAGAAAAATAAGTAAAAAGAAAAGAGCAACGTTGAGAGAGGAGATGTCTCACGACAAATCAACAAAACATTCGTCAAACCTTCGAAGAAGAACTCGAAATTTTTATGCAACTTCGACCTCACTCAGATTCATTCATCAAGATCAGGTGAGCAAGATTCAAGTGTCACCCTCACCCAGATTTTAATCAGAATTTCTCCCCTTTAGTCATAAAAGAAGGGGGAAAAAGAAAGCAAACAACTAAAAAACAAAACAGCGCTGGAACATTTAATGAATTTGGCCCATCTCCATCATCCCTGAGATTGTAAGTAAAGAACTTAGGGTTGATTTTGTGTTTGATAGCTGATTCGTTCATTTGATGAACCTATGGTGGGCTCCCCACCGGTTCACAACAACAACAGGGGCGCCAACAGCTAGACTGCAAGCGTTGGGGTCTAAAGTGATTTTTATGAGTTTATCCAATTAATTATATAATTAACAGGAAAACACGGACAACTAATTAATCACAACAGAAAGCACATGATATACAAACAATCTGTGGTTTTGTTCGGAAAAACTTATATAACATGGAAATCAATCAAAAAATAACCACCTCCTGCCATCGAGGAGCCATCGAGGAGAGTTGTGAGCAAGCAGTTGAGATTTGCAGAAATTTCAGTGGTCAAGAGATGAATATAATCACCTGGTAGCACATTTCACATGATACAAATTTGATTCCCTACTCTTAAGAGTTACTTCTTTTCGTTTAAACGCTTTCGGAAGTCGGTCACCATGAGGGGAAGCCCTTGCCGCAATGAAATCTTTGGCTCCCAATTTAGCAGCTCTTTTGCCTTGGTGATATCCGGCTTTCTCATGTGAGGGTCATCAGCAGTGTTGGGTCTGAACTCTATGGTTGCACTTGGATCAACCGTCTCTTTCACTACCTGTATAAAAGTTAAAATATCGTTATTTTGAGACAATGAGCCGGCAAATTTCAACTAATTGGTCTTAAGTGACGACAAAACCTCAGCCAGCTCCAACATGGTGAACTCCCCTGGATTCCCCAAGTTGAAGGGTCCAATGTGCTCACCTTCCATCAGTGCTACTAATCCATCGACCTAGCAAATTTGCATTAACTAGTAAACACTAATCCCTGATGAACAGAAAGTCGTGAGCAAATAAATTTCAATCACATTTAAACTCAGATTGACGTGTTCAACAACACTGGACAAGAACTTGATATAATACTATAGATAATAATGCAAATGTCTAGAGCCAAGCACTCAAGAAGTAGCCGTTGATTGACCAAGTTCTCTTACATTGGCTGAATTCTGCCACCAGAAAAGTACCCTCTTTATTCCCTATTTTAAGTTTTCCATCTTCTATGGAAAATGTTTTGCATAATTTTTTTTTAAAAAAAGGCAATTTTGCACTGGCAGTTAAAATTTAAATTTGGGAGTAACTCTGCCAATGCGTCCTAATATTCTCATAGAAAAAACAGCTAAGTTCTCGGACCCACAACCTACCCTGATGTTATTAGTCAATCAGTCAATTTTCTCAAACAAGAAACCAAAATAATTTCCCACCTCCTTTAGTTTCCTCTTTAATATGCTAAACAATAATCTTACATCTTTGGGCTTTTTGTTCCTTCTTAAAACTCTTTTAGAGTCTTAAAAAGGAGTTTAGGCATGTCTTTAGACACAGAATCTTGATTTTGAAGACTTTTGACCAACAGTCTTTGGTTTCCTTTGTTAAACTTAGCTAAGGCTCAAACAGAAAGAAAAATGTCTAGGACACTTGGCCTACAGCCACAACATAAAAGACCACTGTTTTTCCTATGCCAAGTCATAGACTAGCAAGTGTAGTCTTGACCAGACATGGTTGCTCATTTCTGGAGCGTAATTCCTTTTTCTTTTTTTCATCTTTTTCTACATGAACGCTGTTTCCTGCAAAACAACAACAAATTTATTGAGAGCTTGCCACCAGATACACGCATGGGGAAAAGGATGAGGTTATTACAGTTCCTTCATAGAGGCTGACTTTTTTCGTCCATCAATCAATTTTCCATACCTTACCACAAAGCTTAGTTGTAATTGTTCATTATTGTTTTGGAAAATCAATACTTCAAGGATAAGAGATGCATTTGCAATTCTATAAGTTAGAAAATAATTGATAGTTTTGACAGTTTCATAACCAAAAAAAAAAAAACAGAGAGAGACTTCCCAGGGAGACAATCTATGGATATGCTAAAACCAAAGGTATGCATGATTTGCAGCAAAAATAAGTAGGATGAGAATAGTAATTTAATACCAAATCTGAAACATATTGAAAACTTCGAGTTTGCTTTCCATCACCATAAACTGTCATGGGTTGTTTACGCAGGGCCTGTGAAGCATAATTATTAATACATTGGGATCATTATATCTGTTAATTCAGTGTTTAAAGTTGCATAAGGAAAGCTGGATGATGATGAAAGTTATGTTTGAAGGTAAAACAAACCTGTGCAACAAAATTGCTGACAACACGACCATCATCTAGGCACATGCGAGGCCCATATGTATTGAATATGCGTGCAATACGCACCTGAAAATGCAATTGCTATACTTCATTTCCATGAAACAATTTTCTAACATGCACATAAGAAGCTAGCTTGAAGTTGCAAGAAGTGCAATAATAAAGAAAAAAATTAAAGGATCCTGTGTGAAATTAAAATACAACTTCCTGCTTCAAAAACTCAACCATAATTCTGCATGAGAATTTGTCACTTAAATTTCGGAAATTAACATAGAAACTGTAAAGTTATTTTCCCAAGATTCTTTTTTTTTTTTTCATGCATCTGAAACTAGGTGGATGTGCTGCCATTTTGGTGGAGAGAGAACAGTTGGCGCATAAGGTTCTGTTGCCCTTCAGAGTTCTGTTGTTTTTGAATGCATGCAAAAGGACAAGATAAAGACAATAGTTAAAACTAGAATTATAGAATCCAAAGGCAGGAGCCGATGAAACTAAGTAAATTGTTTATTCATAGGTCATAACACATGTTAATATATTGCTGCCATGAAAATTTGTACTGAAAGCTGAGTCCATATTTCCTTTTTAATTGCAAACTAAGTCATTTCCAAAATTTGTGATTGCATTGTAACAGTGATTTTCCTTCCCTCATTTTAAGAGAACACTTTTAAACTTGACAGCTAATGGACATAACAAACATTGAAGGTACGTTTTAAAGATGTCATACACAGCAAGTTTCTGTTAACTTCACATTGTGCATCCATTCATAGCAAATTCTGCCTTTTACCATGAGCACATACGTAGATTCTCTAATGCATAGCCTTAGCATTTAATGAAAACAAGACCATCTTAATTTAAATGCTTTAGCAAATTTGAGAGACTAAGTCATCCCAGAGCATTAAAGAACAAATAGAAGCATCTTTGCTGCAGCAAGCAACACGTCGTGACCAATGCATCCTCCACTTTGTGAGTGTCTTTGAATGTCCTTAGGTGGCCTTCCACCATAGTAGACTAAATACAATGATATAGAAGAGGACGATGACATATATTTGTAGCTCTATAGTCTATACTGCAAGATGACCAGTTCTCATGCCCATCATTAATGACTGTAGAAATTACGATTCCCTGGTAGGAGTTTTCATGCTAAGGATAGCAAAATTCATCCTCTATTAAAGTTATGACTATAGATGTTACAGAAACAACAACGACGTTCTGTCTACAAACACAATGTGACAAAACTTCATTCGATAAACATCCGACAACAAAATGTATCCCTCTAATAATCATTTCAGATGAACTTTGACGAAAAAATGGAGAAAACAATTACCACGAAGTTTCAGATATGATATGAACTCACTGATCGAACAGCAAGGTGCATGCAACAAGGTAAATGACATGCTAAAATTCAAACTAACTATAACAATTAAGACAAAGCAAATCCCATGCACGGGTTACTGAAGAAGAAAAAGGCATGTAAACAAGAAATTATAGTGCATATGCTCCAAAATGCTTGGTTTCATATGCAGTACATACTTTACTTTTAAAATAAAGAAATAACTTAAAATTAAGATGCACAATGCATGCAGAACTGCTAAAATGATCATCAATATCATGATAGCATAATACTTTATGCAGCACCATCAATACCCAATATAGTAAAAAGTTGAATGGCATCACAATGCAGTTACCTCAACGCCAGCACCACGATGGTAATCCATAGACAAAGTTTCTGCTGTTCTTTTCCCTTCATCATAACAGCTCCTAACACCTAAAAGGACAAATCATGAGCATAAACAAGATTTATAAGGTGACTGAAAGATCAAGCAATGAAAGGGCATGGCATAGAATTACACAATATAAGCAAGGAACTAAGGAAGCTGGATCGAAGTATACAATAATAGCATGCAATGACTGCATCAGACCATTTATCCTCCTTAATGAAAGAAACTAACAAGCATTCATTGATATATTGCTTACCTATAGGATTGACATGGCCCCAATAGGTCTCTTTCTGTGGGTGCTCAAGCGGGTCGCCATAAACCTCACTGGTACTGGTCAACAAGAAGCGTGCTCCAATTCTCTTTGCCAAGCCCAGCATGTTCAAGGTTCCCATCACATTTGTCTTGTATTCATGGTTAAGAATTTAAAACAAATGTCTTGAAGAGAGGAAATGTTATCAATGCTATTATACCGCGAAGCCTATCGTTAGCAATATTAAATACAAATCAAGGGAAATTCAGCTAAAAAGAAACTAAAGAAAAAGAATGGCACAAACACAAAGAGAGCATTCTCTCTCCCACGCCAAGGAAGATTAAAGAATTAAACAGCTCAGAATTAACAAGGTAAATTAAAGTCAGTTAAAATGTTGCCAAGGAAACAACGGTAGCGAACATAATGACGCACATAAATCATAGGGGAAAAAGAACCATCGTTCCAAATAGGTCCCTTTTGCTGCAGGTGTGCATTTTTAACAACTTCAACCCTTACGATGCTTCAAAACCAAATCTAAAATCAACTTTAAATAAGCAAAACGTTCCTAGATTCACCTCCAAATTAAGGAAACTCGTTACCTCAAAAAGCAAACAATACCAACAAAACTTAATTACTCGCAACCCCCATGTAAATCAACTTCTGATAAGCAAAATGTTCCTCAATTCACTTGAAATTAAGTCTTAATCCAAGAATTCTGGTAAAAAATCAAGCAAAAAAGAACAAAAAAGACAGATCCAGGATATGATGGTCTTGATGGGATTATACTTGTAGTGCACCGGCGAGGCCGGGCAGGCGAGGTGGTAGATCTGGTCGACCTCGAGGAGGATCGGCTCGACCACATCGTGGCGGATCAGCTCGAACCTGGGATTGCCGAAATGGTGGACGAGATTGTCCTTTCGCCCCGTGAAGAAGTTGTCGAGGACGATGACGCTGTCCCCTCGTGCAAGCAGCTTGTCCACCAGGTGGCTCCCCACGAACCCGGCCCCGCCCGTCACCACGATCCGAAGCGGCGGCTTCCGCAGCCCCGCCGGTACCCTCCTCCCTCCACCTCCACCGGCGGCGGCTACGGAAACGGAAGCCTTGGTCGTCGAGGAGCGGTCGAGAGAGGGGTGATGGAAGGAGGGGAGGACGCGGTGTGGGCCTTCGTCGGGGGAGGAGAAGGAGAGGCGGGAGAGGGATGAGTGGTAGTAGGGGGAGAGAAGGAAGAAGGTGGAGGCGATGAGAGCTCCCGCGAGGACGAAGAGGAGGCGCTGCTCACGGAGGAGGTAGGAGGCGGCGGATCGGAGGAAGGAGGAGGAGCGGGTCTGCTGCTTCGCGGACTTGCTGGAGTAGGAGGAGGTGTGGGTGTGGGTGGGGATCTGGTGCTGCTGGTTGAGGCTGGGCTGCTTGTGGAGCTGCTTCATGGCGGGATCGGACGAAGGGGCGGGGAGGATCTCTGGCGGTTCCGCGGGAAAATCAGACGAAGGGCTCCATGGATGGAGATCTCTCGGGGGTGTAGCGCGGCGTTGGTCGTACCCGCTGCCGAGTGATGGGGACAGGGTCGAGGAAGTTTTAAACTAGAAAGAAAGCGGCGAAGCAAGAACCACAGGGACCGCATAGCGCAGTGGATTAGCGCGTCTGACTTCGGATCAGAAGGTCGTGGGTTCGACTCCCACTGTGGTCGCTTCAATTTTATTGCATTCTTTTTGTCGCTTTCTCCAGTGCATTGCATCGATTGATCCACAAGGGCAGCCACGAGAGATGCTAGCAGGAATCTTACAATTCAAATATCAACGTCTAAGACCAGTGTGATCCTTACATCACATTGATAGAAAATAAAATCCATTAGACGATCAGCTGGGTTTGATGACCAATTTTGTCCTATAGAAATGCAAGAACAGCATTCAGCAAATAAAAACAACAAAGAAATGAGAAGAAACCTTATATCAAAAAGCAATGCCATTCCATCAAAATTGTTATGCTACCGTAGCATAAAAGTAATACATGACCAGGTTCTTAATTCAAGGATTGATGTTGTAGGTTTAAATTCCTAATGCTGCAAAGAATTTGCATTTTAGACTCAAGAGACTCCAATCAGCAATCCCAACAATATCATGAATAGCATAGAAAGCACTCATAAGAACAATGGAATAGCGGTCCGGTCCCTATTCCCACTCTAAGCCTTGCTTGCATACTTTCTCATTGGAAAGTGCATCTCCCTTTTCTTCTGTCGCTCTGTCTTCAATGATGCCTGTTCGGTAAAACATAACAAATAAATAATGTGCAAACTTCTCAGATAAAAAATAATGGTAAGATCAATTGTGAATTGCACACAAATCTAAATTAAAACTACACTGAAAACATTGGAGTGGGTGGTAAACCTAGAGCCATACCTCGAAAGAGTTTTTACTAGACAATGCCATGGGTCTAGCATCATTACTAGATTATGACAGATAGGCAAGTTAATTCGGCTTTCAATCTTAGCAATGTAGATGTCATTGAATGCATGTTACTAGAAATCAACATCATGGAAATGCCAAATTTAAAACATGTTTTTCGTTGTTCAGCAAGTCCCATCTTTCTATTATTTTAACAAATTCAAGGTGGAAGTTCGTAGAAATGAAATGGTTCCAACGAGATTTAGAGTGCACCTAGCAAACTAAGCATGAAATTACCTAGTTACTGATGCAATGATAGCTGCTAAAGCTAAGAAACGCGGAGTAGTTTGCTTCATAATTTTCCACTTGATGTGAAACGTTATATAGGCATTAGAAAATAATTTCAGAAATGTCAGTTGTCCCGGTTTGAAGATTTGGAAAATTCATGATCTTGCAGAATAAGTTAAACAAATTAAGCAATTCTTAATTCGTGTTTGGCCTGATATTAGGTGATAAAGCTATAGTCTACATCACGAAACACATTTGATTTATTCAAAAAAAAAAAAAAAAATCCTGCTCGTGGCAGAACTTTGTTTGTCAGGAGAGGATTGAAATCAATATGATATCAATATTGACCGATTGGCAAATGCGCTGTTAAACCTTTTTTTTTTTTTTTTTTGTGACTAGACACATCAAGTACTGCTTACAAGTACAATGCCTTCCTTTGTGGCCAAAAAAATATAAAAAAAAGAAGGAAACAAGGTGTTCCTTCCAGAAATTGCTTCAGAAACCAGACCAAGCACAGCAAGACATTCTTCGTAGTTCAACACCCAAACTATACAATGGTTAGCATCTCTAAATCCTGGAAAGGTCAAACCATGAGGAAGATCCCCATGCCCAAAGTGGTATAAGGCGAAAATAACCATGGCAAGCAATCAAAGACACCAGTGCATTCCAAAGATCTATATGATGACCCTACACAAAGAGGCTACCCTCCTTGAGAGTTAATGCATTGATGCACTGATTTTTAGAGAAGCATTTAAAGGGCTTGAAATGGAAAGACTAAACTTGAATAAATGATATCATGCCTCTTTCTTCTTCCAACTATTAATGTTTCGAACTACAAGAAATTCTAAGATTTCTAGGTGATGTTGCAAACAACTTGGTAAATGATTGCCTATGGCTATAAGCAACCTTCACAGAGCTGAAGTTGTGGATACAAATGCAAATGGTGCAAATCTATGCAAAAATACCCCACTTTTATGACCGTTGTCCTCTTTTAACGTTTAGCATTAGAGGAGGAGTTCTTACCCATTCTCCTCCTCCTTGGATAATCGGATCTCTTCCCCTCCGCCTCCCGGAGCGACACGAAATAGAAAAACCAGCGTCCCTCCGGAACCCAACTCAGCAATTGGCTCTTTGGATGGGCTTGGGCTTTCGTGGGCTTTGAGATCGCATCGAACCCTCCTCCGAGGGGATGCTTTGTTTAGAAGATAAATTTTTATGGCACCATATATGATGCAGAACGAGTTGCACCACGCACCATGATTGGTCCCACCTCCTCCCCCTCTCTCTCCTCTCTTTTTTTTTATTCCTCCGATGCATCCCTTCCCCCTGGCACATGATCCAATCACCACTGCTGCTGTGCATAAAGAATTTCTCTTGTTTAGAATATAATCAGCTCTAAGTTCGACTGGTGGTGGGTGTTGGAAGCTTGAAACCACTGTAGGTGGATTGAGCTAAACCACAGCTTTCTAAGATGCAAGGGACTTCAATTCTCCCTTGCAATGGTTCGAATTGTATCTTTCTATTTTTATGACATTGTCCATTTGATCATATATGCTTCAGATTTCAAAGTATTCCAAATTTTTTCATTCATCCATCTGCATCGTTCTCGAAGCAACCATTACCTAATCCCATGGTGGATTCATGCGAATGAAGGAACATCCTTCTATTGCACAAAAGATGGTTGACAATCTGACCATGGTTGTTGCCAAAGGTTTATAATATTCATTGGACCGGTTAATTTTCAATTTTTCATTAGAAATCTTCTGAGATCATGCATATGATTATTTCTTCAGTCAAGGTCATCATTATTCATAATCATCTACTTTTCATTGCACGATCTATTGATTAATTGGGCAAATAGGTGTCGGTGCTTATAGCTCATCGATCGTGCATTCCAAAGGATGCCGTCAAACTTGCCATATAAAAAGAATTAGTGTCACTTTAATCATCAGGGCTACTGATCCAGTCTCCTTGAAACGCTCGTACCTGAATCTTTGACTGACTAAGAAGTAGAGATTTTGAATGGAGCTATATATATATATATATATACCTTTTTTCTTTCAAAAAAGAAAAGAAAAGAAGAGTATGCTCTGCTCGCAAGAAAACAAAGGACAATTCCTATTTACAGCTAGCTAAGTAAAACATTAGGAGAGATGCATGGACTAGTCAGAAGGAAACAGTACCATCCTTTCTTTTAATGTATTACAAGTTTCTCTCGGGGGGGTAGCACCATTTGTCTCCATCATATATTGATGGCAAGATGGTCTTGCTTTTCTTGCTTGCTATATTTTGATAAGAGCGCTAGAAAACCATGTAACACATGGGCCCAAGAGCCAAACCAAAAGACAATCCAAATTGGCTTTTTTTTTTTTTTTTTTTTTTTTTGGTGGTAGAACGTAAAGATCATACCATTTTAACATGAATATATATTATAAAATTAAAAAATAAAATTTCACATCCGGTCATATAATGATGGTATTCATAGGGGCTGGTTAGGTTGTCTTTTCATTGACTGATCTTTCCCTTGGGTTAGAGGCAGACGGGACGGCAAACTTCTAAATCACCCACGTCAAATGCCAAACCAATCGAAAAAAAGTTTGTACGGCGCTCCAATAACCGCGAGTCTGGGACCACGAGACTCGACCTTTTGGGTCCTGCGGCTCGGAGGCTTCCAAGTGGAGGTTTCTGGAGCTCATCTCTCTTCCATTTCCTTGGCTTCTACGCAACCATGCCTTGCGGTGGAGGGGGATTTCATGTCGTTCATAGTCCTCAAAAAGTTGCCTCCAGCTGGAAGCAATGCGGAAGCCCCATCGATGAGACTCCAACAGTGGCTTCCTCGTGGGGGCGGGATTCTCTGACTATATGGTTGGATACTATCGATCTTAGGATGAATGATTGTTTAAATTATTTAAATATTTTTAAAATTTATAATTTTTTTTATCTATCTACATATACGGTTATGCATCGTACTGTACACGATCTATTTCCTTTTTTTTATGCCATCATAAGATGATGGGGAGAGGCGTGATGCGATGTGGTTGCACTGACGAGAAAACCTTCGGGCCCAAACCTTGCCTGTTCCCATTCATAGAAATGATGTATCATGAAAAAAGATTGCCATCACATGGGAACCATTGAGAGCAAAATTAAAATTTTAATTTCAATTTCATAAATGAAAAATTAGATTTATATTTCTTCGGAGAACCTTCTTGGGAAGAAAGGGTTGATTCACCGCCTTTTGTACCGCAAGCTAATTTTTTAGTAGCCAGTTAGGGAGGATATGATAATTTTATCTATTTTAAAATATATAAAAAATTTAAAAATATATGTTATAAAAAAAAAGAAAAAAATTAAAAATAATTATGATTACCCACAATATTTGCATGAAAAAATCTATATTCATAAAAAAAAAAAAAATCCTCGGTGATACTTAAGAATGCGCAAGATTAGATGCATTTATATATTAAATATAAAAAAAAATATTTAAATAAATTGAATAGTTATTTATTTTATGATAGATAGCATCTAATCATGTATAATATTTTATGCTATTTAAAAACTTTTATTTCATTCATAAATCAGTATTTATGAATATCCACAGTTACACAACAATCCAATTATGATGATAAATTATATATATTTTTTATTTTTGAAAGATTAAATGTAAATAAATTGGATAATTTTACTCATCGGACTAGGACACTTGTTTCAATTAATGAAAATAAATAGGCTGATACGTTGGTATCAAGTACTGCTATTATGGAAGTTCTTCGTATATCCACATAATATCACATCAAAACAGTATTAGGTATGTTGTCATCACTTTCATGATTCTTTTAATTTATTTATCTATTTATCGTTGGACAGCAATGGCATGATATGTGCTCTTATGTTCAGATACGGTACTTGCGTCCCTTCCCCAGATGTCTCTGCCCTTCGTGGCTATTTGTGATAACCGATTTATAAATTAAATTTAAAAAAAAAATAAATTTTTTTTTTTAAGTCTACTTCTTTCTTTCGATCAACTCTTACACAGAGTCAGAGTCTCCTTTAGAAAGAAGTGAAACTTAACCGAAATCTTCTCTTTTTTCTCCAAAAATAAAAAAAAATAAAACAAAATAAATCTTAAATTTCTTTCTAAAATCGTCACGAAAAAATCCTAAATTCTAAACCCTAGATCCATTCCTAAAAATTCTAATCAAAATTATAAAATCTTAGATTACCTGCGCGAGGAACTTCGGATTGAAGAAAGCAGGTTTTGACCATCGATTGTTGCTGTCGCCACCGCTGTCGCCAGTAATCCTTTTTTCTTTTTCCTTTCTTTTTCTTTCTAGCTTCAAAGTAGAGCTTTTATCGATGGAGTCCTCGATTGATCGCACCTTCGATCATTGTTGTGCCACTTCCTCCGCTATCTCTCTCCTTCTTCGGCCGCTCGATGACGTCTGAGAAGAAGACCGTGGTTCGGTCTTGAGAAGAAATAGAGAAATCGGGAGAAAAAAAGAAAAAGAGAAAAAAAAAAGAAAGGAAAAAGAGAAAGAAAAGGAATCGGAAGAAAACGAAAGAAAAAGATAGAGAGAAAAAAAGAGAGAGAGGGTTTAGTTGGTTTTGGGTATTTTATTTGGGTTGAACCCAATTCAATTAAATTTGGATCAAATATATCCAAATTAAGAATTTATTTAAATTGGATCCGGATTAGATTATAAAATTTATTAGTTATTTTAAATTTTTAAATTAAAAATTAATTAAATTATTAAAAATGCTAAAGCTTTCGATGTCGGAAAAGCACTAGATCTAGAGATCAGACTAAGAAGATCATAAAATTTTGGATCCAGTCAACAAGTAAGTTTCCTTTTATCTTTGGATTATTTTTATGTATATGTACATATTTTAAAATTAGATCCTTATATATAAATAATTAAAAATTATTAAATTTTAAATTATAAATTTATTAATAAAAATTAATTTGAGAAAAATTAGATCAAGCATGATATCATTATTACATGTTATAATTTTGAAATAAAAAATTTCTTGAAAATTATATGATCTTTTCTTAAAATTACATGGTATTTCAAAAAATAATTATATCTGTCCATCGATATATGAATGAAAATTACTTTCATTGCTCTTTGAAATAAATGAAAATTGGATTGATACTGTAATAAAAATAAATATTTTTATTTTTATTTATTTATGAAAGATGGTTGAAACAAAAGCATAAGAAAACTCTCTAGTCAGACTATGATTTGGGTTTAGCCAATGGGACTGATCGTTGGCCACACATCAGAAATATATTTCACTTGGGCCTAGCCAGTCGGGGCTGATCGCTAGCAGAGTTAGTTCTTATAAGCCTAGTCAGTGGGGCTGATCACTAGTAGTACGTTGACGGTTCGAATGTCCTTCGTTTAAGACTAATCTTTTTGCCTCGTCATGGGGCGAATCGTGACTATGTGAATTAAAGCTAGTTCCCTTGTGGGCCTAGCCAGTGGGGCTGATCACTGGTAGCACGCCGACGATTTGGATGTTCTTCATTCAGGGGCTAGTTTTTCTTGGATCTTGTCACGGGGCTAATCGTGGCCGTAGTCATCGAGGACTGAGAGAGAAACTTTTTTTCTAACGGGCATGACAGGATTTTAAATTAAAGATATCTTGATATATCTATTACTGCTTAATTTATTATATTTAGAAAAATATTTATATTTAATCCTTCATAGATGATTAGTAAACTTACTGAGCCCATAAAGCTCACATCCTTTTTCTATATTTATTTTTCAGATCCAGAAGATCCTGCTAGATTGGGAACCGATCAATGAGGAGCTTAGGACTTAGGCAGATTATTTTTTAGTTTATTTTCTTTTAAATAAAATTATTTTATAATTATTATTTTAAGCCTTTATTTGGTTGGTTAACAATGTTGAAGACATTATTATTAGTTTTATTTTTATTTAATATTAGAGAAATTACTTTTACCACTGTCAGAGTTGAATTATGATAATCAATTATTTAGTGAAAGGCAGGCCTTGCATATTCGAGGGGATTAAATCCTAAGAGTATGCGATCGTCTGTCGGATGCCCAACTTGAGTTATTAGGTTGGGGCGTGATAGATTTTGTGGTATCAGATCTAGGCTTACAAGATCTAATAAAATAAAACAAGTTAAATAGTGAGAGTGGGGGTAGAAATTAAGAAATATTTGGATGATTATGAATATTAATAGTCAAAAAATATATTAAAAATCTATTTTTTCTTTCTAGGTCATGATGGCTCACAACCATCCTAGATGGCTGTCTGACTCTGTGGAGGACTCTTATGCGGCTAGTGTGCATCGTACTCATCGGGATGGTTATGCCTCTCAAGCCTCCAGTGCCTTCCGAACCGATAGTGTCTCTCATGCAGTTGGAGTTTTTCAAGCTTGTGCCGCTTCTCGAGCTACCAGGATATCTAGATCTACTCATCATCCATCATCAGAACAGGGCGAGAGCCAAAATGCAAATTCTTTCCATCAGTTGAATAATGCCCAAAATAATAATTACAAGGAAACCAACACTGAAGGTCCGATGATAGTCCTTATACAAGCATTAACTGGATTGGTGCAGCAAATGGAATGGCAAGAAAATAGAGGAGGCCAGTCATCAAGGTCGGAACGAGTTATAGCGGAATTCAAGAGACTGGCACCACCAACTTTTGAAGGCTCTACGGATCCCATTGAATCATTAAAATGGCTCAAAGAGATGAAAAAAGCCTTCACCAATATGGAATGCACTGATCAAGAAAAGGTGCATTTCGCCATTTATCAGCTACAGGGAGAAGCATTTGAATGGTGGAAAGCCATCAAAAGATAACGAGGGAATAATGGGCCAGTCACTTGGGACATTTTTTGTCAGAAGTTTATGGATATGTACTTCCCTGAGAGCCTCAAATTTAAAAAGGAAAGTTAGTTTACCAGGTTGATACAGGAAAATATGATCGTGGTCCAGTATGAGGCTAAATTTACTAAACTATCCCGCTTTGCTCCAGATCTTGTGGCAACTGACAATATCAAGGCTTGGAGATTTAAAAAAGGATTGAAGCCCAAAATTCATGTTGGAGTGAGACCGATGCAGTTAACCACATATCGAGAGGTTGTTAATTTAGCAAAAATTATGGAGCAAAAAAATAATAATATCCAATAGGAAAGGGAGAGACAATAGAAGAAGAGATCAAAATCTAGCAGTTATCTCGGCAAACAACCCAAGCGCCAAGAAACTCAGTAAAAGGGTGATCAGTCAAAGAAAGAACCTCGGTGTAGTCGATGTGGAGGCATCCATCTGAAATAGAATTATCACTGATTTTCTGGAGCCTATTTTAATTATGGCCAGTAGGACCATAAAGTGGTGAACTATCCTCGATCATAAAATCCTGGATATCGATAGCCTTTTCAAAGTACACCCAGGCCATCTACTTTTGGAGCACCGACCACTTATCAGGATCAACCCTCAGGATAAGTAGGACCACCAAAACCAAAGGCCCAGGCTCGTGCTTATGCTATGACTTAGTAGGATGTGGAGACATCAAATGCCATATTAGCAGGTACTCTAAAAACCTCTTATAACTTTATTTAAAATTAAGGTTATACAATCTTTTATGCATGATCATAATAGTAAAAAAATTAAAAATTCATAGGTATTATCAAAGTTGAGACTGCACCTACTTGTGTTTTATTTGACCCGGGGCTACTCATTCATTTGTTTCAACCAAATTTGCTAAAAAGATTGGTCTTAGGCCTGTGCTCTTGGAAGATGAGATGTGTGTATCTACTCCGAGTGGGAGTGTCATCATCATAGATATGTTTTGCCCCTTTTGTATTGTGAACATTGGAGATCATGATCTTGCATCTGATCTGATGGTTCTATAGATAGGGATTTTGATATAATCCTAGGGATGGATTGGCTTGCTTCATATCATGCCACGGTGGACTACTTTAGGAAGAGAGTGACCATTCAGATTCTAGGATAGATACCACTCAATTTTTCTTGCAAAGAAATGAATGCTCCTATAAAAATTATGTCAGTCATGCAGGCTTGCAAAATATTAAGAAAGGATTGTACGGGATACTTGGTCAGTATTGTAGACACTCAACAAGAGGAGATCAAGATAGAAAATATACCTATAGTAAGAGAATTTTTTGATGTTTTTCCAAAAAATCTTCCAAGATTATCTCCTGATAGGGAGATAGAATTTTTAATTAATTTGACAACCAGTGCTGGACCTATCTCTAAAGCCCCCAATCGTATGGCATCAGCTGAGTTAAAATAGCTCAAGGAGCAACTCTAAGAACTTCTTGATAAAGGCTTTATCAGGCCTAGTATCTCTCTATGGGGTGCTTCGGTACTTTTCGTTAAAAAGAAGGATGGAAATATGAGACCGTGCATTGACTACCGAGAGTTGAACAAGTTGATCATTCGGAATAAGTACCTTCTACCAAAGATAGATGATCTTTTTGACCAATTTCAGGATGCTCAGATATTTTCAAAAATTGATCTTCGATCCGGATATCATCAATTAAAAATTAAGGTGGACGGTATATTTAAAATAGCATTCCGAACTCGATATGGACATTACGAATTCTTAGTTATGCCTTTTGGATTAACCAATGCTCCTACAGCCTTTATGGACATGATGAATAGAGTGTTCAAGCCTTATTTGGATCAGTGTATAGTAGTATTTATTGATGACATTCTGATATATTCTAAGAGTCCAGAAGATCATAAAAGGCATTTGAGGATAGTATTACAGACACTTAGGGAGCAGAAGCTATATGCAAAGTTAAAGAAATGTCAGTTTTGGCTAGAAAGTATTTCTTTCCTCGGACACATAATCTCTAAAGAAGATATATCGGTGGACCTAATGAAGGTAGAATCGATTATGAACTGGAAACAACCTACTAGTGTAACAGAAGTTCGTAGTTTTTTTGGATTAGCCAGATATTATAAGAGATTTGTAGAAGAATTCTCTTGCATAGCATTGCCTTTGACCCAGTTGACTTATAAAGGAACAAAATTTGAATGGATGGAAGAATATGAAAAGAGTTTTTAGAAACTAAAAAGATATTTGGTATCAGCTCCTATCCTTATCCTATCATCTGAGAAAGGATGGTTTACTATTTTTAGTGATGCCTCCCAAAAAAGGTTAGGATGTGTTCTTATGCAAAATGAAAAGGTGGTAGCTTATGCATCAAGGCAACTTAAACTATACGAACGAAACTATCCAACTCATGATTTAGAGCTGGCAACAGTAGTCTTTGCTCTAAAAATATGGAGGCACTATTTGTATGGAGTATCATATGAAGTTTTTACAGATCATAAGAGTCTCAAGTATATCTTCATCCAAAGGGAGTTGAATTTAAGACAAAGGTGATGGTTAGAGCTGATCAAGGATTATGATCTGACTATAAATTATCATCCGAAAAAAGCAAATATAGTGGCAGATGCTTTAAGCAGAAAGTTAGTGGGTGGTATAGTAATGCTGATCACTTTTCAGAGGCATATTTTGTAGGATCTAGAAAGATTGGATATTGAGGTATGGCCGCATAAATTTGAAGCCCTGCTTACTGCACTTAGGGTACAATCCACCTTGATTAATAGAATCAAAGCATCATAGATGGATGATTTGGGACTTCAAAAGATCAGAGATAAAATATAATCCAATGTGACATCTGAATTCAGAATTCATGAGGATGGAACCTTAAGATTCGACAATAGGTTATGTGTTCCAAATAATGCAGAATTAAAAAAAATTATGATGGAAGCTCATAATTCTGCATATACAGTACATCCTAGAGGTACAAAAATATACAGAGATCTTAAAAAAAAATTTAGATGGAATAATATGAAAAAAAAATAGCTCAATATATAGCTCAATGTTTAACTTATCAACGGATAAAAATTGAGCATCAAAAATCTGCAGAACCACTGCAATCCCTTGAAATACCAGTTTGAAAATGAGAGCACATAACAATGGATTTTATTACAGGATTATCAAGAACTCTATGAGAGTATGATGCTATTTGGATAATTATGGACCGATTTATCAAGTCAGCGCATTTCCTACACCCATCTATTTTTCGATCCAGGTATGTCAAATTTCAAGAATGAAATTTTTGTTAAGGGGAGAAGAATGTGAGGACTAGTCCGTAAAATAAATTAAAAAAAAAATGAAGGAGACTCCTTGGAGTCTTCTTCTTCCTTCCGACCAACTCCTAAACGGAGTCAGAGTCCACTTTGGAGAGGAGTGAAACTCCTCTCCTCCAACTCTATATAAGGACCGAAGCCTTCTTTCCCTCCTTCAAAAATAAAAGAAAATAAAATAAAACAAACCCTAAATTCCTTCCTAGAACCCTCATGAAGAAATCACAAATCCTAAACCCTAGATCCCTTCCTAGAAATTCTAATCCCAATTATAAAATTCTAGATTACCTGGAGGAACCACGGGTGGAAGAAAGTGGATTTTGATTGTCGATTGCTGCTGTCGCCACCACCATCACCGATAATCTCTTTTCCTTTTCCTTTCCTTCTTTTTTCTAGCTTCAAGGTAGAGCTTTCATCGGTGGGGTCCTCGATCGATTGCACCTTCGATCATTGTCGTGCCACTTTCTTCGCCATCTCTCTTCTTCTTCGGCTGCTCGGTGATGCCTGAGAAGAAGACGGTGGTTTGATCTTGAGAAGAAACAGAGGAATCGGGAGAAAAGAAAGGAAAAGAGAAAGAGAAAAGAAAGGAAAAAGAGAAAGAAGAGGAATCGGGAGAAAAAAGGAAGGAAAAGAGAGAGAGAAAGAAAGAGAGAGAGAGAGAGAGGATTTAGTTGGTTTTGGATGTTTTATTTGGGTTGAACCCAATTTAATTGAATTTGGACCAAATAGATCTAAATTAATAATTTATTTAAATTAAATTCAGATTAGATTATAAAATTTATTAGTTATTTTAAATTTTTAAATTAAAAATTAATTAAATTATTAGAAATGCTAGAGCTTTTGATGTCAGAAGAGTACCGAATCTAGAGATCAGACTAAGAAGATCATAGAATTTTGGATCCAGTCAACAAGTTTTCTTTTATCTCTGAATTATTTTTATGTATATGTACATATTTTAAAATTAGATTCTTGTATATAAATAATTAAAAATTATTAAATTTTAAAATTATGAATTTACTAATGAAAATTGATTTGAGAAAAATTGGATCAAGCATGATATCATTATTACATATTATAATTTTGAAAGAGAAGATTTCTTAAAAATTATATGATCTTTTCTTAAAATTACGTGATATTTTAAAAAGAAAATTATATCTGTCCATCGATACATGAAATTTTGAATGAAAATTATTTTCATTGCTCTTTGAAATAAATGAAAATTGAGTTGATACTGTAATAAAAATAAATATTTTTATTTTTATTTATTTATGAAAAATGGTTGAAATAAAAGTATACGAAAAACTCTCCAGTCAGACTATGATTTGGGTTTAGCCAATGGGATTGATCGTTGGCCATACGTCAGAAACATATTTCATTTAGGCCTAGCCAGTCGGGGCTCATCTCTAGCAGAGTTTGTTCTTATGAGTCTAACCAGTGGGGCTGATCACTGATAGCATGCCGACGGTTCGGATATTCTTCATTTAGAACTAATCTTTTTACCTCATCATGAGGTGAATCATGGCCGTATGAACTAGAGCTAGTTTTTTTATGGGCCTATGGGGTAGATCACTGGTAGCACGCCGATGATTCAGATATTTTTTGTTCAGAGGCTAGTTTCTCTTGGATCTTGTCATGGGACTAATTATGGCCGTAGTCATCGAGGATTGAGAGAGAAATTTTTTTTCTAACGGACATAATAAGATTTTAAATTAAAGATATCTTGATATATATTATTATTTAATTTATTATATTTAAAAAATATTTATGCTTGATCCTTTAGAGATGATTGGTAAATTTACTGAGCTCATAAAGCTCACATTTTTTTTTATATTTATTTTTCAGATCCAAAAGAACCTGTTAGGCTGAAAATCGATCAGTGAGGAGCTTAGAATTTAGGTAGATTATTTTTTAAATTTATTTTATTTTAAATAAAATTATTTCATAATTATTATTTTGAATCTTTATTTAATTGGTTAATAATATTGAAGATATTATTATTAATTTTATTTTTATTTAATATTAAAAAAATTATTTTTATTACTATTTAAATTAAATTATGATAATTAATTATTTAATAAAAAATAGATCTTGCATATTTGAGAAGATTAAAGTTTAAAAATGTGTGGCCGATGCCCGATTTTAATTATTGGATCGGGCGTGACACTATTTATAACCAAAGATGTGACCGTATCATGGACTCTGATGCACCGCTGCAAATTTTCAAAAGAGTGTCGCAATCCACTTCGCATTGATAGATATCTTCCTGCGCCAAGCCCATAGAATATCGCATCGGCACAACATTAGTTCTGTTGTCATCCTTCTTTTATCTATTTATCTATTTATCTATTAACTCCCTTGATGGGAATGGCTTGGGTCCGTTCTTTACATGTAAGCATGAAAAAAAAAATCTCCGCTAGCATTTTTCTTTCCATCGTGCCCTTGCTTTGTAATCGATGTGAACGCACCCTTCTTTTCTTCTCCAGCTTGGCACGTGTCACAATCTACATTGCTTTCATGGCCAACCCCATTTATAACGGTAATGATGACCCGTTACGTTGTTGACGAAACCTCGTGCAAACGGACAAAAATCGTGTGGACGGGCACCGAAGAAGAAAACGCGGAGTCGGCGGCAGGAGAAAATAAGGATCGAACTTTCTATCTCCCACATTTTTTCTAACTCCAAGTTCAAAAGTTAAGACCTTTTTCATAAAAAAAAAAAAACGTACAAATTCTATCATTATATATATATATATATATATATATATATATATATATATATATATATATATATATATATATATATATATATATATAGGTATGATCATTTTCTGCAGGATATGTGGCATCATCTAAAAAAATCATCATCTCAGTATCAGATCGATAAAATATTGACATGAAAATCTAGACAATAGCCAGAACTAAATTGACCAAATAATCAGATCTAGATCGGTAATAAACCAACCTCATCTTGATTGCACATTGCCAAATCGATATTTTGCCATTTTGAAGGATAGCAGTTCTTGAGCTCCACCGAAGATCGAGTTTACATTGACTTTGCCAACTGATCAGCAGCTTATCAAAATGACCTGTCTAATATACGAGATCGGTAAAATACCGACGTGATCTGATACAGTAAATTCAACTCATATTGAGATCGATAAATTACCGATCTTAGCGTACAATCCTGATCAGTGATTTACTAATCTCAACACATTCTGACAGCTGATCGAATACCAACTGCGCTCCAATTAGATTACGACCCTCCTCCAGTTGTACTCCAGCAAATCGCCATCGAGGCCAACAGCTACAATTCAGCTGGCCATAATAAACTAATAGCCTAATAATTTTTTTTTAAGGCCTAAGCAAACCCTTTTATAAATAAGGGGGAGGATACCCCTCTAAGATAAGCATAAATTCACATAGCTGAAACTCTACTAAAATGGACTCTCGACTTTCCCATCAAAGGAAGAACAAACCTTTCTCTATCCAAATTCTTCCATTCTATCTTTCGTTCTTTCATTTTCACTATCTGTTGACAAGGCTTCAGCTAATTTAGGCATCGGAGGATCTTAAATCGAAGGATACCCCATCGATTTTTTGATTTTATCTTGCATGTTGGCTCACGATCCGCATCGAACCAGCACAACCATCTCTCCGACACGAATCTCTTCGATCGTCTGCATACAATGCCTATCAATTAATAGTGCAACTTACAATTTTTGGTCGTGAAGATACCATCTGCGTACAACGCCATTCTTGGCTGACCTGGACTTAACACCCTCAAGGCAATAGTTTCAACTTACCATCTTTTTATCCAATTTTCAACTAGATTGGGCATCGACGAGATGCGGGGAGACCAAATAATAGCAAGCAGTGCTTTTTGATAGCCTCTAAAATAAAAGCATCGGTCAAAATTCCACCTGTCAAAATTTTCGACCAAGATCTTGATGACAAGATCGATAAAATTTGAGATGAATCAGTAGAACCAGTTATTACCGTATCGTTGGGCGGAGACCCTGAAAAATCATTCAGGTTGGAGCTCGGTTAAATACCAATCTAAAAAAAAATTAATCTTTTTTCTTCGAAAAAATGCTGATGTGATTGCATGGTCAACCACAGACATGCCTGAAATTCCAGCCGACATCATCATGTATAAATTGAATATTGATTAGAAATATAAGCCCATGAAGCAAAAGAAGAGAACCTTCGCTTTAGAAAGATAAAGGGCTATAGACAAGGAGGCACTACTACAAAAATAGCCTATGACAATGCATACTATGACAGCGATTTTCGTTAACTGCTGCTATAGATCGGACCTATGACAGCAGTTTTTGTAACTACTGTCATAGGTCCGACATATAGTAGAAAATCGCTGCCGTAGGTTGAACCTATAGCAGTGGTTATAAAAAATTATTGCCATAGGTCGACCTATAGCAGCGGTTCATTATAACCGCTGTCATAAGTCGGACCTATAGCAGCGGTTAGTAGGAACCGCTGCTATAATCTGATTTATGATAGCGATTAATTATAACCGCTGTTATATATTTTTTTCTTTAAATATTATATAATTTTAAAATTTAATACCCATCTTTACTATTCATTATCTAAATAATTATCATTAAAGTGTTATCGCAAAAGATCACCTCGATTCGATGGCCCTAGCTTCGTCGATCAGAAAAATTTAATTTCGACAATCATGAACGATGATGCGATGATCTGATAGATAGAGACCTCCGATGGATTTAAAAACTTACAACAATGATCTCGATGATGTTTGTAGTATACTATCAAAATTTTACTTCGATCGGATATCGTTATCTTGGTCAATTTAGTATATATTAGTTTCGGCCGTTAAATGATAAACGAGTGATCAAAGGATCAAACGATATCCGATTATGAGATAATTTTTTTTATAAATGATCTTGGCTGCTACTTTAATCATTTTTTATGATGGTAATTGTAAAATTTAACTTATGAGATGAAGAACGATCTAAAACTATATGTCTCCTGATAACCATTCTGAAACTTCACTGGTTGTTATGCTCGTGCTTCTACAATATCTGCTTAACATGAATAGTTTATATGAAAATAATTTAAATTTTACTATCATCATCATATAAAATATTTAAAATTATAATAAAAATTATTTAACTAAAAAATTATCTCATAATCGAATGTCATTTAACTCTTTGATCGTTTATTTCTAATTTAACGACCGAAATCATTCCATATTAAATTGACCATGATAATGATATTCGATTGAAGTGAAACTTTGATAGTATGTTACAAACATCATCGAGATCATTATTGTAGATTTTTGAATCCATCGGAGATCTCCATCTATCAGATCATCACATCGTCATTCATGATCGTCGAAATTAAATTTTTTTGATCGATGAAGCTAGAGCCATTGGATCAAGGTGACCTTTTGCAATGACACTCTAATGATAAATATTTAGATAATAAATGGTAAAGATGGATATTAAATATTAAAATTATATAATATTTTAAGAAAAATAAAAAAAAATTATTTTCAATCTATGGAGTGGTTATCAAAAATCACTGCTATTGATCTATGGTAGTGCTTATAGAACCGCTGATAACTGCTGCCATAGATCTATGACAGTAGTTCGATAACCACTGTCATAGATTTATGACAGCGATTCGATAATTACTGTCGTAGGTTAAGTTAAAAATCTTCAAATTCTTTCTTTCCTTTCGTGCGCACTTGATCTCTCTCTCCCCTCCTCTTCATCGTCGATGAGGCTCCTTCCATCCCGATCGACGTCGCCCCTCCTCTCCCTCTCGACCGGCATCACTCCTCCTTCCCTCTCGACCGGCACCGCCCCTCCTTCTCTCCCTCCTTTCAGCCCCCCATCCCCGACCACCCCTCCCCACCACCCCCCACTCGGGCCTCCTACCCCTCCATCCAACCTTCCCTTGACCCCCAGCAAAACCCCCCTCTAACGAACCCCCATCCGATCCTCCCTCGGCCTCCTACGAAACCCCCCTCCGGCGAACCCCCCTCCACCCTCGCTCGACCTCCTACGAAACCCACCCCCTGCCTCCCCATCCGACCCTCCCTCGGTCCCCAGCTAACTCTCCTCCGGTAAACCCCCATCCGATCCTCTTTCTACCCTCTGTGAAACCCCCCTCCAATGAATCCCCATCCATCCTCGACCCTTCATCAGCCCCCCGTGAAACCCCTCCCCCACACTCTATCCTCGTCTGGCCCTAGTGCGAAACCAAATCCACCTTCCGACAAGCCCCCCCTCCACCCTCCTTCAGCCCCTGTGAAACCACACCCCCCCACCACCACCATCATTCTGAACCTCCTCCGATCGAGTGCGAAATCTCCTTCGACCTCCTTATCACTGTGCCCCCTCCCCCTAGCCCCCATCTTTGACCGCCCCTGCTCTCTCGCTTTTCTCTTTTTTTCTCTTTTTTCTATCTCACTATCTTACTTTTGTTTCGCAGGTCACCTCTAGTGCCATCGTCCTCCTCTAATATTATCGCCGACAACCCTCGGAGCTTTGGATGCGACTCGCTCTCTATAGCCGTAGATATAATTTTTTTTTTTAATTTTATAGTATTATTTATTAATCATGTATATTTATAATAATTTATAAAATATTTATAATAAATATTATAAATATTTATTATAAATATTATAATTATCTGCATGCCGTATTTTTGGGTTGTGCCATGGTAGTAGCCTTGGACCGTGTCATGGTGGTAGCCTTGGACTAGATCTATCAATGGGTTGGATTCGGATCGAAATCTGGATATTTAGATCCAAACTTAATTTTAATTACTGGTACCGAATCTGAATTCGAATATCCAATGGGTCTGTATTTAAGAGAGGAAGGGAGGGATTCGGCCTCACTGATGAGAGAGATTGAGAGAGGGAGGGAGGGGGTCCGACCTCACCGACATCACTGGGAGGGATGGGGTCCGATCTTGCCAGTGAGGGAGAACGAGAGAGTGAGAGAGGGAGGGATGGGGTTTGGCCTCGCTGGTGAGGAAGATCTTGAGAGTGAGAGAGAAAGATCGAGAGATGAAAAAGCTGGAAGGGCGGGGTTCGGCCTCGCCGCCATCGCCAGTGAAAGAGATCGAGAGAGGGAGAGAGGGAGTGATCGAGGGAATGGCACACAGCCGAGCTAGCTCGGATCGTGATCGAGCCGACTGGGGGAGGACCCTAGTCGGATGTCTCAGGCATGGAGCCGACTGTCTCAGGCATGGAGCCGGCTTGGCTTTCAAGCGAATAGAATTTGATATGTCTCTCTAAGGTTCCAACTTTAAGCCCTAAGGTGCCACCATCATCTACTTTGTTCTTCTTTCAGATTTCTAAATTAACACCAAGATTCGTGCAAGAGATCGGATCTACGACTGTTGCTCATCCTTAATTATTTATGAATATAATTCATGTTGTAGAATTTATTGCATAACATTTTTTAGATGTTTATATCATGTTACTTTTGTTTATCGCATTGCATAACAATAGACCCATCAATTGATTAGTGTACATAATAGAGACTATTTATTGATGCTATACTAATATTATTGTTCAACATATTGTATTGATTAATGTTCATTAACGTTGCAGGTCATAATGGCACCAAAATGCTATCTAGCTTTCACCCCTACCCCTCAACGGTTACACATAGTTCAGCATTCGAGGAGCAGTCGGAGTATACTCCATCCACCTCGATATTCACTGCTCAAAGACCTCCACCATCGACATCTACTCCATCGATAGCTGAGCCTCTACCGTTGCCCATATCTGAGGCATATGCTACTACGAAGGCATCTGAGTCTACATTTTTATTATATTAGCATAACTTTATTTTTTATATAGTATTTATATATTTATATATTTGTATAATATATTTGCATTGTAGGTGCATCATTCAGTCTGATATTTTATAGTCCCATACGAATGGCACACGTGTAGAACTGCCAGCATTAGGTGATCGTCTATTACAATACAGAGGGGAGGCCGATAGGAGAGACCATGCGGGAGATACATTCCTTTTTTGGAGTACTTATGAGATAGTTGGACATCATTCCTGTAGAGCCCAGAGACTGACGTTTGATGGATGCTACCGTCAGAGATCGGATATGAAAGGAGATTTGGGTAAGTACGCGCATCTTAATTATATTTAAGCATTTTTGATAAATTGGTGCAGAGGAGGTACGATTTTTTCGATCATGAGAGGGTTCGAGATGTCCGACTGAAGAAGATCGAAGAATTATACTAGGGTTACAAGGTCAAGTTACATAGAGGATGGCTCGAGCATCGATAAGACACTCCGAAGGAGCTTGTTCCCTGAATATAAGACTGTCCTCCGAGTCAGTGGAAGAGGATGGTTAGACACTGGAGGAGTCAGGAGTTCGAGGTAAAATTTTTAATTTTTAAATTTTTTAATATACTTAAAATTTTATTTAAATATTTTTTAAATATTTATTATTTATTTAAATACTTGTTAGACTATCTTTCGTTAGAATCGAGAGAATTATACAACTCAGGAGTATACGCACACTTTAGACCGCGAGTCTATGGCCAATCGTGTACATAGAAAGATAATTAATTCTAAATCTTATTGAATAAATTAAATTCATATTTTTTATTATCTTTCTAATAAATTTGTTCTTTGTTATAGCTGATGAGAGATAGAGTGATGCCCAACCATAACGAGATCTTTCGATTCAGCCATACGGACAAGACGGACAGGCCGATGGATACCATAATTAGGCATATTTTTGTAAGTATTAAATATATTAGTATATATAATTAGTATTATAATATTTTTTATAAAATTTTATTTTAATTTATAATTATAGGATCAGTTAGATGTGCTCGCGAGCGAGGGCCCGGATACCTCTAGGCCCCATGATCATTTATCTCAAGTCTTGGGGCTTGAGTACTTTGAAAGGATCCGATGTAGGCCCGGAGATACGTCGATGAGCATCTCCTCACAGACTTCCTGTGTTGTCAGTCGGGAGGAGCTTGAGGAGGCATTGGCACATATAGATCATGCTGTGACACAGGCAGATCGGACTGAGGAGTGCGCATCTCATCTGGAAGACATCGTGAGAGACATAATTTTGACACTCAGTGCATGTTTTAGAGCCACGTGCTTTGAGAATATGTTGGCCCGTATTTCAGCTCCAGCTCCGACTCTGGCTTCAGCTCTGGCTCCAGCTCCGACTCCGGTTCCCAATGACGATGATGATGATGTAGATTTAGAAAATTTTTGATGTATTTTATTTTTTTAAAAAATATTATAATAAATTTTATTTGATAATAAAATTTTAGCATTTCAGAATAATTTTTATATTTATTATATTTTTTTATGTTATATATCTATATTTATCAAGTAAAATATATAAAAAAATAAAAATTTTATTTTTTTTAATTATTCAAGATCTATGACAATGATTTTATAATCACTGCCATATTCGTGTTAATCACTGCCATAGATCCCTGGTACAAATGGTGCCAATTGCTGTATTAGACCTATGGCAGCGGTTAAGAAACCACTGCTATAGATTATCTATGGCAGCTATTATATAATCGCTGCTATAGATTAACTATGGCAGTGGTTATATAACCACTGCTATAGGTCGATCTATTGTAGCGATTTATAAATTACTGCAATAAGCTATCTATAGTAGTGGTTCAAACAACCACTGCAACAACCGCTACCATAGAGCTACGATGACGATCGCAGTAGCAGCAGTTAGTAAATCGCTATCATAGCCTATGGCAGTGATTTTTTGGGCTACGACAGTGGTTGTGAATCGCTGCCATAGCCCTTTTTTGTAGTAGTGAGGTCGACAAACTTCTGAAGGTAGGATTTATCAAAGAAGCATGTACCCGAACTGGATAGCCAATGTTATCATGATTAAGAAGGCAAGCAAAAAATGAAGAATCTGCATCGATTTTATCGATCTTAATAAGACTTGTCCAAAAGATAGCTTTTCTCTATCAAAAATTGATCAACTGATCGATGCGACGTCAGGGCATAAGTTGCTAAGCTTCAGATGCCTTCTCCAGCTATAACCAAATCAGGATGGCCACTGAAGATGAGGAGAATACGACATTCATCATCGATAAAAATTTATACTATTATAAAATGATGCCTTTGAACAAAGTCTTCAAGCACCAAATCGATCGCAACATGGAAGTCTACATTGATGACATGCTGGTTAAAAGTGTGGAGGCATATTATCGATCTTGAAGAAGCCTTCGGAGAATACCGCAAACACCAAATGAAACTCAATCCTAATAAATGCGCTTTTGGGGTTACAGCTAAAAAATTCTTTGGTTTTCTCATGATCCAGAGAGGAATAGAAGCCAACCCTAAGAAGATGAAAGCTTTACTTGAGATGAAGCCTCCCAACTCCATAAAAAAAGTACAATGGCTCACTGGACGAGTGGCATCACTCAGATCTATATTCAGGAGAGCTGAAAAGTGCCTCCCATTCTTCAAAACCCTAAAACAAATTAAAAACTTTGAATGGACAGAAGAATGTCAGTCTGCCTTCAATAAGCTCAAAACATATCTTGGCATAGTGTTGCTGTTATCAAAACCCATTGAAGGTGAGGATTTATTCATATATCTATCCATTTCATCTAACGCTGTTAGTTCGATTTTAGTCTGAGATGATGCGGGGACATATAGGCCTATTTATTATACCAATAAATTATTATAAGATGCAGAGTTTTGATACTTCAAAATGGAAAAAATGATTTACTCTCTGGTCACCACCGCCAAATGGCTCCGACCATATTTTCAGGCTCATTCCATCATTGTCTTAATGGACCAACCATCGAGATCAGTCCTTCAATGACCTGATACTTTTGGTCGGTTGGCTTAATGGGCTATTAAACTCAGCGAATTTGATATCCATTATCAACCCAAGCTTTCAATGAAAGCTCAGGTGTTGGCTGATTTTGTGATGAAATATTTGATACCTGAAGAAGAAAAGATCCCAAAAATTTTAGAAGAAACCACTAAAGAACCTTATTGGCTTTTACATGTGGATGGGGCCTCCAATGCCCAATAAAGCAGAGTTAGATTGATTTTAGCAAGTCCCGAGGAAGCAATCACTGAACATGTACCTAGGTTCAATTTCAAAACCTCCAACAATGGAGCTGAATACGAAGCCCTCATCACAGGACTCAAAATTGCCAAGAAGCTCAATATTAAGAGGCTTAAGGTGTTTACGGATTTACAGTTTGTCGTCGAACAGGTACAAGGTCATTACGAAGCTAGAGATTCCATTATGTCCTAATATTTACATCATATAATGGAATTATCCAAAAGTTTCTCCAATCTTGAAATTATCTAAATGCCAAGATCAGAGAATGTCCGAGCTAACGTGCTTTCACACCTAGCGATATCGGGATATTCCGACCTTAATCAAAAGACATTCATTGAAATTCTTAAAAAATCCAGCACAGAGGTCCAAATGATCACTCAATCAGATCATGAACCGAATTGGATAGACCCCATAATGAATTACCTATGTAAAGGAATACTACCTAGTGATCCTACAAATGCTAGAAAGATCAAAAGGCAAGCTCCTTGGTACGTCATCCTAGACAAAAGACCTTACAAGAGGTTATTTTCCCTCCCATTACTTCAGTGTCCAAGACCCTTAGAGGTTGATTATGCCCTTTGAGAAGTTCATGAAGAAATTTATGGAAATCATCTAGAAGGCAGATCCTTGGCATACAAGATAATTCACCAGGGCTATTATTGGCCAACCATACAAAAGGATGCGACTGATCTCATCAATAAGTATGATCAATGTCAAAGGTATGCTAACATCCAGCACTAGCCAGCTGCGGAACTCATTTCAACGACAGCTCCTTGGCCTTTCGTTGTTTAGAAAATGGATATCCTGGGGCCTTTCCCCATGGCAACAAGATAGAGAAAATTTTTGATGGTTGCTATCGACTATTTTACCAAATGAATAGAAGCGCAGCCCCTGGCGCAAATTACCGAGAAGAAGATGCGGGACTTCCTTTGGAAGTCAATCATCTATCATTTTGACCTTTTCTGGATAATCATTACTGATAAAGGGAAGCAGTTTGATAATATGAAGTTCAAAGAATTCTGTTCTGAGTTGCATATTAATCACAGGCTCACTTCAGTGGGACATCCACAATCTAATAGAGAAGCAGAAGTTATGAATCGAATAATTCTCCAAGATTTGAAAATTAGGCTCATCAAAGTCAAAGACCTCTGGGTTGATGAACTATACAATGTTCTCTGGGCCTATAGAACCACTCTTAGGTGACCGACCAGAGAAACATCCTTCAAACTCATGTTTGGAGTGGATATAGTAATACCTATGGAAATCGGTCTCCCTTCCCTGAGAGTGGAGAATTTTTATGAACAGAGTAATGCAGATCAGTTGAGAACTGATCTAGACCTACTAGAAAAAATTAGAGAAATTATTCAAATTTGAATGATAACTTACAAACAAAAAATGGCTAGATACTATAATATCAGGATGAAGCCAAAAATTTTCCAACGAGGTGATCTTGTCCTTCATCGAATAGAAATTTCGAAACTTTTGGAATAAGAAAAGCTTGCTCCAAACTGGAAAAGTCCATATTAAGTTACTGAGGTAATTCGATCGAGAACCTATAGAATCGAGAATCTAGATGGTTCAAGCATTTCTAGAACATGGAATGCAGAAAATCTCAGAGTATACTACTAATGAATTTTCGAATAAAGATCTTAGAAATTTTATCTTGTTAGAGATCTCTCTAAAATAGTGAAATTCTTTCGATTACCTCAACAAAAGATCGATCTTCGGATCGGCAAAGCTCCGACGAGCATAGGAGATAAGATCTCTGCTTTTCTCAAAGATCGATTTTCAGATTGGCAGAGCTCCCATGGGCATAAGAGATAAGATCTCCGCTTTTCTCAAAGATCGATCTTCGGATTAGTAGAGCCCCAACGAGCATAAGAGATAAGATCTTCATTTTTCTCAAAAACCAATCTTCGGATTAGCAAAGCCTCGATGGGCATAGAAGATAAAATCTTTACTTTTCTCAAAGACCAATCTTCGGATCGGTAGAGCCTCGACGGGCATAAAAGATAAGATATCCATTTTTTTCAAAGACCGATCTTCAGATCGATGTTATTATGGATTTCTGATTATTACTGATCTTTAGATCAATGTTATTATAGATTTTTGATTATTATCAATCTTCAAATCGATGTTATTATGAATTTTGATTATTACCGATCTTTGGATCGATGTTGCATTAGGCTTACTCATTATCGATTTATACTACACTAGATTTTTATTACTAATCTCATAGTTAGTATAATATTGGACTCCTGTCTAATATCGATCTCAATATGAGCTATTGATTATATGCCACCACATCGAGATTTTACCAAGATGTAATTAGTTGTTATTACTTTGAATCCTAAGAAGAAAACATTACGACTAATTACAACAGATCGGATAAAGCCAAAGTCAAGTACAGTGATTAGAAAAAAAAATCTCATTTTATTAAGCATTTTTTTATAAAAACCCAGATCGGGCCAATACAAAAAAAATACAAGAATAAAATGAAGAAGAGACAAAATCAGACATCTGTTTAAGGAGCTTCAATGGGAACAACGACTACTGGATCATCCTCCAGTGAGATAACTTCAGTAGATGTTGGAGCAGAGGTCGGAATCTCCATCGAAATAGAAGCTGGAACGTCGATGATAACTGAAGGCTCCACCTTAGGAATGATTAGAATAGCAGACGCCATTGGGGCAGACTGGGATACTTCTGTAGTAGCACCCACCTCCGATGTTGGCCAAGCTTCCATCTTTGAATCCAAGGTGAGATCAGCTTCTTGAGTAATACTGCTCATATCTATATTGGAAAAAAAATTTCCAACTAGACCCTTATAGCTATTGAAGCCGCTGTCAAAGACCTCCCCTGAAGCCTCAGTAACCTCTTCGATGAAACCCTCGAAGGAGTTGTACTCCTCCACAGCACGATTGGCAGCACCCTTCCAATATCCAAGGTCTCTCTAGTAGGTCAGGAGTGCCTTGTCCCAGGAAGCCAGCATTTCATCTTAGGAAGTCACCTTCCCCTCCAACTCCTTTATTTTTGTCTCCAATTTTAGAATCTTGGAGACCTCCCTCTGTAGCTCTAGCAGCTTATCTTCTCCTTCATTGACCTTCTTTTGAAGGTCCGATAGAGATTTATTTTTCTCCGTAATGTCGTTCAGCTTCTCCTGGAGCTGCTTCTTCAGTCCCATGGCAAGCTTTTCTTTCTTGCGCCTTTTCTTCTGCTACTTTTTGATAGTCCTTGGCAGACTGTAGAGCCTCCTTCAGTGATTTTTTATTTTTGCCAAGCCAACTGACGTGCTCAGTGAACAATCTGAAGAAGGAAGTAGACTGACAAAGAAAAAGAGATAGAAAAATGTTAGCTCGGTGCAAAAATGACGTTGAAATAACTAGGTCGATAAAAGACCGACTATAAAAAAAAATGCTTACATCAAGAAGATAGCTGAAACCTTGGTTCGATAATTCATTAGACCCCATATCCCTTCTCTGAGCATGCAGATCATGCTACGGCATCACAGCATAGAGGAGGTCCTTATCGAGAGTCGGGATATCCCGCATGGAAGCTTGAGATATGTCGATCCGATCGATGAAAGTTGACGGTGGATCAACAAGTGAGATTTTTGACCCTCCGGAGGGCCAAGACTGGTAGACTGGGGCCGATGTCGGTGCAGTCGGTGGACTAGGCTTCGATGCTACAGCTGCAGGAGCTGACCTCTACGGTGGTCGTGCCACCTCAGTTAATTTTCGATGTCCTCTAGACATTGGAAAAGATGTTGGCGAAGGGCGGGCACTGACAGGCTCCGCATGGATTACTATAGCCCCTACAGTACGTGGAGGCGCAGGTCGGGAAGATGCCGAGGTGGAGTCAATGACTGACTTTTCCTTCTCTTTTTTTGTTGATGGAGGATAGGAGGATTCTGACTTCCTCTTCCTCTGGTCCACCAGTCTTCGGGGGTCGAACCTCATGAGTACTGTAATAATCAAAAGAGAAATATGGTCAGACAAGGAACAAATATGTAGAAGATCGAGAAAAATTAGAGAACAGGCTCACCCTAAGGGAGATAAGATTGATGTCGAAGTCGAACAATGATTGATCCATCACCAATTGACTGAGCTTGGGCACCTTCATACCCAGTAGCTCGATGAAGGCCTCCTTATCCCCAGACAGGATGGACTTATTGGAGTTTCAGTTCAGCCAAGGTCTACCCCAGCGAGTGCTGAAACCCCAAGGAATGTCAGAAGAACTAAAAAAGAAATGACTCTTCTGATCATGAATAGAAGAAGGGCAAGACCGAATTTATAATTTGGTCAAGGTGAGAAATACCATTAGCCTTTCTTAGTAGAATATTTTTTTAGAATAAAAAATATCCTAAAAAAAGAAGTTCCAAGGCTCATGGCAGCAAAACTATAGCATATGATAAAAATTAAAATAATCTTAATGGCATTGGGAGTCACCTGAGTCGGCTGAAGGCTATAGTAATCCAATACATTGCAAATAAAAGGATGCAAGAAAAAGTATAACCCAGACCAAAGGAACTCATCATAGAAGGCTACACAACCTTCAGGAGACTGTATAATCCAATTAGAGGGGCTGGGGGCTGAGAGCTGAAAGCTATTAGAAATGAGATATTTCTCCCTGAGCTTCTCTAAATCAGCCTCTACCAAAATGGAGAGCTCAGGGTTGGGTTCGAAACAGTCTAAGAACCACCTTATAGAAGATTCTGAACCATCGTCGCCAGCAATACTGGCCTCGGTGGCACCCTGAGATGGATTACCCACCTCAATGGTAAGTGGGGGTTGAGTTGACCAGATATCATGACCTCTCGGGATGGATTCTCCCCTCTCACCACCACTGGGAGAGGTACTCTCCTGAGAAGAAATGGAGGGAAAAGAAGAAGGGGGCAAAGGAGATAAAAAGAGAGGTTTGAATAAAAGAAAGCAAAGGGAACTAAAGAGGGAAAGACCTAAGAAATAAAAAACCTAGGAGGAAGGAGAACCCTACCAAGGAGGATAAGGAGCCTCCTTTACTGCTTCTGGAAACTCTCTCCAAAAACTTCGACGATCACCGAATCACCTTCGTTTTCGATAGATAGAATGCCTGAAAGCTTCCTTCATAGCAAAATCTTCACTCCAGGCGAAAGGTAATAAAAATGAAAGAAGAACGAACAAGTACCCAATATATAGGGGGGAGCGACGGTCCAAATCAATCTGCCTGCCATTGGATTTCAGTCACCTATCGTTCATCCAAGAAAATTGCAAAAAAACTATTTTGATGCACTAGTCCAGATCGTGCTACGTAGGATTATTCCATATGGCATTTTGATTGATCCTCGGATGAGCACCACGTGCCCCATGCCGCCTGGGTTATAGTGGCGCAACCAATAATGGCTTCACTTTCTTCCATGCTTTCTTAAATGCCAGGATATGGCAATTTTGATGAACGAGGAAGCCTATCTTTTCAAATTATTTAAAAAATAAGTCTGGCAGCCGTATAACACAATCTTTGATGCAATGAATGATCTTTGAGATGACTTTCTATATCTGTTATCAGAGGAGTTTCGTCCCAAGTTTGGAAAGTGAGAGGCAACTGTTGGTATGATCATCCCCTACAGGACACGTGGCACCATCTGAAGAAGTCGTCATCTTAGTGTCAGGTCAGTAAAATACAGATCTAAAAGCCTGAATATTAGCCAAAACTAAATTAACTAAATAATTAGCTCTAGATCGATAATAAACTGGCCTCATCTTGATTACATATTGCCAAACTGGCATTTTGCCATCCTGAAGGATAGCGCCCTCGAGCTCCGCAGGAGATCGAGTTTGCACTGACTTTGCTAATTGATCAACAGCTTGCCAAAATGACCTACCTAGTATACAAGATCGATAAAATACCGATGTGGTCTAATACAGTAAATCCAACTCATAATGAGATCGATAAATTACCGATCTCAGCATACAATCTAGATTGATGATTTACCGACCTCGACATATTTCGATAGCTGACCGAATGCCAACTACGCTTCAATCAGATTGCGACCCTCCTCTAGCTAATCATCACTGAAGCCAACGGCCAACAGCTACAATCTAGTTGGCCATAACAAACTAATGACTTAATAAATTTTTCTTAAGATTTAAGCAAATTCCTTTATAAATATGGGATAGGGTACCCCTTCAAGATAAGCACAAATTCATAGAGCCAAAACTCTACTGAAATAAACTCTTGACTTCTCCATTGAAAGAAGAACAAACCTTTCTCTATCAAAATTCTTCCATTTTATCTTTCATTCTTTCATTTTCACTATCTGTTGACAAGGCTTCAGCTAACTTAGGCATTAGAGGATCCTAAATTAAAGGATATCCCACCGATTCTTGAATCTTATCTTGTAGGTTGGCTCGCGATCCACATCGAACCAGCTCAACTAGCTCTTCGATATGAATCTCTTCGATCGTCTGAAGCCCTACTGCAATAAATATAGTAATATTTTTTTTATTTTTTAAATATAATTTTATTGATATATACTATGTGAAAATAATATATATTAGATTAATTAATTATCTAACAAGATAATATGCACATCTAAGCAAATTGAAATGTTATTTTTAGAATATGATGTTCATCAATATATAATACATACTTAGTAAATTATTCATCTAACATTCATATATATCTTTAGATAAATTGATATATAGTCTCCAAAATATCATATTCATTATTATATACTATATGACTATATGATACATATTTATTGATTTCTTGGTAATACTGTAAGTTTTTTAATACACAACTAATAGTGATCCAATGCATATCCAGATAAATTGATACACAATGTCTAGAATATACTTTTTATCTGAGAATATATATTGGATCATTAGTGGATTTATATCAAATAAACTTGCAGTATATATCAAAAAATTGATAAGTATATATCACCTAGTTATATAGTGTTTGCTAGTAAATATAATATTCTAAGAACTATATATCAATATAGTTAAAAATATATATTAAATTACTAGATGACTAATTTGCTAAGTATGTATTGTCTAGCTATGTACTGTATACTGATAAATTTCATATTTTGGAAACTATGTAATGATTTACCTGAAGATATATATATACTTACTGAATGACTAATATTTTTTTGTATATTACTTGATCATGTAGTATATACTAATAAAAAAGTATATTCCAACAAAAAGGAAGTAGGAAAATATCATATATCTTTTTTTTTTAAATCACTCAATTGCAGCCAATCCTCTACTGCGCTTGTCGTCGATTAAAGTCACCTACAAGAGGTAGTCCACACTGGCCAAAAATATTTTCGATAGGGATCCTTCGATGCCTAAGTTAGTGAAGGATTGGAAAATAGGATAATGAGAATGCATATAGGTAAAGTTTTAGTCTAAAATTATCTTATCAAAGTACTTGATTTATCCTCTTTTTATAGGTGAATATGGTAGTAACCGTCTATAATGCTCATAAATCATGGGGTTCCACATATTCCGACGTTAAGGGATAGTTAATGCCCACTAATTGATTATGAAGGAGCTATTGTACGTGTTCTCCGCTAGAAATATAGCTCTTACCGACCATATATCAGTTGTACCAATTATATGTCGATAAAATCGATCAAATGTTGGTAGCAAATTAGTATTCCATTCAATTGATGGAGCCATTTGGTTTGGAGAGTTGATTGGAAGTCAGCCAACTAATGATTGGTTGATAGTTGAGAGTCGACGAGATGATCATCGTTTGGTCGAGGGAAGATGATTTTCGGTCTATTAGCCAATCAATAATCGATCATCCAATGGGTGCAGCCGATTTATAATCGTTTGTCAAAACTCAAAAATTTGTCACGTCTGTCGTATAGCTGGAAGTATCATCTTTCAATTGGTGAGATTGCCCAATTTGTAATCGATCGATCATCGAATCGATGTAATTGAATTTATGAACAAAATAGTTGCCCCCCACTCTCAAGTTCAAAATGGTGGGGTCACAATACTTATCATGTGATCAATCATTTTGAACGATGAGAGTCTTCATCAATTGCTTCAGATTTCAATTTGGCAGTCATTTTCCTATCGATATTAATAAGTGACCCATAAATCGAGGCGACGACTGGTCGTCTCGATGGTTGTGAAGTAATTATTAACATATTCAGCGAGAAAGATTTCCACCATTTTATCATTTTGGTGGTCGTGTCGCAATTAATAGCACGATCGGCTAGAGAAATGATTTGTCAGCCTAATATTTGATTTTGGCTCAATTTGATGATGCCACATGTCGAGTTGTCATTAGTCTTTGGCCTTTCTTACAGATTGCAATATTGTGGTACAATCTGAGCGGAGGTGCGTTGAAGCATCTGAACATCTGAAGGCTTAGATTATGTCGAGTGGCAGAAATCTAGGCAGCCTCAGTTTACCAAAATAATCTTAGCCGTTGATGGTTCCTATATGTATAGGACTACTGTTACCTTCCCTAAGTTTTTACCATAACTTATTTCTTTGCTGGTGCTTTGCAGTTCTGGGTCCTTGTTCTCTTTCGTCTCTATTGTTCTTCCGAGTTTCCTTCCTATTCTTCATGTTAGGTTTTCTTTTTCTTCTCCTCCTTACTTCTTTGGAATTTCGTTATGGCTGGTAAAGGTAGGAGTAGAACTGTAGGTGGCTGTGGCTGGCCGTCTGATCTGGTGACCATTTTTTCTATCAGTTTGACAACAAAGATTTCTTCGCTGTCGAACTCTATCATCAGTTGGCTCCAGGAACAATATCAAGTTCCAGAGCAATTTCAGTTTTTTGCCCCTAGTCCGGAAGGTCAGGTATCTTCTGCACCAACTGGTCAGATAGCATTCTATGTAGAAAATCTTAAGTCGGATCTTTGATTTTCAGTCCTAGAGTTTATTCAGTACATCCTGGACTATTATTAGATTTGCCTGATGCAACTTGCGCCGAATTCTATTCGAATTTTAGTTTTTTTCGTTCTTTTGTGCAATACTATTCCGACTACTACTCATCTTTTTTTGTTTCGTCCCTTCTTTACTCTCCATCCTCATCCGAAAGTGGATGGTTGGTGGATGTTTGCCCTGACGAAGGGGCTTTTCATTATTTCTGGTCTTTCATCGTCCATTCATGATTGGAAGATCTAGTTTATCTTCGTATCGTTTACTTTTCCTTGGGATTTTTCGTTCATTTAGGGGACTCCAAACATCAATCCAAATGACAACAATCGAGTTAACCGATCGATCGAGAGGATTTTCTGAAGCTGAAGGATATGAAGGTCCTGAAGCAAAAGGATTTGATAATCGATCAGGCTCTTATGACGCTAGACTTGGTTTCGCACTGACTACTGGTATAGCTCGACATACTAAGTATACTTTTCTTTCTTTTTATTTTTAACTTATCTTCATCTGATTGATTTTATTCTTATTCGCAGCCATGCGTCCTTTGTCATCTCTCTCGGTGGCTGATATCCGCCTACTTATGGGAAAGTGAAAGTCGGCTACTAATGAAGGATCATCGAGAACGGCCAAGAAGCAGAAGGCCGACATTCCAACAGTAGTAGCGGTACTATCGATCGATATTCCATTGATCGCACTCGATCCAATCGATGTTCCATCGATCGATACATCTTGCACAGTCAAAGAAGCGATCATCATGTTGGTAGTCTCGGCTCCGACTCAAGATGTACCAGTTCCAGCGTCAGTTGAAGATATGTTAGCGAGGGCTACGCCAGTCATCGGAGAATTAGATGCTGACGTGGTCATTGTCGAGCCTCCAACGGCACCTATCATACCAGCAATATCTCGGACACCGTCAATGCCCGAGGTTGGATCGGAAGGATAGAGGTCGGCTATTTCTTCAATACCGCTGACTTCCGAATGGATGTCAAATCCATTTGAACAGTTAGTTGCTCATTGATAGGGGAATGCCTCTACATCTTCAACTACTAGTGGGATTCTAGTGGGTTCGAAATCCATCAACATTCATGTCCTGCTTAAAGAGTTGGCTTTGACAAATCCAACACTAGTGAAGTGGCTGGTGGATGCCATACTTCTTCCAATCGATAAGAAAAGTCGAACCCTGAACGACATTTTTTCATCATTCTACACTTTACTTATTGGGGTAAATTACTTTTCTTTCTCTCTTCCTTCTTATATTTTCTCTCCACTGCTCATTTTTTTTCTTTCTTTTCAAGTGGCGCATGATATGTCGAAGTTAGATAGATTCATATGCAACTCTATTGAGATATGCCAGGGGTAGAAAGATAAGGTGGTGGCGATGGTTACAAAGAAGAATGCCGCTCTTCACCATCTCCAGGCTGCCACCAACAAAATGAAGATGATGGAGGAATGGGAGAAGAAAAATGAAGAAGAAAATTTCTATTTAAAGGCCGAGCTAGAGTCAACACAGGCTGATTGCGAGTCAGCATGGGCTGGTCTTGAGTCAACACAAGTTGACTTAGAATCGGCCCATAATGACTTGGATGCGATTCGCGTGGAGCTGGGGGTCGCGTGACTTGAACTGCTATCACTTCGTGATGATAAAGAGATGAATGAGTGGATTATTGAAACTCAAGAGTCTCAAATTTAGAAGAAAAGGCATGAGGCTAGTTGGCTCCGTAAGTAGCATGATAATTATGCTTCGGGGCTAGAGGAGGAGCAGAAAAAGCAAAAATCTTCCAAAGCAGAAGCAGCATCAGCCCGAGCGACTTTGGATCAGGTGAAAGAGCAGGCATTGGAAGAGTTCCAAGGGTTGGAGGACTTCAAGGAGGAACTCACCACAGCCAATCATTTTGCTTATAGAACCGAGTATGAAGATGATCGAGATGCAGTCGACCGATTATATCCAAATCTGGACGTGACTCAAGTGTCACTTCCTAACTTCGATGAAGAGGATGGGTCAGTTGAGGATGTCCTGACCAATCACGTGGCTTCGAATGAGGCTGCTCCTATCGGAGAAGTGGCCCTGACGATAGAACCTACTACAGCTTCGAGAGAGAGGATTTCAGAGCCTTCTCCGACTGAAGAAGAGATGTTGGCGGCAATGGCCGTTATTAATGCGATCGGTGTCGATGATTGATCTGCTTCATATATTTTTTTTTATATTTTATCATCGGATGAATCTGACTTTTGTACTTTAGCTTCGGTCGACTTTTGTAAAAATTTTTATATGAATGAAATGGATAGAAATTTTTCTAAGTATTGTCTTCTTTTTTTTTACTGTTTACTCATCAAATACTAAATTGGATAGTCGATAAGTATGCCATCTAACCAAATATTTATCGATCAGATTTTAGGCATAAAGTTCCCTCATGTTTGATAAATAGGGATAAGACAAATATCCTTTGACTGATCAGAGTCAAGTCGGTATGTTTTCATCAAGTGGACATAGAATTTCACTCAACTTTGGTTGAGTCGGCATAATACTTACTAAATCATGGCTAAGTTAGTCAGCATAAATTTCTATCTTGCTATAGTTAAGTTGGCATGTCGTCAAGTCATCTGATTATAAGTTGGCAGAATTAGCATTTAAGGTAAGTCATATGATTGTTGCTTGCTGGCCAATGATAAGCCAGCCTTGTGTGTCATGTCACTGATTAGACGTAACTTAGTCGAATCAAAAAGAAGTCAAATCTCAATCATTTTATTTCATTTAAATACTATGATAATTTTACTGATAATACATCTTTAGATTATCTACATTTCAAGTTCGAAGAAGAGTTGTCCTATCAAGAGTCTCGAGTCGATAGGTGCCTAGAAGAAGTATTTTGGTCACTTTGTAAGGTCCTTCCTAATTTGGAGATAGTTTTGCTTGATCTAAGGGTTTAGAAACTTCTGCTTTTCTCAAGACCAAATCTCCAGAAAGAAATACCTTTGGCTTGATCTTTGCATTATAATATCGGACGACTCTCCGTCGGTATGTAGCCATCTGAATTTGAGCTTCTTGTTGAATCTCTGAAAGCAAATCTAAGTCAGCTTTTCTTGCTTCAGAGTTATTTGGTTCGGTATAATGTTCAACTCTCATGGTCGGCAAATCGATTTCCATTGGGATCACTGCTTCAGTCCCATATGCTAAATTAAATAGTGACTCTCCCATTGAAATTCGAGGAGTTGTTCGATATGCCCATAAAATCGAATGTAACTTTTCTACCCAAAAACCTTTTGCTTCATTCAATCGAGTTTTCAATCTGTGTAAGATCGTCTGATTCATAACTTTCACTTCATCATTGGATTTAGGGTGGCCGATAGATGTCAACTTATGTGTGATATAAAATCTTGCACAAAACTCTCTGAAGTTTTGATTATCGAACTACCAACCATTGTCAGTGATGATAGTGTGCGGCAACCCAAATTAATAAATGATTAACTTTTGAACAAAGTCTTTCATCTTGCTTTCGGTGATTTGTGCTAGTAGTTCAGCTTCTACCTATTTGGTGAAGTAATCCACTGTAACTACCAAAAAAAAATTTTGACCAAACATCGGCAGGAAACGACCAAGAATGTCCATTCTTCATTATGCGAATAGCCATGATGCGACAATGGATGTTAATCGATGTGCTAGTTGATGTTGAATATTGGCGTACTTCTGACATGGGTCGCATTTTCGAACAAGATCGACTGCTTCTTTCTTCATAGTCGGCCAATAATATCCTTGGCATAGTACTTTGTATGCCAGTGACTTATCCTCCAAGTGATTTTCATAGATTCCTTCATGGACTTCTCGAAGGATATAGTCGGCATCAATTGCTCTTAAGCATTTGAGCAAAGGCAAAGAGAAAGACCTTTTGTAAAGGTATCCATTCATCAGAACATATTGAGAGACGGTCCATCAGAGATGCTTAGCTTATGAAGATTCATCGGGTAGGGTACCATTGATGAGGTACTTGATAATCAGATCCATCTAATTAGGTTCGTCATTTATTTGTGGCACATCTTTGACTTTGCCAATACTCGATCATTCAAGATATTCGATGAACGTTCGGCTGAGTACGTTAGAGGAGGTCATCATGAGTCGAAAGAGAACATCGGCTCGAGCATTTTCTATTCTCGAGATATAAGAAAATTCAAAATGTCTGAAAGTTGGTATGAGATCCTTAGCTTTTTGAAGGTATTTTGCTATAGTCAGATCTCGAGCTTCATATTCACCTCTGACATGTTCGACTATTAGTTATGAGTCGGTAAATATCTTCAGGTTATTTACATCGAGTTCTTTAGTAATTTTTAAGCCAGCTAACAATGCTTCATATTCGGTTGGATTATTAGATGCCTTGAAGTCGAACCGAAGGACATATTTAGTGATGGTCCCTTCAGTATTGGTGAGGATAAGATTGGCCCCACTTTCTTGGATGTTAGATGCTCCATCTACATGCAGTATCCATGCTGAACTAGAGTCGGTCTCAGGTTCTTTCTTGATTTTTGATTTTTCATCAATTTCTTGCTTTGGCTTATCGTCGATTGTTATACATTCAACAACAAAATCAGCTAACACTTGTGCCTTTATTGATGGTCGTGGGCAATACTGAATGTCGAATTCACTAAGCTTGATTGCTCATTTTGCCATTCTATCTGAAGTATCTAGGCGATGTAGGATTACTTTTAATGGTTGATTGGTTAATACTATGATCGAATGAGCTTAAAAGTACGGTTGGAGCCATTATGTTAAAATGATCAAGGTATAGATTAGTTTTTTAGCCTTCAAATATCGAACTTCAATGTTATGAAGTACTTTATTGGTATAATAGATTGATCGCTGAATTCGATTTTCATCTTTCCGAATAAGAACCTAACTTACTGCTTCTGCCAATGTAGCAATGTAGAGATACAATAGTTACCCTATTTCTAGTTTTGTGAGAAACGATGGAGACATCAAATATCTCTTCAAGTCTTGAAAGGATTGTTGGCATTCATCCGACCATGAAAAATTCTTCACTTGTCGTAAAATCTTGAAGAATGGTAGACATCTCTTTGCTGACTTTGAGATGAATCGACCGAGTGCAACAATTCTACCATTCAATTGTTGCATCTCTTTTTTGGAAGTTGGGTGCTTCATATCGATAATGGCCTTTATTTTTTTTGGATTAGCTTTGATTCCATATTGCGACATAAGAAATCCTAGAAATTTTTTTGATAATTATGCCAAAAACATGCTTAGTCGGATTCAACTTCATTCGATGTTGTCGAAGTATGTTGAAGGCCTCTTCTAGATCTTGGATATGATTGTTAGCTTGGATGCTTTTTACTAGCATATCGTCGACGTAGACTTTCATATTTCATCCAATTAGATCTTTAAATACCTTATTGACCAATCGTTGATAAGTCACTCTAGTATTTTTCAAATCCAATGGCATTACTTTGTAATAGTAAATGCCTTTATCGATTACGAAGGCTGTGTGTTCTTCATCTTTTGATGCCATTCAGATTTGATTGTAACCTACAAAGGCATCCATGAAGGTTAAAAGTCAGTATCCCGATGTTGCGTCAACTAACTGATCGATCTTCGATAAGAAAAAGCTATCTTTCGGATATACTTCATTTAAATCAGTGTAATCGATATAGATTCATCATTTCTCATTGGCTTTTTGTACCATCATAATATTAGCAAGCCGATTGATAGATCGTGATACCGTCATTAAAATATCATGTTTATCAGTTTAATCTATTTTTTTAAAAAAAATAATTTAAAGGCATAGATAATAGTGAGTCGGGTCGAATCTATAGGAAGGTAATGATTTAATTTTTAAAATTTTTGATTTTTTATGAAAGAAGAAGAGATTTTTGAAGTTGAAAAATAAATAAAAATAAAATTTAAATATTATAAAAAAGTTAAACTTGGTACTAAGATCTACTAGTTAAATCTTAGCATGTACTTACAATTAAATTAAAGAGCAATTAAAATAAAAGAAGTAAAATTAAAAGAGCAAAAATTAAAAAATAAAAAATAAAAGAGCAATAAACTAAATTTTATATTAAAACTCAGAATTCAACTACAATAATTTTAAAAAAAATTTAATCTTTAGATCAGTAATAGTGTAGAAATGGTATAGAAGTCTGGCTCTTTTTCTCGGCACCGTCTATCTTAAAGCAATCTTTAGCCAAAGCCTGACTTTCATCCTTTATCGTGGCTTCTCTTGGATCAGATCTATTGATTTATGAAGATCTGAGATCCTTTAAATAGGTGTTGGAGGACTGGAGGATTTCTCTGCAGGCAATATGGGACTAAAGATCATTTTAATCATCAAAATATGAAGAAATCTAAGTAAAATTTGGATTATAAGAAGTCTTGGATGAATTCTGTTGAGTCTTCTTAATTCTAGCCATCAGATGGTGATCCAATGCTTCAAAAAATATAAAAAACGAACATCTATAAGCTCAGATTAAGTTAGAAAATATTCTGACTATGGATCAAGCTCTGATGAAGGAAATCGAACCACTGATCGCATGAGGAGCATTTGGATCACTGTCGAGAACTTTCTCAGTCGTTGGATCATGCTTGGACGCACGCGCGATCGTCGGATCGTCGCCTGGAGTGAGCTGGAAATCGAATCAAATCTGGAAAAGACCCAAGCCATTGGATCAGGACCGGCATCAATCAAGACCGTTCGATGGTGCATTTATTATCCATGTGGACCATCTGGATCGAGTGTACCATAAGCCGCAACCAATCAGTATCGACCTTGGATTATGAAATTACAAATCTGCCCCTATACATCGTGATATATTTTCTATAGACCCTTTAAGAGTCTTGGTCCACCATGCGGCGGCCTACGATTGGTCACTTTCTGCTGAGCTAGTGATCTATGGCAAATTTTGTGGATCGATCGCTAGTTTACTATACACCGACCGGCCAGGTTTGGTGGGCTGCTGGACTGTAGGCTGACGGGCCACCATCTCTGCTGGGCCACCTGGCTGAGCGCATCGATTTTTGTGGCTGGGCTGAGTGCGTCGGCTGGCTGGGACACGTCGACTCGACTGGCTGAAATTTTTATTTTATTAATATATATATATTTCTTTTATTTATTTAAAAATTTATATTTGATCCATTTTAATTCCGATTCACTCCAAATTTATTTTGTTATGATCAAAAAAATAAGTTCTTTTTATTGATAATAATATTTTATTATTATTATTATTATTTATATTATTATATATTATTAACTTTTATTTATTTATTTATTTTTATATTATTTATTATTTATTTTTATTATATTAAAAATATTAATATAAATTAATTAATAAATTAATATTTTTATTAGTAAATTTGTGATACTTATCACACCCTCCAACTTACTCATTGTTAATTTCTTAGTAATGTAATGCTAATCTTTGATTAATCATCATATTTCATTAATATCCTCCTTCACAAAAGTAGCTTTAGAATTAAAGTTCAAAAATTTAGACAGTATTACTAACTAAGTATTAAATTTTAGAAGTAAATTTTGTAGTCAGTATAATTAAAAACTTCTTTAGAATTCATCTAAAGATTTACTGCACTTATATTTGTGAAGTCTAACTAATATTTGGATGTTAGTTTAAAGGATAAATGTTGCTTATATTATCACCTATTTTGGTTAATCTTCTATATACCCCCAAAGTAAGTACATGAATTAAGGTAGCTTTCACATTGCCTTTTTCTCTTTCTTTCTTTCTTTTTAAATATGCTGAGCATCCTGATCTCTCCTCCATCATTTGATGTGAACCTCCATACTTGACTTAAATGCAGAGACCCAGTTACTAAGTTTAGGACAACCCATAAATACTCTATCTTTTGTACTTTTTATTTTGGATAGGTAGCTCTTTCTTTAAATTCAATTTTTTAATTAGGATATATAGTAATTATTAATTTTTTAATGATAATTAAATTCTTAATTGGCCTTATAATCAATACTTACTTTATCTCGTTAGTATGCATGTATAATTTAAAGTACTGATAGCCTTTAAATGATCTAAGTAGGCTGCTAAAAGTCTGACCAACTAATTTACTTCTTGACTTGCTATAATCATTAGCAAATAATTTCTAACTTTATTACTTTTTTTAGTCTATTTTGCTCAAAATTTTCTTTCCTGAAATATGATTTATTCAAATATATATTTTTTATTTTATTTTTTTAAATTTTAAAAAAATTAATAATTTTTTATATTTTTTAAGATTTTATATATATTAAAGATTTTATACATATATATTATTTATATATATATTTTTTTTTTAATTTTAATTTTTTCTATCCTTTAACTTAATCAATATTGTCCTTAATGGAGAAGAAAAAATGAAAGGGTGTAATAAAAATTTTTATTATTTATCCATCATGGGTCATGAAGCTTTGATTCTCCTCCAACCTAACCATTTATTATAAAAAAAATAAATTATAAAAAATAAATTTGATGTAGAAAGTATTGGGTTGCCTCCCAATAAGCACTAAGTTTATCGTCTTCAGTCAAACACAATGCAGCTCAATTTATTATGGGTCTGTTAGTATTGTTTAGTCAATGGTTCTGTTTAATGATATCCCTTCGATATATGATTTAAGCCTTTGACCATTTATCTTAAAAAAAATTTTGGATCTAGGATCATAAAGTTTGATTATACCATGTGGAAATACTTGATTGACTATGTAAGGTCCATCCCATCTAGATTTTAACTTTCTAGAAAATAATCAAAGTCTTGAGTTAAATAACCAGACTTGTTGATTTGGCTCAAAGATTTTTCTTGAAATATGTTTATCATGAAAAGCTTTCATTTTCTTTTTATAGATTTTTAAGTTCTCATAAGTTTCTCACTTTAATTCATCTAATTCACTCAATTGTAACATCTGATTAGAACCAGCTTGATTTAGATTAAAATTTAGTTACTTTATTGCCTAATATGCTTTATGTTCAAGTTCTACTGAAAGGTGACATGCTTTTTCATAGATCAATCTATAAGGAGATATTCCATTAGAGGTTTTATAAGCAGTCCTATAGGCCCATAATGCATCATCTAATTGATCTGACCAATCTTTTCAATCCGACCTAATAGTCTTTTGTAAAATATCTTAATCTTCCTATTGGATACTTCTACTTGGCCACTTATTTGCGGATGGTATAGTGTAGCTATCTTATGTGTTACCTCATATTTTCGTAATAACGTTCGAAACTAGTAGTTTGTGAAATGGGTTCCTCCATCGCTAATGATAGCATGTGAAAATTCCAACCTAGAAAAGATATTCTTTTGAATAAATTTTAAGACTAGTTTATGATTATTGGTTCGTGTTGCCATTACTTCAATTCATTTAGAAACATAGTCAACGGCCACCAAAATATATTCAAAATTATTATAGGATGGAAAAGGTCCCATAAAATTAATTTTTCAAACATAAAAAATTTCAACTATCAAGATGGGTTCAAAAGCATTATGTCTTTCTTTGAAATATTTCTTAAGGCTTGACACTTAAGATATTCCTGACTAAAAATATGGACATCCTTAAATAATATAGGCTAGTAAAATCTGCTTTGCAATATTTTGACCATAATTTTTCTTTCAGAAAAATATCCTCTGCAAGCAACGGTATGATAGAATTATAAGATACTCAGCTGTTCAGACTCAAGAACACATCTATGAATGATCTGATCGACACAAATTCTAAAAAGTTCAAGATCTTTTCAAAAATAATATTTAATTTGAGCAAAGAATTGATTCTTTTCATTTTTAGACCAGCCATTAGGGATTTGTCCTACAACTAAGTAATTTATAATATCTGCAAACCAAGGGGCCTTTGCATGTGAAACTGCCAACAATTGCTCATCAGGAAAAGATTTTTTGATTGATGTAGGTTCAGTATCTTTAACTAGGATCCTAGATAGATGGTCAGCTACAACATTTTCAGATTTCTTCTTATGTCGAATTTCTATTTCAAATTTTTCTAGCAATAAGATCCATCTAATCAGTCATGGTTTAGTATCTTTCTTTGAGAGCAAGTATCTCAAAGCTGAATGATCTGAATATACCATGATTTTTTATCCTAATAGATATGATCTAAATTTTTCTAGGGCAAACACTATGGCTAGTAACTCTTTTTCAGTTGTAGTATAATTCATTTGTATTTCATTCAGAGTTCTACTAGCATAATAGATCACTAAGGGGTATTTGTTTATCCTTTGGCCAAGGACATCTCCTATGGCAAAGTATGAAGCATCACACATGATTTCAAAAGATAGTGATCAGTTTGAAGGTTGAATGATCAGGGCTTTGGTCACAGCTTCTCTCAAGAATTCATAGACTTTAAGATATTCTTCATCAAAGTTTAAAAGAACATCTTTAGCCAGTAGGTTACACAATAGACGAGATATCTTAGAAAAGTCTTTGATGAAACGATAATAGAATCCTACATGGTTAAGAAAAGATCAAATTTATTTGATAGAAGTAAGTGAAGGTAATTTAGAAATTAAGTCAACTTTTACTTTATCAACCTCTGTCCATCTCCTACACACTATATGTCCTAACACAATCCTTTCTTAAATCATGAAGTGGCTCTTTTTCTAGCTTAAAACTAAATTTGCCTCAATACATCATTGCAAAATTCTCTTCAAATTATTGAGGCAACTCTCAAAAAATTCTCCAAAGATCAAAACATTATCAATGAATATTTTCAAAAAATCTGCTATTATATCTAAAAATATTGACATCATGCACCTTTGAAAGGTTGCAAGTGCATTACACAATCCAAAAGACATTCTATGGAAAGCAAAAGTTCCATAGCGACATCTGAAGGTGGTCTTTTTTCGATCTCCTAGGTAAATTGCTATCTGATTATATTCAGAGTATCCATCTAGAAAACAAAAGTATCATTGGCTAGCTACTCTTTTCAGGATTTGGTCAATAAAGGATAATAGAAAGTGATCTTTTTGGATAGTTGTATTGAGTTTTCTATAGTTTATACAGACACGCCATCCAGTCAAAAATCGTGTAGGTACTAGATCCCCATAGTCAATGCGGACAATCGTGAGTCCAGATTTTTTTGGAACAACTTGTGTAGGACTCACCTAGTGGCTGTTAGAAATAGGATAAATAATATCTGCATCTAACCAATTAATTATCTCTTTCTTGACTACTTCTTGCATATTAGGGTTGAGCCATCTTTACATTTCTCGAGTTGATTTGGCATTATCTTCAGTATAAATATGGTGCATAGATATTGATGGACTAATGCCTTTTAAATCGACGATGGTCCAACCTATGGCCTCCTTATATATTTTCAAAATATCTATTATTTGATCTTCCTATTTAGGAGTTAGGTCAGAAGCAATGATCACTGGCAGAATTTTCTCTGATCCTAGAAATACATACTTAAGTATTTCAGATAAAAATTTTAGTTCAAATTATGGTGGGGCCTGAATTGAAGGATGTAATGGTTCAATTTTTTTCTCAGGTAAGGGCTCGATTTTCACTGACCAAGGTAATGTATGTGATGGATGAGGTGAATCAAATAGGACATTCACCTCTTAGTCTGGGATTTTTTTGATAAGTTTATTCAGAAGGTCGTTCTTGAGTAAATCTAAGGAGAAATTAAATTCATCTATCTCATCTATCTGATTAATTACAAAGGAGTCTTCCTCCTCTTGAGTGTGCTTAGAAGCATTAAAAATATTTATTCTTATCTTTTGATCCCCAAAAAAATGTCCATGGCTCCTATCTTACAATTGATATTGGCATTGGCAGTGGCTAGGAATGGACGACCTAGGATTATGGGATTTTGATTCATTTCTTAGGATGGTTCCATATCAAGTATGAGAAAGTCTATTAAAAAATAATATTTATCTACTCTAACCAAAATATTCTTAATTAAACCATGTGGTATTTTTACAGATCTATCAGCTAGTTGCAAAATAATCGATGTTGGTTTAAGTTCTTCTTTTCCAAATTTTTTATAAACCAAGGTTGGAAGAAGGTTCACACTAGCTCCTGAGTCTAATAATGCTCGGTTAAAGGTTATGCCTCCTATAACATATGAAATTAATGGAGCATCAGGATCTTTCATTTTCTGAGGCAATGGATCTAACAGGACTGCACTTACATCCTCAAATAATATAATTCTTTTAGTTCGTGGCTCATGCTTTTAAGTATAAAGTTCTTTGAGAAATTTGGCGTAAGCCAGGACATGCTAAATTGTATTAAGGAGGGATAAATTAATATGTACTTATTTAAATAGTTTCATTAACTTCTCATTATGTGTTTCTTGCTTTTTACGAGAAGAGCCTGCTTCTAAAGCTTGAGGGAATGCGGCTTTGATTTTATATGTCTTGGGTAACTCATCTATTCTCCTCTTTTCTTTATCGATCTCATTAGAATCAGTATCAGTACTAGTTCTAGGTTCAGATTCTTTTATGTGGTTAGCTTCAATACTAATCTTTTTTTTTAAATTTTTTTTTGGCTAGCATCAGTACTAGCCTCTACCACCTGATCTTGGTATGGGTCCTTAAGAATCCTATCACTTCGTAGTTCAAAAATTACTTTGACATTCTTTAATTGAGGATTCTTAGATGGAATGATAAATTGATGATTGAATCTAGGGGGTTGGTGGATATTGGATGGATTATTTTTAGGATTGCTAATCGGTTGACTTGGTAATTGACCTGATTCTCTTCTCATACTAGACTCAACTAATTATTCTATTTGAGCTTCTAGCCTAGCGATAGATTATTATTGAGATAGAATTAATTATTATAGTTGGTTAAATCGATCGTCGGCTAGATTAGTCTGTTGAGGAGATGGGTATGAGGACTGATTATAATATGGTGACTGAAAAGATTGACTAGGCTGATCTCTGTTATCGTATAGTTTTGGTATTGGGGTCTATTCTGATAATTTTGCACTGATGGAGTTTGGGTCTGAGCTTGGTCTGTTATGGTTTTCAAGAAAAATTAGGATGGTTTCTCCAGTCTGGGTTATATATGTTTGAAAATGGAAATTGACAGATTTGGAGTAATCTTGAGCAGCTTAAACTTGTTTTTGGATGAAGGGTAAAAATTGTACAGCCATCGGACGTTCACTCATACTATGAGTTGGGCTAGCATAAATAGAACAAATCTCCTGATAATTGAATGGTGGTATGTATTGTGCAGGAGATTATTGGCTTAGATTTAAAAATTGATCTAATTTTTGGGTAAGAAGATCGACTTTATCTAATTTTTGTGTTATTATGTTCAAGTCTGCTTTAGAATTAGGTTCTGGACTTTTGATCTCATAAATTTCTATCCATTTTTATTGAGAAATTGATCTTTCATGAGAGGATAATGAAGCATGGTTAATAGAGTTTTCACTTAAAATTTCAAACAAAGTATAAGCTTCATCCTCACTTTTGCTCATAAATGCACCTTCACAGGATGCATCTACTATTTGTTTGTATTGTTCTCCTAAACTTTCATAAAAAGCTTGGACAATTTACCACTTTGATGGACCATGGTATGGATATTTTCTAAGAAGTTTCTTTAGTCTTTTCCATGATTCATGAATTTATTTTTCTAGAAGCTGAGCAAATTCAGTGATAGCTCATCTCATAGGAAGGCAATGATTTAACTTGATAGATCGTGATACCGTTGTTAAAATATAATGTTTAACAGTTTAATCCAACTTTTTTTTAAAATAATTTAAAGGCATAGATAATAGTGAGTCGGGTCTAAGCCATAGGAAGGCAATGATTTAATTTTTAAAATTTTTGATTTTTTTATGAAAGGAGAAGAGATTTTTGAAGTCTAAAAATAAATAAAAAGTAAAATTTAAATATTACAAAAAAGTTAAACTTGATACTAAGATCTACTAGTTAGATCTTAGCATCTACTTACAATTTAATTAAAGAGTAATTAAAATAAAAAAAGCATAATTAAAAGAGCAGAAATTAAAGAATAGAAATTAAAAGAGCAATAAACTAAATTTTATATTAAAACTCAGAATTCAAATATAATAATTAAAAAAATAAAAAATAAAAAAAAACTCTTAATCTTCAAATCAGTACGGCATGGAGTGATAAAATCGTGATGTTATCGTTAGGACACCATGTTTATCAGTTTAATTCGACTTCTTAAAATAATTAAAAATACGTAGCTAGTAGTGAGTCAGATCGAATCCACAGAAAATATAGTATTTTAATTTTAAAATCTTTAATTTTTTTTAAAAAAAATATTTAAAAAAAGTTTTGAAATAAAAAATGAAGTCGGAAAATAAAAGATGAAAATTAAAAGATGTTGAAATTTAAACTTGGTATTAAGATCTACTAGTTAGATCTTAGCATCTACTTGCAATAAAATAAAAAATAATAATTAAAGTATAAAAATTAAGTTACAATAAAAATAAAGAGCATGAAATTAAAGAACATGAAAATAAATATTACATTAATTAAAAAATTCATAATTTAAATACATAAAAAAATAAAAATAGGCTGAATCTCTGATCTTAGATCGGCATTGGCCCAGCTCTTCTTCTTGGCATCCGTTGCTCTGAAACAGCTTCTAATTTAAAGCCTGGCTTCATCCTGTACCAAAGCTTCATCTTGATCGAAGATTATGAACTCTGGAGGCCTGGGGTCTTACTTATAGGTGTTGGAAGGCTAGAGAATTTTTTGTAGGCAATGTAGGACTAAGGAGGTCTTTGATCGTCAAAATAAGAAGAAATTCGAGTGAAATTTGGATTAAAAAGAGTTTTGGATGAATTCTATTGAAGTCTGATGAAATCTAGTCGTTCAATAGAAATCCAACGGACCAAAAAATACCAAAATCGGATGCATATCGATCCAGATCAGGTTAGATTAAATTTTGGCCATTGATCGCGCATTGATGGAGAAATTCTGACCGTTGATCGTGCATTGAGAGTCCTGATCACCGTTGGATGCTTTTTTCATCGTTGGATCATCCCCTAAATTGAGCGCTGCTGTTAGATAGTGATCTGCATGAAGCCTGAAGTAGGAAATTCCCTCCATCATTTGATCTTGACCGCAATCAACCAGAGCCGTACGATCGCACAATTGCTGTTTCCATGGACCGCGTGGACTGACTGCACCACACACCGCAAAGAATCAGTACCTTCTATCATCGAGTGAAAAGTCCAAAATGCCCTATGAGCTATGATAGATTTTCTATGAACCCTTTAAGGGTCTAGGTCCACAACGTGTTGCTCCGTGATTCATCGATTTTTGCTGAGCTGACGGTCCATGGATCGTAGATCGGCTGACGGTTTCTATGGCTGAGTCGGCTAGCATTATTGGATTGGCATGCCGACTTATTGGCTTGGCTTGGCGCATTTGGAATCACCGGCTGATATGGCACAGCAGCTTGAGCTGGCTGAGCCATATGTTATTTTTTATTTATTTTATTTTTTTAGAAATTCATATCTTCTTCATTTTAGCTCTATTTTGCTCGAAACTTACTTCATTGTGATAAAAAAAATGAGCTCTTTCCATGATAATAAAATTTTATTTTTTAATTTTATTATTTTTTAATTTTATTATTTTTAATTAATTTTTTTAATTAATAAAAGTATTAATTTCTTAAAAATATATAAATTGATCATTAATTCTTAAAAGTTAATATGAATTAATTGATAAATTAATATTTTTATTAATAAATTTATGGTACTTATCACACCCTCTAACTTAAGTTTTGCTCATCCTCGAGTAAAGAAAGAATTTAGTTTTAAATACCTTTTAACTTTAGAGTTTCGAATTTTACCTAAGCAATTTTTAAAATGGCCATTGATATTCAGTAGAGTATAAGTGAGACATATCATTAGAATATTAATATTTATCAATAGAAAAATTAAGTAAAAAATATTAAATTTTTTTAAACTTTTTCTAAATTATCCTACCTTTATCTTTGAATTGCCTAAACTTTCATATAGGCAAGTGTATTACTACTTTCGTCCTTCATTTATTAATTTTTATTTTCATATTGCCCACTTTTTGATGCAAATATCATTGCTTACTTAGACAACGAGATCTGATTACTCGATAGAAAATTAATATTTTTTTTTTAATGTTGTACCACTATTAAGTGTCTTAACCTCTTAAGCTTTCTATTTGATCCATGTGGCGAGTCTTGAGCTAACGACTCCTAAACCAATTGATTTTAGAGTACTAGGTATAGAATACCTCTCGAGCTTACTAGCTCGAATCAAACAGACTACGAGTTAAAACTAGTTTTACAATAAGCTTCTTTATCCTTCCCATCTTTTGATGCGAAACTCAATACTTGCTTAGACAAAGAGATCCGCTTCAGTCAGAAGTACTTGAAAACTAAAAAAAAAATTAATATGGAGAAACGTATAGTTACCCTACACAAAAACTATAAAAAGTAGACTTTTCTTTGATGCTAGTAGAAAAAATTAGAAATGCTCAGAAGAAAAACTTTTTATATTTTAGACTTAATTTTTTATTGAATTTTTTTAATACTTGATTCCTCAATATCTCACAGATTCTCTGATCTGTGCATCAATTTTTTTTAAAAAAATGCTTAGTTTAATTCGATTCTTAAGCATAATCAGGTGTCTAAATACTAAATACTAACTTTTTTGAGAACTTAAAATTTTAAAATTTTTATTTTTTTTCCTCCTCCAACTTAATCGATATTATTCTCAATGGAGAAAAAAAAATAAAGGATGTAATAAAGAACATGAAAGAATACACCTGACTATATTTTTTATCCAGCACATGCCTTTGAAAATTTAAACTCTTCCTCCAACTTATTCAATGGAGTTTATTTGATCTGATAATGCTAAAAAAAAATTAATTAGAAAGAAAGAAGCTGGGTTGCCTCCCAGTAGCACTAAGTTTAAAGTCTTCAGCCAGACTAAACAGTGATGACAGACTAACCGAGATATGTTGATTCATAAAGAACCATGGCTTCCTTCATAGATTCTATGGATAATTCCAAGAATGGTTTCAATCGTTGACCATTAACTTTAAAAATAACACCATTGCTTGGGTTTTCAATCTCTACAGCCTCGTATGGGAAAACTTCTTTAACAAAGAAAGATCCTATCCATCTAGACCTAAGCTTTTCAGGAAAAAGATGTAACCTTGAATTATATAAAAAAACCTTTTATCCAGTAGTAAAAGATTTTCTATGAATTGCTTGATCATGAAATACTTTCATCCGTTCCTTGTATACCTTGGCATTCTCGTAAGTTTCATTTCTCAGTTCTTCTAATTCATTGATCTGAAGCTTCCTATGGTTTCCGACTACGTCTAGGTCCATATTTAATTTCTTTATTGCCCACATGGCTTTATATTCTAACTCAACAAGTAAGTGACATGGTTTTTCAAACACAATCCTATAAGGAGACATTCCTAGGTTGGTCTTGTAGGCAGTGCAGTAAGCCCAAAGTACATCAACTAATTTCACAGACCAATCCTTCCTATTGGCATTAACAGTTTTCTCCAAGATTTGTTTGATTTATCTATTGGACACTTCAACTTGCCCACTAGTATGAGGATGATATAGTGTGGATAACTTATGGGTAACATTATATTTCTTCATTAATGCGGTAAAGGATCGATTGCAAAAATGTGTTCTCCGATCATTAATGATTGCTCTATGAGTACCAAAGTAAGAGAGAATATTTTTCTTAAGAAATTTAATGACCACTTTGCTATCATTGAACTTACATGGAATAGCTTCTACCCATTTAAAAACATAATCAACAGGAACTAAGATATACTCATTTTCGAAGGAATTCGAAAATGGTTCCATAAAATCAACTCCCCAAACATCAAAAATTTCAACTACCAAGATTGAATTGAGTGGCATCATATCTCTCTTTATAATCCGACTCATTTATTGGCATCGATCATAACTTTTACAGTACACATGTGCATCCTTAAATAAATTAGGCCAATAAAATCCACATTGAAGTACTTTGGCAGCAGTCTTCTTAGATGCAAAATGACCACCACATGCTTGGTCATGATAAAATGATAGAATACTTTTAATCTCATTATCAGGGACACACCTCCTAATGATCTGATCAGGATACTGTTTAAACAGATATGGATCATCCCAAATGAAATACTTGAGAAAAAAATTTGTGTTTATCCTGACTAGTCCAATAAGAAGGCACTTTATCAATGGCTAAATAATTCATAATATCTGCATACTAAGGTTCAGTGGACACCGACATAAGTTGTTCATCTAAAAAATACTCATTGACTGGTGGTTCGTTAGATGGTGCAACTATGATTCGGGATAAGTGATTAGCCACTATATTCTCTATCCCTTTCTTGTTCTTAATTTTCAGATCAAATTCTTGAAAGAGCAAGATCCATCAAATTAAACGTGCCTTAGCATCTTTCTTTGTTAGGAGATATCTAATGGCTGAGTGATTAGTATAGACAATAATATGAGATCCAACCAAATAGGACCTGAATTTTTTTAGGGTAAAGACAACAGCTAAGAATTTCTTCTCCATGGTGGTGTAATTAAGCTACACATCATTTAATATTTTGCTTGCATGATAAATAACTCTCGACAGCTTGTTGATTTTTTGACCTAAGACTGCACCTACAGCATGATCAGATGCATCGCACATAAGCTCAAAAGGTTCGATCCAGATAGGTGGATGAATGATGGGGGCAGAAATGAGTGCCTTTTTAAGAAATTCAAAAGACTCAAGGCACTTAGAAGTAAACTTAAATTTCGCTTCTTTTGCTAACAAGTTCGTCAAAGGGTGAGCCACTTTGCTAAAATCGGGTATGAACCTTTTATAAAATCCAGCATGTCCTAAAAATGAACGAATTTCTTTAACAGTCTTGGGTGGTGAAAGACTTGCAATCAGGTCAACTTTAGCCTTGTCAACTTCTATCCTTTCTTTGAAATTACATGGCCAAGAACTATACCTTCTCTGACCTTGAATTGATATTTTTTCCAATTAAAAACTAAATGCTTCTTCTTACATCTTCCTAGAACAAGTCTTAGATGGTTTAAGTATTCAGAGAAGCTAGGTCCAAAGACAGAAAAGTCATTCATAAAAATTTCTAAAAATCCTTCAATCATATCAAAAAATATGCCGATCATACATCTCTGAAACGTTGCTGGAGCATTACATAGTCCAAAGGCATACGCCTATAAGCAAAGGTTCCGAATGGATAGGTGAATGTGGTCTTTTCCTGATCTTCAATGGCTATGAGGATCTGATTATAACCAGAGTATCCATCTAGAAAATAGTAAAATTCTTGTCCGACTAACTTTTCCAACATTTGATCAATAAATGGCAAAGGAAAGTGATCTTTTCTTGTTGCTGCATTCAATTTCCTATAATCTATACAGACCCTCCACCCCATTTGGGTTCTAGTTGGGATAAGTTTATTAGCTTCATTCTGGACTATTGTTACCCTAGATTTCTTTGGTACTACTTGTATAGAGCTTACCCACGAACTATCAGAAATGGAGTAAATAATTCTATAATCCAACAACTTCAGAATTTCCATTTTGACTACATTCTTCATAGTTGGATTCAATCTTCTTTGGGCATCTCGAGTTGGTTTAGCCTCATCCTTTAAGTGTATCCTATGTTGAACTATGGAAGAGCTTATTCTTTTAATGTCTACCATGGTCTAGCCTATTGCTTCTCGGTTTTCTCTTAAAATTGCTAATAATTCTTCCTCTTGGTCAAAATTCAGGTCTGATGCAACAATTATAGGCAAGGTTTTTTCTGGACCTAAATATACATACTTGAGATGCTCAGAGAAGAATTTTAACTCTACTTTGGGTGCCTCTTCTTTCTCAACCGTTGGATCGTGCCTGGATGCGTGCGCGGCTGTCGAATCATCACCTAGAGTGAACTGGAAAGCGAATCAAATCTAGAAATGACCCCCACCATTGGATCAAAATCGGCATCAACCAAGACCGTCCGATGGTGCATTTACTATTCATGTGGACCTCCTAGACCGAGTGTAATGTAAGTCACAACCAATTAGCACCGACCTTAGATTGTGAAATTACGAATCTACCCCTATATGCCATGATATATTTCTTGTTGACCCTTTAAGGGTCTTGGCCCATCACGTGGTGGCCTGCGATTGGTCGCTTTCTACTAAGCTGGCAATCTATGGCCGATTTCGTGGACCGACCATTGGTTCACTATGCACCGACGGGCCTGATTTGGTGGGCTACGGGCTGACAGGTCGCCATCTCTGCTGTGCCAACTGGTTGGATGCACCGACTTCTTTGGCTGGACTAAGCGCGCTGGCTCGGCTAGCTGAGCCGATTAATTTTTATTTTATTAATATTTTTTTATTTCTTTAAAAATTCATATTTGATCCATTTTAACTCTAATTCACTCCAAATTTATTTTATTATGATCAAAAAAATAAGCTTTTATTATTAATAATAATATTTTATTATTATTATTATATATTATTATTTTTTATTTTATTATGTATTTTATTTTTATATTATTTTATTATTTATTTTTATTATATTTAAAATATTAATATAAATTAATTAATAAATTGATACTTTTATTAGCAAATTTGTGATACTTATCATCAGTCGGGATAATGCATTTTTTTGATAAAATCGACGGCGAGGAGCTTATCTACCTCTTCATCAATGGCTTTTTGTCTTTTCGAAGCAAATGGTCTTTTCTTTTATCTCATCGATTTAACTTTCGAATTGATATTCAGTCGGTGAGTTATAATTTTTGGAGGAATGCCCCAGCATATCAGTTGCTGACCAAATAAATATATCAACGTTCGCCCTTAGCAGATCCACTATTTGATTTCTTTTTTGTTCGATCAATCAAGATTCGATTGAAATAGTTTTTGTGGGATCTACTTCTTGCAAGGGGATGGATATTAATTATTCTGCTGGTTCTTTCCTTTCTTTGCTTTTCCTCTTATCCAGTTTATCGATCATTAGAGATTCTTTCGACTTTGTTGCTTTGGTGGAGATCATGAAGCAATGTCGTGTAAGTTGTCGGTCTCCACACATTTCGTCGACTCCTTGTCGGATAGAAAATTGGACTAGTAGGTGAAAGGTCGACACCACTGCTCTTAAAGCATTAAGCACAAATCGTTCAATTATAGCATTGTAAGCTGAAGAAACTCGAACAATCATAAATATAGAGTGAATGATATTTTGTCGTGGTTCTGTCCCTACAGTGAGAAAGAGAGTAATTTCTTTTTCTACGTCGACTACGTCTTCAGTGAAATTGACTAATGGTATTGAAATTTTTTGTAGTTGATCAGTCGATAATCATATTTAAGAGAAGGTGGTCAAGTAAAGTAGAACATCGGTTGAGCTTTCATTATCTACAAGAATCTTTTTTACATCATAATTAGCTATCATTGCCGACACAACGACAACATCAGTATGAAAAGTTTATATTCCCCTTACATTATTGTTTGAAAAGAAAATTACATTATCGTTCCATTATTTTTTAGCCAATTTCTCTTCGAAAGTTGGCCCCCAATTTTTGAATCGCTTGGAGATCATGTTGATGACTCGGGCCGTAGGTCGGTTGTCATTCGCTTCTTCTAATTGATGTCGTGGTTGTTGATTGGTTGGGGCCAGAAGGTCGCATCAAAATTTATTGAGGAATACTCGGCATATCAGATCCTCGATTTCGTCCTTGAGTTGAATGCACTATTCGGTATCATGACCATCGATAGTACTTTTTTCGATCGTGACTCTCGGGCAGTGCCTTCATCGGTGGGGGGCATTGTACGTACTCTGCTCCTTCATTTTTTTATTAGAATTTATACATGAGGAACGATCAATGGAGTGTAGGAGTTAAATTTCATGCCGAATATGTTCGACTTTGGACTTCATTGAGATGGTGAGACTCTTTTATCAGTCGAATGTTGACTTAACTCAGCAGGAGCTTCGCTTTTCTTTTGTTTCTTCTTCTGACCTTTGCCTTCCACTCGACGATGGTCAGAAGTGGCTTCATCTGCGTGAATATATTTGAACGTATGGTCTAAAAGTTCAGAATAAATCCAAGGGTGGTTCTTATCTAGCGAGAAAGTGAACATTGATCCCTTCATACCTCTTTTCATGGTTGAAATAGTCATGTCTTCACTGAGGTCCTTGATCTCAAATTTGGCAGCATTGAAATGTACCACAAAATCTTGCAACGTCTCTCCTTCATCTTGTTTGATGGAGAAGAGACTGTCGATCGTTCGTGGCATTCTTCGGCTGGTGCTGAAGTAGGCTGCGAATGAATTCTCCAGCTACTGAAAAGAATGAATACTTTTTGACTTTAGCCTAGAATACCAGGCTCGAGTAGCTTTCTGAAAGATTGTCGGGAAGCCTTTGCAAAGAAGGATGTTGGAGACCCCTTGGATCATCATGAGAGTTTTGTAACTCTCTAGATGATCAATCGGATCTATGGAACCATCGTACGATTCCACCTATGACATTTTGAACCAACTAGGGATCGGTTCATCCATAATTCGTTGAGACAATGGGGGAGGAGTTGTGTGAAGGTTGGAGTTGTCGGAACCCCCCCGATTACTCACCTTTAGTCGGATGAGTTGGCAGTCGATTTTCTTGAACTTGAGCTTATGGTCGTCGAGCCGTTGTAATTGCAAAAATTCAAGGGTAGAATCCCCTGAAGAAGGTGAAGAAAGTGAAGAAGATGGTGATCACGGCCTCTTTCCCTTTTTGATACTACGTCGAAGGAAAAGGAAAGCCGATTTTCGAGAACGACGGGAGTGCCATAAAGATAATGACGAAGAAGATAAAGATTGCCGTGGGGAGCGGTGACTGTGTCTTAATGGTATAGATTGCGCCGGTGGTTCTTCCACCACCAATTATTGTTATTGTTGGAGGTTATGGATTGTCTCCATTAAGATTTGTATTTGCTGCATTAAAGCAGCAAGCTGTTGGGTTTGAGCATCCGTTGGAGTTGTCGGACATAGAAAATTGGACTCTGCCATTAGAGGTAGAGGAGGAAGTCGGTCTTTCCGATGGAAAGATTGCCTAGTGGAGTCGATGAAGTGCTGGGCTCGTGTTTTTGGCATCTTTATAGAACGATCTATTTTCTTGATCTGCCTTCCCTACCTGGCATGCCAATCTGTTGCGGCAAATCCTTTGGTGCGTTTGTCGTCGGTCAAAGTCATCTGTAAGAGGCAGTCCACATTGACGAAAAATATTTTTGGCAGAGACCTCCAATGCCTAAGTCAGTGGAGGATTGATGAACAGAATAATGAGAAAGAATATAGGCAAAGTTTTAGTCCAAAATTATCTTACCAAAGTACTTGGTTTACCCTCTTTTTATAGGTGAATGTGGTAGTAACCATCTATAACGATCATAAATCATAGGGTCCTGCATGTTCCGGTATTAAGGAATAGTTAATGCTCACTAATTAATTGTGGAGGAGCTGTTGTGCATGTTCTCTACTGAAAATATAGTTCTTACCGACCATATATCGGTTGTACCAATTATATATCAGCAAAATCGATTAAATGTCGATAGCTAATTGGTATTCCATTCAGTTGACGGAGCCATTCGATTTGAAGAGTTGATCGGAAGTCATCCAACGAACGATTGATTGATGGTTGAGAGTCGGCGAGACGATCATCATTTAGTTGAGAAAAGACGATCGTTGGTCAGCTGGCCGATCAATAATCGATCATCCAAAGGATGCAGCTGATGCATAATCGTTTATCATAAATTAGAAATTTGTTACGTTTGTTGTATAGTCGGAAGTATCATCTTTCAGTTGACGAAATTGCCCAATTTATAATCAGTCGATCGCCAAATCAGTATAATTGAATTTATGAACCCAATAACACGACTCCATCCATAAAAAAAAAAAAAAAAAATTTAGATTTCTATTTCAAAATAGATATTATAAAAAATATGATAACATCGGGAGCCCGCTCAATATTTATTCTTATAGTGTCCACTTCTTATGATTTATGTTCCATGCAAACACCCATGTTGCCAAGAAATGGAAACAATTCTAAAGGAAAATGAGTAATATAGAAAAATACATGACTAATATCTATAAGCTCTTCAGCCACGAAACTACCACATCCTCTAAATTCTTACGTCGGACAGCCAGACCTGGCTGATAGATTTGATTAGCCTTATACATTATAATCTGATTGATGGCGGTATAAGTTTATCTTGGATCATCCTATTTTTCTATCTAGAATATATATGATCAAAAATTTATTTCCAAGTTTGGAACATCAGCACATAATATTTCACCGGCCATTTTTTTATTTTAACTTCTGACGGCAGGATTTTGAAGGAGAGAACTTAGTCGTTCTATTACAAACAAATTTCCACGAACGAAACGCGAGAAAGAGCGAGGGAAGGCATTACCAACTGAAAAAAACAAAAAAAGGAGCGAGAGAAGACAACCTCGTGGAGATAATTTGAAGTTTGGAGCGTTCACAAAGGAAGAAGTCCCATCATCGACGGTTAATCCGAGTTCAATCGCTCAGCTCTACTCTTAAAATTTTTTCATACGGTTCAACTCTTGACCAGTTTCTTGGACTCAAAATTTGCCTGCACTAGCGTCTCACAGCTAAGAACCCACCTCGAAGGCACCGAGAAACGACAGTGCGTGGCTCCACTTCTCCCCCGTCCTCACTCCACTCCAACAACGTTTAGACCGGGTCGCAATTGACTTGCTGACCAGTTGCAACCACGTTTCTAATAACGCATGCGCCGCTGGTAAGTGGGTGCGTACAAGGGACGCAAGGATGGAGCTTATGGGCAGGATTCTAGTTGCATCTTATTTTTTCTGAGCGGTTGGATCATATTTTATATAGCACTTAAAGTATTTTATTTTTTTTTGTACTTATCTGCATAAATTTTATTGGGGATAAACCCCGCTCCTATCGAAGTCCAATTTGATGCTCAGCTTAATACAATCGATAACCATGGAAGAGCTTCAGCGGAAGAGTCTTGGCCAAACTCTTTCAGTCGGTCGAACTCCTTAGCGGTCGAGCTCTTTTGAACTCCCAGCGATCGGATCTTAGCCGAACTCCTTCAGTCGACCGAACTCCTCAACGGTCGAGCTTCAGTCGGACTCCCGCGAGAGCCGAAGTCTCTCCGCGCTCTTTCAGCCAGACGCCTGTGGGAGCCGAACTCCCTCCAAGCTTTCCCTTCGATCGAACTTCTTCAGGAGCCGAACTCCTCCCAGACATCTCCTTTTGCCGGTCGAACTTCTCAATGGCCGAGCTCCTTTCGAACTCCCCAGTGATCGAGCCTTAGCCGCACTCCTCCAGTCAAACGCCTACGGGAGCCAAACTCCTTCCAAGCTTCCTCTTCAGGAGTCCGAACTCCCTTTAAATCGATACGTGCCGAAGTCCACCAATCAATGCCTGCTTTCTCAGAGCCATGGCTATTAAAGCTGAATGAACGGTCACCATCAATCTATCATAGGTGACGCGATCGGACAACATGGCCACTACTACTGGCGACACCACTCTCTCCATAACCAGCCCCAGGCGGCCCACGATTCGTCAGTATGGCTGTTGCTTAACGACGCCTTTCTCTCCGTATCGAACTTCATGTGGCCCCAAGTTGCCCGCGGTCGGACGATATAGCCATCACCATCAATCAAGCTCCGCCTATAAAAAGGATCCTCCAGATAAACTATAAGCTCTGATCTCTCCTCTCCTTCTCTAAACTCTATCGAACTCATTCCAGAGCACTCCATTCCTGTTGGCCAGAGCTGACTTGATCGTCGGAGGGTCCAGTCGGAGCCACCCCCCATCAGCTCCGAATGGGACTTTATTTTGCAGGTCCTCGACGGTGATCTCGTCCACCTCCACTCCAGCTGATTTCGACGACGATCAGATTCTGCGTCAACAGATTGGCGCTAGAAGGAGGGCTTGAACCTTTGAGATTCCCTTATTCTTAAAGAAGTGCTCGATGATGATTTCTCTCTTCCCTCTCCGAAGATCTCTCTTTTTCCTCTCTAGAGTTCTTTTTCGAAGAGAAAATACCTTCCAGGAGAGCTTCGACTTGACAATCGGTGGCCTCTGTGCTAGGTCCATCTGCTCCCATTTCAGTTCCGGCAACCCAGGCTCTATCTGAAGCCACGGTAGATGCGGAGCAGTTCAACCTGCTGGTCCAGCAGGTTCGTGGCCTCGCCGAGAAGATGCAGGCTGTGCGACAGCTTTCGATGGAGACTTTGCCAGTGAACCCATCGTGAGGATGCCAGAAATCGACCTTAAGAAAAAGCATTTGGCTTAGCGTACCAATCGCCCTTAGGAAGGAGAAACAGAGTAGAAGTTCTTCCCTATAAGGCTTCACAGGAGGCGAAATGAAGTTCGGCATAAGCGAGACCGCCGAACTCCTCCTCGAGCTCATCGTCGAGGAAGCTCCGATAAAGGGGCATGAAGTTCTGCCACTACAGGCCTCACAGGAGGTAGAATGAAGTTCGGCCGTGCTCCCGACATCCCCAGCGCAAGCGAGGCTGAACTCCCCCCCGAGCTTGTCATCAAGGAAGTCCCGGCAAAGGGGCATGAAGTTCTACCGCCGTAGGTTTCATAGCGGGCGGAATGAAGTTCGGCGTGAGCGAGGCTAAAACTCCCCCTCGAGCTCGCCATCATGGAAGCCCCAACAAAGATTTCACAGGAGGATGGAATGAAGTTCGGCATAAGTGAGGCCACCGAACTCCCTCTCGAGCTCGTCATCGAGGAAGCCCCAACGAAGGGGCATGAAGTTCTGCCGCCGCAAGCCTCACAGGAGGCGGAATGAAGTTTGGCCACGACCTCCCCAGTGCAAGCAAGGCCCAAACCCCTCGAGCTCGCCACCAAGAAAGCTCCGACAGAAGGACGCAAAAAAGTCCTCCTCTCGAAAGGTTTCACGACTACGCCCCCCTCAATGCTCCTTGAACTCAAATTCTCACCGAAGTTAAGAACCAGCTACCAAGACGAGAAGGGCTACGATCTCCCCCAAACAAGTACGATCGAAGCAAGTACTGTCTCTACTATCACGACCACGGCCACGATGCTGAGGAATGCATTCAGCTCTGAGACGAAATTGAGGAGCTCGTCAGAAAGGGTTGGCTGAGTAAATTCCTTCAACGTCAGTCTGAAGCAGGGGAAGATCAACCAAGGGCGCTACCATAACTAGAAACGACAAGGAGGTCGGCCGCCTCACGGTGTCATCAATATTACCCTTGGGAGGAGCTTGGTACATCGGCGATTCGTCATCTTCCAACGTCAAAGCCAATAGAAGCACACTCCAAATTGAAGAGGCCAGCATGAGATAGAGGAGGTAGTCCGGCCTGGAGCTTATCGTCTGAAGAAATGCGAAAGAACAACACTACCACGACCCTAAAATACAAAAAATTCGGAGATGCGCTGCCAGTAACTTTCTTTCAATAAAATTTTTTTCTTTCAATAATATTATTTATGGATGCAAAAATTATGTGATGAGAGGAAAGAAGCAGTCGATAATTGCCATGTTAGAAATAAGAGGAGAACCTCATCCTAACACGAGCAGGTCAAAGACCTTCAACCTCGGCTAGAGATAAGATCTCTCCCGAGCGACCGTTGACAACCTCGGCTAGAGATAAGATCTCTCCCGAGCGAAGATCCGTGATCAACCTAACCTCGGTTAGGAACAGGAGAGAGATCCTCGTCCTAGCGATCATGACCAACCTCGGCCAGAGATAAGATCTCTCCTGAGCGACCGAGCGACCATGGAAAACCTCAACTAGAGATAAGATCTCTTCCGAACGATCGAGTCAACCTCAATTAGAGATAAGATCTCTCTCGGACGACCGCAACAACCTCGATCAGAGTCAACCTCGGCTAGAGATAAGATCTCTTTCGAGCGACCGAGTCAACCTCGACCAGAGATAAGATCTCTTTCGAGCGATTGAGTCAACCTCGGCTAGAGATAAGATCTCTCCCGAGCGACCGTGACAACCTCGATCAGAGATAAGATCTCTCCCGAGCGACTGAGTCAACATCGACCAAAGATAAGATCTCTCTCAAGCGACCGTGGACAATCTCGGCTAGAGATAAGATCTCTCCCGAGCGACCGTGACGATCTCGGCCAGAGATAAGATTTGTTCCGAGCGACTGTGGGCAACCTCGGCTAAAGATAAGATCTCTTTCGAGCAATTGAGCCAACCTCGGTCAGAGATAAGATCTCTTCCGAGCTGCGAAGATCCTCGTCCATAGCCCATTAGAAATAGAAGGAGAACCTCACCTTAGACGAGGTGAGGGAAAGGCCCTGACAGCGGCCCTTATGTGCCCCCACAGTCCGTTAGGAACAGGAGGAGAACCTCGTCTTAACGCGAGCAAAGTCGAAGGCCTCATTTACCTTAGACGAGATGGAGGAGAGGCCCTGACAGCGGCCCTTATGTGCCCCCACAGCCTGTTAGGAACAGGAAGAGAATCTCATCCTAATGCGAGCAAAGTCCAAGTCCAAGCTCCAAAATTTATAGGAGATAGGATCTCCATCAACCTCGGTTGAAGATAAGATCTCCTTCGAGCATCCGCATCAACCTCGATTGTGGGAGATAAGATCTCCCTCGAGGTAACCTCGATCAGAGATAAGATCTCTTTCAAGCGACCGTGACAACCTCGGCTAGAGATGAGATCTCTTCCGAGCGATCGAGCTTGCCTCAACTGCTGGTGACAATATCGACCCCGAGGAGCTCAACCTCAGACCTCGACCATAGGAGACGAGACCTACTTCAACCTTGGCGGGAGAGGAGATCTCCCTCGAGCTTCAACTTTAACATCAACTTTGGCTGGAGATGAGATCTCTCCCGAGTTTCAATCTGAAACCAGCATGGAGCTCAGAAGAGGACTTCGGCAGTCTTCTTTTCTACACTCCCTTCGAGTTTCGAACTCGGGAGTGGGGGAAACTATTATTGGGGATAAACCCCGCTCCTGCTGAAGTCCAGTTCGATGCTTAGCTTAATGCAACCGGTAGCCACGGAAGAGCTTCAACGGACGGATCTTGGTCGAACTCCTTCAGCCGATCGAACTCCTTAGCGGTCGAGCTCCTTCGAACTTCCAATGGTCGGGCCTTAGCCGAACTCCTTCAGTCGGCCGAACTCTTCAACGGTCGAGCTTCAGTCGGGCTCCCATGAGAATCGAAGTCCCTCCGCACTCTTTCAAACAGACGCCTATGGGAGCCGAACTCCCTCCAAGTTTCTTCTTCGATCGGACTTCTTCAGGAGCCGGACTCCTTCCAGACATCCCCTTCTGCCGATCGGACTCCTCAACGGTCGAGCTCCTTCCGAATTTTTCAGCGATCGAGCCTTAGCCGTACTCCTCCAATCAGACGTCTACGGGAGCCAAACTCCTTCCGAGCTTCCTCTTCAGAAATTCGAACTCCCTTAGAATCGATACGTGCCGAAGTCCACCAATCAATGTCTGCTTTTTCAGAGCCACGGCTATTAAAATTGAATGAACGATCACCATCAGTCTGCCATAGACGACGCGATCGGACGACATGGCCACCACTACTGGCGACACCATTCTCTCCGTAACCAGCCCCATGCGGCCCATGATCCGTCAGTATGGCTGTCGCCTAACGACGCCTTTCTTTCCATACCGAACTCCATGCGGCTCCGAGCTATCCGCGGTCGGACGATATGGTCGTCACCATCAATCAAGCTCTGCCTATAAAAAGGATCCTCCAGATAAGCTATAAGCTCTGAGCTTTCCTCTCATTCTCTAAACTCTGCCGAACTCATTCCAGAGCACTCCATTCCTGTTGGTCAGAGCTGACTTGATCGTCGGAGGATTCTACCGGAGCCACCCTTCCAACCGACTCCGGACGAAACTTTATTTTGTAGGTCTTCGGTGGCGATCTTGTTCACCTCCACTCTAATGACTTCGACGACGATCAGATTCTGCGCCAATAGATTTTATAACAGTTATTATACAATCTTACAATACATATTATATTAAAAAAATAAAAAAAAGATAAATTATTTTTTTATGTGAAAGATAATCCATACCCTTATAAGATGGGGTTATAAGATTGGGTCTACCATAAGCTAAGCATTGTTTAGGCTACTATGTGTGCGTATGTACAACTTCAAAATTATAATAATGGTAAGATAATTAACATCAAGAATTAGAAAAGCCACATGATCTTTATTCCATATCCAAGTTTTTAAATCATCTAATGATAATTGAAGCATCCTATACACCATATCAAGTATATCAAAATATATAATACTTTATTCCATGATCAAAAAATATCTCATACTTGATCAAGACCTACTTCTGGATATAACTCTACAGTTTGTATATCATCACCTCTATGCATATAAATTCAATACACAATGCCTTATTGATTAAAACCAAATTTTGCAATTGTATCCGTCTAGTTCTATCATTACCTATTGATCATAATCATAATTTGAAACATTAATGTCACGATCCGAAGTGATCATAATTTTATACTTTAATATTTCCTTAATCACCATTCCTAGAGATCATTATCTTAAGTCAAATACCAACATTAAATATAATTCCTAAGTAATCATAATCTTAACTTTGATTAGCATGTTAACTCCCAGTGCCCTAAAGAACCTAAAAACATATAACTACATAAAAAATACACAAAATAATACTGTCAATACCTGATCGAACCCAGCATCCTGATCGATTGCACGGTGGATGGCCGACTATAATAACCCTAGACCAATGACCTTATAAAATACTGCAAGGGCACATAAATACTTGACAATCCCACATTTCCATTGATATTATCGATCTAAATCCATAATAAATAATTCACTGAATAGATTTTCATTTTGAATAATTTACAAAACTTGGATCATTCATAGTATCACTGAAGGTGTTTTATCTAATCGATTCTTCAATTGTGAGTTCCAAACCATCGCGAAAACTATGTATCCTGTACTCTAAAAAAGAAAAGAGAAGAAATAAAGATAGTATTGAGAAGTCTTTACATCCAATAAGAATTATTGTATATCTGATAAGCAAATTAATAATATTTAATTTAAAGATATAATAAAATATGAATTCCTATATCAAATATATATATATGATAAATTAAAAATTGCATCGATATATCAATGGAAATCTTTTCATTCAAATCTAAATCATAATTTATCAATATCTTCCTCTAATTGATACTTCCATTTTCTCATCTTTTTTCTTTCTGATTTTAAGATTATACAGATATGCCTCAATCTACACAATTCACATGGCTCGACCCATAATCCTATGCCGTAAGCCCCGTTAGAGGCCGTTCCAGCAATAAACTTCTGGTGGATCCGTCTAAATCATGACGTCTATCTATAATCCCAGTAATAAGCGTAGAGAATTTGTCAGGCATAAGCTCTTGGCCAACATCCACATGATGAGACTAATCCAATCATATCTTTTTCCACCATTATTATATGTAATTTCCATCTTATTAATTTAATTTATGATGATGTTCAAGCATGAATATATATCATCAATACATATGCTCATAAGCCCATTAATCTTTGATACACATATATATGGTGAAATACATGAATGACTCATGCAAAAAATAACCTGACAATTAGGATCTGCAACATAATAATCTATCAAATATAATTCAATGATGTAAAATCAACAATACAAATCAATCAATAAATAGCTTATATAGAATGTGATATGTACAGAGACTCTGAACCTTCTATTTGTGATAAAGAACCTCAAGACCTATGATTTGGCCATCAAAATTCATAGCTCAATATTCTTTTGTTTAGAAATTTATTTCTATAAATTTATTTCATTTTTCAAAATAGATTACCTCAGATCAATTTTAAAGTCCTAAATCCTCTATCCGGGGTTCACCAAAGATCCATATTACCCCAAATTTTTAAAAGAGGAAAAGCTAATAAAAAAAGAATTTCTAGAAAGAGAAAGTAGATCGAGATAAAGAAGATAGAGAGAACTTAGGTCGGACTGTTTCTTTGTTCTTTGATTGTCCTATCCTATATATTCAATTAGCTATCTCAAAATAAAATAATTAAATTAATTAAAATTTCTAAATGCTGTTAGGGTCACTGGGGTTCCACAACTCGACCCCCAAAATTCTCTCTCAATTTTTTCTTCTTCTTTTCCTTTTTTATAATCTTTTTAATAAAGAAAATAAATAAATTAAATAATAAATTTTAATTTATTGTAATTTAAGAATTAAAATAAATTTAAGAGAGAGGAGGAACCTTTTCCTCTCTTTTTTGCTCCTCTTCTTTTCTTTGTTTATAACATATTTTCTCATAATTTATAAATTAAACTAACTAATAATAATTAAATATGGGGATAAACCTGCCCGCACCGAAGTTCAATCGATGCTCAGCTGACAATGCATCGTAGTCAATGGAAAAGCTTTCAGCGGACGAGCCTTAGTCGACTCTTTAGCCGGCCGAACTATTTAGCAGCTCAGCCTCCTTAGAACGAATCCTTAGCGCCGAACTCTTACAACCAGGCCGGACCTTTAAGAAAGGAACTCCTTATCCGGACCTTCCGACAATCAAGCTCTTACAAATAAGTCGAACTCTCTTCTGACTCCTCCAGTAGTCGGACTCAACAAAGCCGAACTGCCTTCTGGCTCTCTAGTAGTCCGAGCTTCTCTGGGAGCCGAACTTCCTTCCGGCTCCTCATGCCAGTCAGACTTTTATGGAAGCCGAACTGTTTTACAGACTGTTCTTCAGACGAATTTTCCTACAGCTGATCCCATATGGATGAATTAATAATTATCTACGATAATTAATTATCATTTATCAAGACACACATGACGATTTATCAAGTCAACACGACCATCGGGTATTTTACAGGATGGTTTACGACAGTCATTAATCAATTGGCCAGTAACAACAGCTAGCCCCTATAAAAAGAGGGACCTTTAAGATACGTTTTTCTAAAGCTTTCTCTCCTTCCCAGAAATTTTGCCAAAAGCTTCATCACTGAGCACTCATTTATTGGCAGAGGCTAAACTTAATGCGTCGGAGGGTTTCTCCGGAGCCACCCCCACTGGCTCGGATGCAAGACTGTTAATTTGAGTCACCGCGACAATGCGCGTCCTCCGCACCTCCACTCCATTTCGAACATCCGACGTCAATCAGATTCTAACCACCAAACAGATTTGGCGCTAAGAAAAGGTCCTCTTTTCCTTAAAGGTTTTCTTGATCTAAAGGAGTACTTAGCAGCGATCTAGGAGTTCTCCCAGAAAAAAATACTCCAAGAAAGCTTCGACCCACGATCAAGCAGTTTGCAGTCAATTCCCCTCCAGATACAGTCAGTTCCCACCCAGCTCTGGTAACTCAGCTCCACCTACAGCCATACGTAAAATCACGGAGTAGTTTAACCTACCTGATGAGCAGTGTTCGGGCCTTATCGAGATGGTACAGGCCATGCGCGAGGCCTCCGACGATGACTCACCAAGAAACACCACCTGATTGGAGGGCATGTCGTTCCATCGCGTTGAAGAAAAATATAGAGTATGAATCTAGAGTTGGATCAGGTCTCCTCCGGAGGAGACTCTCCACTGTAGGTCGAAGCCTCCAAAGTCCCTGCGATCAGATGACTCCTCAATCACAAACTAGGCGAGAGTTGGCACCAGCGGATTGAGAAGTCGCCAATCGCCCCACGCTCCACCATAACGCGTCCGACCGATGCCTTCTTCTCTGCCCTCAAACTTATGTAAGTCGTTCCACCGAGCTTCAAGCTTCCGCTCAACTTAAAGCTCCGATGGAACTCTAATCCCAGTTGATCATGAACTAGACAGACCTCCCAAACATGATACTTAGCTTCAGCGATGCACCAGACAACATAATTCGAAACTTTTCCATCTACCGTTGGAGGGGGCAGCAAGAAATTGTACTCAGACATTGAAGTTAGGTACGATCTTCTTTGATCAGATGAGTCATCAGTTTATACTCACTTCATCGCAGCCGACGTCCGCCGTTGAGGTCAGATTCTCTGATGATGTCAAGTATGAAAACATGAGGAATCCATCCCGTGGCTTAATTCATCCAATTAACACCATGCATGAAGTCCAGGACTGACCAGATCTATTGCAATGGTCGGCGCCCTAAGGGTGGCCTCAGCAGAAAATGATTTTCCTATTTTTTTAGAAAAACAAAGTAAATCGTCAGAAAATTTTGCCGATATGCTACCTCGGACCGAGAGATATGTCCGTAGCGAAGAAGCCTCCAAATTGAAGGACGAAGAAGTCGAAGGAGAGAGGGGTGGATGAGTCTAATTAAACCTACCACTGATGGAGGGTCAGGAAGTTTGGCCTATGCCTCACGCACTCCCCACCGGCGCAAGCGAGCCCGAACTCCTCTGACTTGTCATCAAAGAAAGCTCCGATAAAAGGGTGCGACGAAGTCCTCCTCTGGAAAGTTTACAACTACGTCTCCCTCAGTGCTTCTAAGGCTCAAATTCTGACGAAAATTAGAAATCAAGCTAGCCAAAAGACCAGAAGAGATTAACGATCTTCGAGAGAGCGAGAGCGAGAGACAGCCAAGTACTTACTCTATATCACGACCAAACCACGATACTGAAGAATGTGTTCAGCTCTGAGATATAAATCAAGGAGCCTCGTCAGAAGAGGCCGAGCGTGGGTCGTTCCTCGGATGCAGTTTGAAGCAGGAGAAGATCGATCGAGGCACGCCATAGTCAGAACCAACACCGAATGATCGGAGAAACATACAGCAAGTCGGTCCGCGCTTCTCGTATCATCGATGCCACAGTGTGAGGAGCTTGGTACTGTCGGCAATACCAATCATCTCCAGCATCAAAAAGCCAAGAGGACTCGCTCCAAATATGTGATGACAGAAAAACTATGCAAACTATGTGAGATAGGAAGAAGCAGTCAAAATAGTGACCCGTGTTAGGGAACAGGAGAGAACCTCGTCCTAACGATAAGTCTCAAAGTCTTCAACCTATAGCCTATGAGATAAGATCTCCTCCGAGCATACGTGACCAACTCGATAGAGATAAGATCTCTCCAGCGCTCGAATCAACCTCGGCTTTAAGGATAAGAATCATCTCGCCGAGCGACCGAAGCGACCTACGCTAAAGAGATAAGACTCTCCGAGGATCGATCAACCTCTGGCTAGAGATAGAGATCTCTCCGAGCGAATCGACCAACTCTCAGACTGCAGAGATGAGATTTCTCACCGAGCGATCGCTGCAACCCTCCGTTCGCGAGCGAGATAAGATCTCTCCTGAGCTTTGTATCGAACCTCGACTACAGAAGATAGATCTTCCTCCGAGCACTTTGGACCCATAGGCAGATAAGATCTCCCTCGACTCGACCGAGCCAATCTCGACTGCTGAAGAATAAGATCTCCTCTGAGCGCTTCCGTATTAACCTTCGGCCGCAGGAAGATAGATCTCTTCGAGCCGACTTTGGCCGTAGAAGAATGAAATCTCTCTCGAAGAACCTCGACTGTAGGAAATAAAGATCTACCCTCGAGCGACCGGGCCAAACTCCGCTGCAAAGAGATAGAGACTCCACCCAAGTGCCCCGTATCTAACCTCGGTCAAGAGATGAGATCTCCCCGGAGGTAATCTCGGCCACAAGAGATAAGATCTCCTCGATCGATCGCGCTAACCTCGTTTGCTAGGAATGTAATAAGATTCTCCCTCTGAGCATCTAAGTATCTAACCTCGACAAATCTGATTGATGGCGGTATAGCAGGAGATGAGATTCCTCTCGAAGTCGAGTACCTGTACTCATCTATTGACTTGGCTATCTAGATTATAATAAGATGCATTCTCCGAGCGCCAAAAATTCCTATTAATTCCACAAGCTCTTTTCTGGAACAGCCTGCTAAGCAACAGATATATATCTCCTCACACACGGCCCACTGACCTTCTTTTATTTGTACACTTCTGTACACTAGGGAGATAGAAGATGCTACTCTTGCGAGAGAGAGAACTTAGTCTCGTCTAGAGCACTGCAGAGAGTATGAGCCTTCCGACTTCGACTATCAATGGGAACAAATGTGCAGCACCAACGAAACGACGAAGAAACACTTACAGCGCAGTACGGGAAGGCCATTATCCTGTACTCCTTCATTAGACCTGAAAAAATTACAACAAATATATATGATAAAGAGGTGGAGCGAGCATAGAGAGTAGGAGACGAACCTAAACCGTGAGACTCACCAACTTTGGAGAGTACATATAGTCTGTGAGCAGCTTTCACACAAAGCGCATAGAATAGTCCCATTCAGGCGACGGTTAATTTCCGAGTCATCAAACTAGCGTAGTCAGCTCTACACTCCACTAAATAAAGACTTCAGCTGTGTTTCAATCGAAGCCTTAATCGAGCGAGTGCAACTTCTAGCTCGGAGGCCCGGACTTGGACACTCCATAAAAGCTCTGGCCTAACACCTATCGCTGAGCTGACATCTCCACAGCTAAGAAGCCAGCCCCGATCCACGCGAAGCGATAAAGCCACCGACACAACGACAGATGAGCACTGTCCTGACTACTCACGCAGCCAGACCTTACTATCTACACTCAGCGAACTGTCTTCTCATTCCAACACCACGCCTATAGCAACACCACCTGTCTCATTATAAGGCAGCATTACGCTGACACAGTTGCAACCCGTTTCTAATAACGCATGCGCCGCTGGTAAGTGGTGCGTACAAGGGACGCAAGAGTGGAGCTTATGGCAGGATTTCTAGTTGCATCTTATTTTTTCTGAGCGGTTGGATCATATTTTATATAGCACTTAAATATTTTTTTTTTTTTTGTACTTATCTGCATAAATTTTATTGGGGATGAACCTCCTTCCCGAACTCTCCACCGTGCCATCCGGCTATGAAAGTCCCAATAATGAAAGGACCTGAGATCTCCATGTCCACTGACACACTCTACCAGACATGAGACTCTAGAGACAGCTGTGACATAGCAGGCGAATCAGCGGCACCGAGAAGCTCTTCTTTTTCGAGAGACTCGTTTCAGCTCCGCTCTCGACAGTCGAACTTACTTCATATCAGGAGGACCAAACTCCTTACAGACTGTTCCTTCAGACGAGCTCTCTTTTACAGCGAAACCACGCGACTACAGTCGAGAGACAGATTATATAAGCCGAACTTTATTCTAATAATTATTGATTGTCATTTCTGAAATCACAGACAACACGAGAGAACTCCTCACGGTCATGATTAATCAAGCAAGCTTCTACAGGACTCGACCCACTGCTAGAGAGCACGGAAATAGCTCTATCGCGACCACATTCACTTTAAAGCAACAAGAACAGCTTACTCAACAAGCTGTCCGGCGCATCTCAGTAAAAATCACGAGGACCCCCTCTCCCAGACAGACTTTTATCGCTCTTCCTCTCAGAGCTTTCTTCCTCTTTTCGAGACACCTTCCTTCAGAGCCGAACTCCTCACACGAGCGAGAGCCTCCTAATCTTTTCTGTCGCGGCATCGAGCTAAATTTGACCGATTCTCACACTGGCCGATCGGCTCACGTGTCTCCTGGACACTCAGCACCCAACACCCCCACCTAGCTCTGGATGGAACTATTGGCGTCACCGAGAAGACCGAGGACCTTATTAGCCTCACTACCTCCTCCCTATTCAGCACTCACCCTAAACGCGAGAGCCACACTCCGACGTACGCTTAACTATATCAGGTAAGAGCCGCACATATCCCTTATTAAAAATAATTAGAGAAATTAATATCACGTTCACGAATAGTATATTAATTTAAATCCACATCACAAATTATCAAAGCATAGCCTTTCTTCTATCTTTCTAGCGCTCTAGTTGGCTCATCACAAATAGAAAGGACTCTCGATATACTGTTTTCCTCACACTTCATTCAATCTATCATAGGTCGGAGCGCGATCCCATGGCTCGAGGTGACGGACAAGCACGGCGCGACCCACCTCACATGACGGTAGCATATCATGGCCTCCGTGGAGCAGCACTGGAGCCGGACCGTGTCTGTGACGCTCGCGATCCTATAAGCCTGACAGCTAACAAAATCCATCGTCAGTATAGAGCATGTTGGGTCTCTTCCCTACTTTTGAACATAAATCTGCTACCATCCGACTTTCTAACTCACACGCCGTCGCGTAGCATGAAACCTTACAAATAGAGATAAAAGGAGAACACGGAACAAGAGAGCTTAAGCCTCGCTCTACGGAGCACACTCGGGTCGGCCGGGACTCTTATCTCTGCAAATATGGCAGCCACTACGACCAACAAACTCAATGTCGAACTCCGACCTAGACCTTCTTTCAAAATACTACTGGACTACACCACACAGGACTGAAATAAACTAGATGAGAAGCTCGTGAGAGCGCGGATCTTCACATAGACTAATACCTTCTCATTCAATACTCTATCAAGAGCACATAATCATATGCGCATGCTTATAGCACGTCGCGTTATTCTCGATTTTCGCACAGACAGGAATCATTGATCAAGTACGAAAGGAGAGAGTCTTCCAGTACGGAGACCTATCTCCTTCTCTCTCTCTCTAAGATATCGTAGCGAGTCTTCTTCCGACATGGGACTCTCTTATCACGTATTTGCGTGCGACAGTTCGCCAGGTGAAACGACTAGTAGTCGCACATATTCTGAGTCGGTCCCAAAGCCCAACTACGAGTCCGAGTCGCTCCACCAGTCACTAAGACAACCGTCTGATGCAACGAGTCATGCTGAAAGTATGATTAACAGCAGTTCATTTCTATTCAGGTATCAACTTATATATTAGAGACCTGAGTATCAGATAAGGCACAGGGGCTTTAATAATCCATCTTTGAGATTCCCCGTGACATACATCCACATATGTATAGCTTGTCTCCGATATGTAATGTATTTCTCGCTTACATTCCCCTCATCGCCCATGATAGATCTCTCGTTCTTTTTCGCTCCGACTAGAAAAGTATTCTGTTAGACTGTACACGAGAGAGAAGGACTGTTATCAAAATAGCACCTGTCGCAGTCTCTAGACATAGGAGAACTCGAGAGACACTGGTGAGTCATAACAGTTGGCCTTTTTCACTTTTATGTTCTATTGGTCACTATACTGTCTCTCCATTTCAGTTTCACGTGCAACTTATTTTTATTTATTCACTTATGGCTTCTATCTTGAATATGTTCCCACGTACACGAGCCGGCGCGGACGATGACAGGCCGACACAACCGTCAGCGGCGGTCACTAAATGAGTTCAGATAAGGAATTCCCCATCCCGCTCGCGTACTAAATGCAAGGCCAGGGCGTGCCGAACAGCTTTCCGAGGCACGAGTGCGAATGCACTATTTGGCATCGGCAACGTAGCCCGAAATAACGGATGTTCTCGTTCTTTTCGAGATTTCGCCAGCAGAATTTCCGCGATAAACTCTATGCGAAAGAAAGCAATCAGCGAATGTGCGCGCCTACCGTCGGGACTGCCCACGAATAGCCCCTGAGCAAAACCTACTCCGGAGGGAAAGATTCCGGATAACACTCGTACTACGTTCCACAGAGTTCCCCCTATACCCCTATCGACCCCTCTACGCGCAGCAAGTCGAGCTAGCGAGCAAGAATCGAAGATGAGACTGAGGAAACGAAAATACAGAGAAAGACGAGAGGAGACACGAGCCACGGGAAGCTCAGCGCTCGACTACCATCCAGAGACCGAGGAATGCGATATCCCCTTCATGAGAGAGCGCCTACAGAGATCACTCAGTTCTGATCCCAACTTCTCCGCACTGCTGAGCGAGAAAAAGGGTATCCTCGCAATCAATGGCTTAGTTCACACCTATCGTGCATATGTTCGCGCCAATCTCGATCTTTAAGGGTTTCTGGGGTTGTAACTCTGTCGAGCTCTCCCTTCGACTCTCTGATCTTGTCCACATATCTCTCACAATTAATTCCGCTGACCAAACTTAGGAAATATTGAACTCCCAGCTCGAACGCAGAATCAGTAGTGCGAGGCATAATGTGTAAGTCTGCCAGCGATAAATGCTAGTGGGCTTAATGCAATGTTCGTTATCAGACCTGGAATTTTGTACTTCCTCGTTGCACAACATACGGGTTAGTTTCTATTTAGCTTTGTTCGGTAATTATATGTTTCCTGTTGTAATTGGATAATCGCTATCACTGAGAGAACGAGGCGTGAAATACTGCAACTCCTTCAGCGAGAGCCAATCCGCGCATCTAACAGGAACCCTCGGACCATGGCAAGAGGCCTCGAACAACCACGAATTTTTCATCTGAAAGGAGATTGTAGAGTCGATTCTTATGATTCTCTGCGCTATATAGGTGCAATGTCCGAGCGAGCTTTGATATCATATTTTGAAGCTAGTAATTTATGGAGTTTAAGAAAGCACATCCCCGCGCAGCAGTCTCGAGTTGTGCTATCGAAGAAAGGCGAACACCTATAAACTACATGAAGTCAGATTGTGTCAGCAAGCATCTGACAAACATAATAATTGTAGAGTTAGCTTCTCTAGGTCATTTGGGAATAATATAAGCAAACACACTACAGAGTAATGACGGAATGAGCAGAATTCTGACAGCTATACTGCATCGCGAACCAGCTCACAAAAGTGCATATTCATGAAATATCCTCATCGGAGTAATTAACCAAGTACCTTATTCAGGCCCTACCTAAGAAGCCTCGATCAAGAAGGACGTCACAAATATATGAACAGTACCCAAACCTCTAGAGATACCGTTATCACGGTAACTATCACGACCCACACCCTGCGCAATGCTATCGAATTGTAGATAACTCAGATATTTATCTTCTAACGGGATCTGAGCGATGCTTTAGAGATATCCTAGCGGGCTACAATACGATTGAGAGGAGAACTAGACGGATCGTCCTTCGCTAACACAGCAAAACACACGAGTGTCGACCAAAGTATTGGTCTAATAAGTATGCGATCTCTAGCACATAGCGACGTGCAAGAATCCTTGGGTTAAGCAAGGATTTACATTGAAAGAGTTGCCATACTATGTGCTTGGTGAACTGAAGCTTAACTAAATCTAGACAAAGTAATGCAACTCACGTAGATCGAATTGGAGGACGTATGCTGTGAGAGTAGTGTTACACCACACGCCAAAGTGAGGCTGTTGGCTTAGCGGAATATATCTCCTCTCTAAATACACACGTCCAGTAAGAGATTCTACTAGAAGCCAACTATGGGAAGATAGGCATCAAAAACACTAAGTGTCCATCTAAATGGCCTGGTATTGAAGTGATTCCTATCAGGAGGCTGTTAATCTTACCTATCTGTGCTTGGGTGTTTGGCACATGCACCTATCCCTAGAACTTAGAAGACTGTGCAACAAGATCAGTAAGTACATAACTACAAGGACTAAACCAATCTCAACCCATTGTAAGGGTTGTACCTGACAAATCTCTCCTTTCATCTTATCAGTCCTAGTTTGATTCACTCAGAAAATATTATTTAGCACATTATCCTTTTTGATGCGTCTAATGATGTTACCTTTTAAATCTCACACTAAGCTGCCGGAGGTCATGTGAGCCTTATGGAATAATACAAGTCGTCTGCGCGCGCAATTATGAATCGGCTAATATCTTTGCGCGAATCTTCAATAGTGCATCAATGAATTAAACAAATCACACATTCTTTACCCCACATACATGAAAGTCCTCAGCCAATGAGAGCTTCCAAAGCAATCCTGTGTAGATTTATTAATCCAGGAAGACGTAAGTATCTGTATCCCCGCATATCCTCGGAGACTTCTCTCAATGGCTGTCTTGATAGAATCTCAGCATAAAGATAGAACACTGTAATTCTAAACGCCATCCATCGTTCTTGGGCCTGCTTATTTGTACTGTTAGATAGATAAAGAGGACTGTATGGAAGACTTACTAAGTCCCCCTAGGCATTTTCTCTCCTCAGGCAAGAGTACACCTGACGCAAAGAGGCTAAAAAATAAGATGATTCAACAAGATCATATTCGAACGAAGTTGAGATTACCGACATTGTATTATAAGATATGCGACTGTTAATGCCAATGATAATTGACAAAATTAAGAAGCCTGTAGATAATATTTAACAGCTTGTAATGATTTAAGCCCATAGATTGTGGGAATATATGACGACTGACATCATTAGGTATCTAGGAGAACTAGTCTGTTATCAATAGAAACATTTGTTTGTCTTGATGCAATAATATTATTATGATGCAAAATCTATTAGCATGATGAAAAAGAGAGTGAAAATGGAAGAGCTGCATTTCGAGTTTTATAAATCACACTTATAGTGTATGTAAGATGAAAAGATGATGAGGACCTAATCCTATATCGAACACGTGAGACAAGGAGGGTCTCCGAGGAGCCAGACAAGAACCTTCAACCACCATGGCGTAAGGCTAAAGAAATATAATATTCTGTGTACCGAATTGCGCGCAACTCACAACGATAACAGAATCGTCCATCAGGCCTAGCAGAGCTAAAGGATGATCTTCATACGAATTCACAAATAGTACACAGAGACACAGAGATACTATAGATTGACAACCTCGGCCAAAAGATAAGAATCGTCCCCGAGTGAGTCTGAGCAACCAGCTAGAGATAAGCATCTCTCCCGACAACCGTGGACAATCTCGACTAGAGATAAGATCTCTCTCGAGTACTCATGCTAAAAAAATTATATCGGCCATATTAGTATCTCAACATAATAATCCATCAATATAAATTCTATGATGTAAAACTAATAATACAAAACCAATAAATAGCATATATAAATGATAATTATGTACAGAGACTCTTATCTCTATTTGTGATAAACAAAACTCTCAAGACTATGATCTAGCTATCAAAACTCTACTCAATATCCTCCTATCTAAAAATTTATTCTTTTATAAATTTAATTTAATTTTTTAAAATAAATTAATTAGATCAATTTAAAGTCCTAAATCCTCTATCGAGGTTCACTAAGGTCCATACTCTTTCTCCATGATTTCTAGAGGGAGAAAATTCATGAAGAAAGAAAAAATTCTAAAGAGAGAAAGTAGAGAGAGAAACTTATTAGGCTTACAATTTAGGTCCTAAGAATCTTGCTCCATGTCCACTTGTTCGTTGATTTGCCCTCTTATATATTCTGGACCGGTCCAATGCCCAAAGATCTGGATGGGCTATGACATTCTCCTCCTTAAAAAAAAATCATCCTCAAAATTAACGTACCTGAAGATTCGAAGAGTTGTGGATACTTATCTCTTATTTATGCTTCGAATTTTCATGTAGCTTCTCTTTCGTTGTGGTTGCTTCATTACATCTTTACAAGTCCTCAACATAAGTAATTATGTGATATTACAAATTTAGATCCTTTTTATCTATAAGATAATGAATTTTCTTGATCTCTTCAGTCTTGGCTTATAATATCCTATTTCTAATTGCTTACAAAATTGTTTGCTTTTGATTATTCTCTCATGAACATCATAATCGATCTAATTGATAAAATTAGAAAATTCTAGAGCATTAAATGCTCACCATGATCTATAAACTTTTTTATCCTTTTAACTTTCAGCATGATGTAATAATTAAATCTTATCATAGAAAAACTCAAATCTATTCAAAAAAATTGAGTAATAATGTCAAAGCTAAGAATAGATATCTATGTCTAAAATATCTCACATTCGAGTTTAATCAAAAATTATTAATCCATTATTCCTAAACTTAAGATGCTCAGATTTCTTCTAAATATCACTAATAATGAAGAATCAATTACTAAAGATTATAGTGCGACATCAAAATGAGCCTAAAGAATCAACAACTTTATCCTTTCTTTTATTAATTATGGTTTTTAAAATCAATTCAAGACTTTAATCATTGCACTTGTTGAGCTAGAAGTAGTATTCTTAACTAGTCTTAGTAATAATCATCCACCATACTTTTGTTGCGTACTTTGATATAAATTTATGAATCCTATAGATTTTTCTAATGAACCCTGATAAGAATACTATTTTACTTTTGAATCTAATCTTTCAAAGTTTTGGATGAATTTAGAGCCAATATTTAAGTTTCTTTGTACTCAAGCATATTACATCCAAATTAACCTTAATCCATTTCCATGTTAAAAGCCTTTGCATAAGTTTCACTACTCATCTAGAATCTAATATATCTATGTTTTACTTGATAATCAAGAGGATGATTTCAAATCAACCTTTCTTTGTAAGAGGATTAGTTTAAATTCTAGTAAATTAGAAAATCCTAAATCAATATTCCAATAAAAGTAGAATCAATCCAATTATTATATATAGAACTTTCTTCATTACAACCTTTAGTATAAATAAATTGACAGATGAAATATTATTTCTTATATTTTTAAGACTCATATAAATCTTTCAAAAGTTTCTCAACTCAATTTAATAATAATAGCATGATATTTTTTATCTGCTCAGAAATCTAAACTTGATTTAAAATCTAATATTATTTAATAATCTCTATAATTATAAGAAAAATCAAGTAAACTGATCCAAAGATGATAATTTAAATTATCAAAGGTTCTATCATAATGTATATTTGATGTTATATTAATAAAAATTAAACTAATCAATATAATCTTTTATTAATATAGTACATAATCTAGCAATTGGTGCAATTTTCAAAGATTATCTCATACTGAAAATAATTTGATACTAAACCCAATATTTGCAACCAAACGATCAACAACAAAACTAGAGAGGACTATTATGGTTTGCACCCACATCAAATTTAAAATTTTAAAATTATTTAATAATAATTAAATAAGTATATCAACGTACTATAACATATAAATATCGTAAATTATATTCTTGAGTCAATATTTCTATCCAACTTATTAAAATCTAAGATAACTCATCAATTCTGTTACATACATCATATATGTCATATTTATATAAATCTCATCATATTACCTAATGATCCAAAATTTGAACTTTAAACTTTTACTATGACTTCTATAATGTTCCTAGTGATCATAACCTAATTAAGTTTAAGCATCACTTAGGTCACAATCCCAAATGATCATAATCTAAATTTTAATATTCTTTATATCATACTCTCACAATGAAATCGAATCTACCAATAAAAATATATTTTTCATCTTCACTCATATAATAAAATCTTTGTGTAGGCCATACCTTAAACAACTTTCAAAATTATAATAATGGTTAAATAATTAACATCAAGAATTAGAAAAGCCATCATGATCTTTATCCATATCAAGTTTTAAATCATCTAAATGATAATTGAACAAATATACACCATACAATATATCAATATATAATACTTTATTCCATGATCAAAATATCTCATACTTGATTCAAACCTTACTTCTAGGATATAAGTCTTCAGTTTTGTTATCATTCACCTTCTATGCATAAATTTCATCACAATGCCTATTGATTTAAAATCCAAACTTTGAATTGTATCCGCTATGTCTATCATATCCCTATTGATCATAATCTTAAGTTTGAATATCATTATGTCAGATCCTTAGTGATCATAATTTTATACTTAAATATTCCTTAACTCACCATTCCTAGAGATCATTATCTTAAGTTCAAATACCACTTAAATTATAATTCTAAGTAATCATAATCTTAAGCTTTGATATCATTTAACTCACAGTCCCTAATGACCTTAAACTTAAGCTCTAATACCATTCTGTCATACCTCGAACCCAGCATCCTGATCGAGCACGTGATGGCCACATAAACCCTAGACCAATGCCCTTAAAAATATGCAAGGGCTACATAAATACTTACAATCCCAACATTCCATGAATATTATCGATCTAAATTCATAATAAATAATTTCACATGAATAGATTTCATTTTTGAATAATTTACAAAACTTGATCATTCATATATCACTAAGGTGTTTTATCTAATCGATTCTTTCAATTGTGATTCCAACCATCGCCAAAACTATGTATCCTGTAACTCTAAAAAGAAAAGAGAAGAAATAAAGATTTATAAGCTTTACAGTCCAGTAAGAATTATTGTATACTTATACTAATAATAATAATTTAATTTAAAAGTATAATAAAATATGAATTCTTATATCAAATATATATATAATAAATTAATAAATATGCATCAGATATATCATATGAAATCTTTTCATTCAATATCTAAATCATAATTTATCATATCTTCCTCTTATTATACTTTCATATTTCTTCATCTTTTCTTTCTGATTTTAGATTAATCAAGATCATGCCTCAATCTCAATTCATGGTCTCACCCATAATCCTATGCGTAAGCCCGTAGAGGCTGTTCCAGGCATAAACTTCTGGTGGACTGTCTAAATCATGACTCATCTATAATCCCACGTATAAGTCCGTAGAGATTGTCCCAGGCATAAGCTCTTGGCCAACTATCCACATGATGAGACTAATCCAAATCATATCTTTTCCATCCAATTATTATATGTTAATTTCATCTTATTAATTTTAATTTATATGATGTTCAAAATAAATATATATCATATCCATATGCTCATACCATTAATCATTGATACACATATATATGGTAAATACATAATATACTCATGCTAAAAAATTATACCGACCATATTAGGATCTCAACATAATAATCCATCAATATAAATTCAATGATGTAAAATCAACAATACAAATCAATCAATAAAGTAGCTTATATAAATGGTGATTATGTACAGAGACTCTTACCTCTATTTGTGATAAATGAAACTCTCAAGACTATGATTTGGCCATCAAAATTCTACTCAATATCTTCTTGTTTAGAAATTTATTCTCCTATAAATTTAATTTAATTTTTCAAAATAGATTAATCAGATCAATTTAAAGTCCTAAATCCTCTATCGGGGTTCACCAAGATCCATACTTTCCCCAAGATTTTTAAAGAGAGAAAATCTATAAAAAAAAATTTCTAGAAAGAGAAAGTAGAGAGATAAAGTAGAGAGAGAGAAACTTAGTCGATGTTCTCTTGTTCATTGATTTGTCCTATCCTATATATTCAATTTAGCATCTCAAAATAAATAATTAAATTAATTTAAATTTCTAAAATTCTTGTTAGGGTTCACTGGGGTCCACACTCGACCCCCAAAATTCTCTCTCATTTTTCTTCTTCTTTTCTCCTTTTTTTATAATCTTTTTATAAAGAAAATAAATAATTAAATAATAAATTATTTAATTATTTAATTTAATTAAATAATTTGAAGAGAGAGAGGAACCTTTTCCTCTCTTTTTTTGCTCCTCTTCTTTTCTTTTTTTATATAATATTTCTCATAATTTATATAATTAAACTAACTAATTAATAATTAATATTGGGGATAAACCCTGCTCCCACCGAAGTTCAATCGGATGCTCAGCTGACAATGCAATCGGTAGTCATGGAAAAGCTTCAGCGGACGAGCCTTAGTCGAGCTCTTTAGCCGGCCGAACTTATTAGCAGCCAAGCCCCGACCGAACTCCTTAGCGGCCGAACTCTTCCAACAGCCGGACTTTTACGAAAGTGAACTCCTTCCGGACTCTTCCAACAATCAAGCTTCTACGAAAGTCGAACTCCTTCTGGACTCCTCCAGTAGTCGGACTTCTACGAAAGCCGAACTCCTTCTGGACTCCTCTAGTAGTCGAGCTTCTATGGGAGCCGAACTTCTTCCGGACTCCTCATCCAGTCAGACTTTTATGGAAGCCGAACTGTTTACAGACTGTTCCTTCAGACGAATTTCTACAGGTGATCCCATTATTGGATGATTATAATTATCACGATAATTATAATTATCATTTATCAAGACAACATGATCGGCATTTATCAAGTCAATCACGATCGGTATTTATCAGGATGGTTACGACAGTCATTAATCAAGGCAGTAACAACAAGCTCCGCCTATAAAAAGGGATCCTTTAGATACGTTTTCTCTAAGCTTTCTTCTCCTTCCCAAAATTTTGCCAAACTTCACACTGAGCACTCCATTTCTATTGGCCAGAGCTAACTTAATCGTCGGAGGGTTCTGCCGGAGCCACCCCCACTGGCTTCGGATGAGACTTTATTTTGCAGGTCACCGACGACAATCTCGTCCTCCTCCACTCCAGTTCGATCCGACGTCAATCAGATTCTACACCAACAGATTTGGCGCTAGAGAAAAGGTCCTCTTTTCTTAAGGTTTTCTTGATCTTAAAGGAGTACTTAGCAGCGATCTAGAGTTCTTCCCAGAAAAAATACCTCCCAAGAAAGCTTCGACCCGACGATCAACAGTCTTTGCAGTCAAATCCCGTCCAGATACATCAGTTCCCACTCCAGCTCTGGTAACTCAAGCTCCACCTACAGCCATAGTAGATCCGGAGTAGTTTAACCTACTGATGCAGTGGGTTCAGGGCCTCATCGAGATGGTACAGGCCATGCGGCAGCCTCCGACGATGACTCCACCAAGAAACCCACCACCGATGGAGGGCATGTCCATCGTCGTTAGGAAGAAAAAATAGAGAGTAGTGGATCTAAGTTTGGATCATGGTTCTCCTCCGGAGGAGACCTTCTCCATCTGTAGTCGGAAGCCCTCCAAAGTCTGCGATCAAGATGACGTCCTCAATCACAAACTGCGAGAGTTGGACCAGCGGATTGAGAAGCTCGGCCACATCGCCCCAGCTCACCATAACGACGTCCGTACCGATCCTTCTTTCTCTCCTCAAATTATGTAAGAGCCTGTTCCACCGAGCTTCAAGCTCCCTCAACTTGAAAGCTACGATGGAACTTCTGATCCAGTTGATCATCTAGAGACCTTCCAAACCATGATACTGCTTCACGATGCACCAGACACCATATTATGCCGAACTTTTCCATCTACCTTGAGGGGGGCAGCAAGAAATTGGTACTCGACATTGAAGTTAGGTACGATCTTTTCTTTTGATCAGATGAGTCATCAGTTTATGACTCACTTCATCAGCAGCCGACGTCCGCGTTGAGGTTCAGATTCTCTGATGAATGTCAAGTAGAAACATGAGGAATCCATCCGGGCTTATGTCATCCGAATTTAACACCATGGCATTGAAGGTCCAGGACTTGGACCAGTCTATTGCAATGGTCCGCGCTCAAGGGTGGCCTTCAGAAAAATGATTTGCTATTTTTTCTAGAAAAAAAGTATCTCAGAAACTTTGCCGATCTGCTAGCTCGGACCGAGAGATATGTCCGTGCGGAAGAAGCCTTCAAATTGAAGGACGAAGAAGTCGCAGGAGAGCAGTGGGTGGATGAGTCTAATAAACCTACCACTGATGGAGGGTCGAGTGAAGTTTGGCCATGCTCACGCACTCCCCACGGGCGCAAGCGAGCCCGAACTCCTCGAGCTTGTCATCAAGAAAGCTCCGATAAAAGGGTGCGAAGAAGTCCTCCTCCTGGAAGGTTTCACAACTACGTCTCCCTCAGTGCTTCTAAGGCTCAAATTCTGACGAAAATTAGAAATCAGCTGCCAAGACCAGAAGAATTACGATCTTCCTAAACAAGCACGATCGAAGCAAGTACTACCTCTATCATCACGACCATAACCACGATACTGAAGAATGTGTTCAGCTCTGAGATAAAATCAAGGAGCTCGTCAGAAGAGGCCAGCTGGGTCGGTTCCTCGGATGCCAGTTTGAAGCAGGAGAAGATCGATCGAGGGCACTGCCATAGTCAGAACCACCAATGATGGAGAAACAACAGAAAAGTCGGTCGCCTTCCGTATCATCGATGCCACATCTGTGAGGAGCTTGGTACTTCGGCAATCCATCATCTCCAGCATCAAAGCCAAGAGGAGCTCGCTCCAAATTATGTGATGACAGAAAAACTATGCAAAAACTATGTGATGATAGGGAAGAAGCAGTCAATAGTGACCGTGTTAGGAACAGGAGGAGAACCTCGTCCTAACATAAGTCGGTCAAAGTCTTTCAACCTCAGCTAGAGATAAGATCTCTCCCGAGCGACTGCACCAACCTCGACTAGAGATAAGATCTCTTCCCAGCGTCCGAATTTCAACCTCGGCTAGAGGTAAGATCTCTCCCGAGCGACCGTGCCAACCTCGGCTAGAGATAAGATCTCTCCCGAGCGATCGAATCAACCTCGGCTAGAGATAAGATCTCTTCCGAGCGACCGAGCCAACCTCGACTGCAGGAGATGAGATTTCTCCCGAGCGATCGGGCCAACCTCGGTTGCAGGAGATAAGATCTCTCCTGAGCGCTTGTATCAACCTCGACTACAGAAGATAAGATCTCCTCTGAGGCAACTTTGGCCATAGGAGATAAGATCTCCCTCGAGCGACCGAGCCAATCTCGACTGCTGAAGATAAGATCTCCTCTGAGCGCCCGTATTAACCTCGACCGCAGGAGATGAGATCTCTTCCGAGCCGACTTTGGCCGCAGAAGATGAGATCTCTCTCGAAGAACCTCGACTGTAGGAGATAAGATCTCCCTCGAGCGACCGGGCCAACCTCGGCTGCAAGAGATAAGATCTCCCCCAAGTGCCCGTATCAACCTCGGTCATAGGAGATGAGATCTCCCCGGAGGTAATCTCGGCCACAAGAGATAAGATCTTCCTCGATCGATCGGGCTAACCTCGGTTGCTGGAGATAAGATCTCCTCTGAGCGTCTATATCAACCTCGACCGCAGGAGATGAGATTCCTCTCGAAGTCGAGTACCTGTACTCATCTATTGACTTGGCTATCTAGATTATAATAAGATGCATTCTCCGAGCGCCAAAAATTCCTATTAATTCCACAAGCTCTTTTCTGGAACAGCCTGCTAAGCAACAGATATATATCTCCTCACACACGGCCCACTGACCTTCTTTTATTTGTACACTTCTGTACACTAGGGAGATAGAAGATGCTACTCTTGCGAGAGAGAGAACTTAGTCTCGTCTAGAGCACTGCAGAGAGTATGAGCCTTCCGACTTCGACTATCAATGGGAACAAATGTGCAGCACCAACGAAACGACGAAGAAACACTTACAGCGCAGTACGGGAAGGCCATTATCCTGTACTCCTTCATTAGACCTGAAAAAATTACAACAAATATATATGATAAAGAGGTGGAGCGAGCATAGAGAGTAGGAGACGAACCTAAACCGTGAGACTCACCAACTTTGGAGAGTACATATAGTCTGTGAGCAGCTTTCACACAAAGCGCATAGAATAGTCCCATTCAGGCGACGGTTAATTTCCGAGTCATCAAACTAGCGTAGTCAGCTCTACACTCCACTAAATAAAGACTTCAGCTGTGTTTCAATCGAAGCCTTAATCGAGCGAGTGCAACTTCTAGCTCGGAGGCCCGGACTTGGACACTCCATAAAAGCTCTGGCCTAACACCTATCGCTGAGCTGACATCTCCACAGCTAAGAAGCCAGCCCCGATCCACGCGAAGCGATAAAGCCACCGACACAACGACAGATGAGCACTGTCCTGACTACTCACGCAGCCAGACCTTACTATCTACACTCAGCGAACTGTCTTCTCATTCCAACACCACGCCTATAGCAACACCACCTGTCTCATTATAAGGCAGCATTACGCTGACACAGTTGCAACCACGTTTCTAATAACGCATGCGCCGCTGGTAAGTGGGTGCGTACAAGGGACGCAAGGATGGAGCTTATGGGCAGGATTCTAGTTGCATCTTATTTTTTCTGAGCGGTTGGATCATATTTTATATAGCACTTAAAGTATTTTATTTTTTTTTGTACTTATCTGCATAAATTTTATTGGGGATGAACCTCCTTCCCGAACTCTCCACCGTGCCATCCGGCTATGAAAGTCCCAATAATGAAAGGACCTGAGATCTCCATGTCCACTGACACACTCTACCAGACATGAGACTCTAGAGACAGCTGTGACATAGCAGGCGAATCAGCGGCACCGAGAAGCTCTTCTTTTTCGAGAGACTCGTTTCAGCTCCGCTCTCGACAGTCGAACTTACTTCATATCAGGAGGACCAAACTCCTTACAGACTGTTCCTTCAGACGAGCTCTCTTTTACAGCGAAACCACGCGACTACAGTCGAGAGACAGATTATATAAGCCGAACTTTATTCTAATAATTATTGATTGTCATTTCTGAAATCACAGACAACACGAGAGAACTCCTCACGGTCATGATTAATCAAGCAAGCTTCTACAGGACTCGACCCACTGCTAGAGAGCACGGAAATAGCTCTATCGCGACCACATTCACTTTAAAGCAACAAGAACAGCTTACTCAACAAGCTGTCCGGCGCATCTCAGTAAAAATCACGAGGACCCCCTCTCCCAGACAGACTTTTATCGCTCTTCCTCTCAGAGCTTTCTTCCTCTTTTCGAGACACCTTCCTTCAGAGCCGAACTCCTCACACGAGCGAGAGCCTCCTAATCTTTTCTGTCGCGGCATCGAGCTAAATTTGACCGATTCTCACACTGGCCGATCGGCTCACGTGTCTCCTGGACACTCAGCACCCAACACCCCCACCTAGCTCTGGATGGAACTATTGGCGTCACCGAGAAGACCGAGGACCTTATTAGCCTCACTACCTCCTCCCTATTCAGCACTCACCCTAAACGCGAGAGCCACACTCCGACGTACGCTTAACTATATCAGGTAAGAGCCGCACATATCCCTTATTAAAAATAATTAGAGAAATTAATATCACGTTCACGAATAGTATATTAATTTAAATCCACATCACAAATTATCAAAGCATAGCCTTTCTTCTATCTTTCTAGCGCTCTAGTTGGCTCATCACAAATAGAAAGGACTCTCGATATACTGTTTTCCTCACACTTCATTCAATCTATCATAGGTCGGAGCGCGATCCCATGGCTCGAGGTGACGGACAAGCACGGCGCGACCCACCTCACATGACGGTAGCATATCATGGCCTCCGTGGAGCAGCACTGGAGCCGGACCGTGTCTGTGACGCTCGCGATCCTATAAGCCTGACAGCTAACAAAATCCATCGTCAGTATAGAGCATGTTGGGTCTCTTCCCTACTTTTGAACATAAATCTGCTACCATCCGACTTTCTAACTCACACGCCGTCGCGTAGCATGAAACCTTACAAATAGAGATAAAAGGAGAACACGGAACAAGAGAGCTTAAGCCTCGCTCTACGGAGCACACTCGGGTCGGCCGGGACTCTTATCTCTGCAAATATGGCAGCCACTACGACCAACAAACTCAATGTCGAACTCCGACCTAGACCTTCTTTCAAAATACTACTGGACTACACCACACAGGACTGAAATAAACTAGATGAGAAGCTCGTGAGAGCGCGGATCTTCACATAGACTAATACCTTCTCATTCAATACTCTATCAAGAGCACATAATCATATGCGCATGCTTATAGCACGTCGCGTTATTCTCGATTTTCGCACAGACAGGAATCATTGATCAAGTACGAAAGGAGAGAGTCTTCCAGTACGGAGACCTATCTCCTTCTCTCTCTCTCTAAGATATCGTAGCGAGTCTTCTTCCGACATGGGACTCTCTTATCACGTATTTGCGTGCGACAGTTCGCCAGGTGAAACGACTAGTAGTCGCACATATTCTGAGTCGGTCCCAAAGCCCAACTACGAGTCCGAGTCGCTCCACCAGTCACTAAGACAACCGTCTGATGCAACGAGTCATGCTGAAAGTATGATTAACAGCAGTTCATTTCTATTCAGGTATCAACTTATATATTAGAGACCTGAGTATCAGATAAGGCACAGGGGCTTTAATAATCCATCTTTGAGATTCCCCGTGACATACATCCACATATGTATAGCTTGTCTCCGATATGTAATGTATTTCTCGCTTACATTCCCCTCATCGCCCATGATAGATCTCTCGTTCTTTTTCGCTCCGACTAGAAAAGTATTCTGTTAGACTGTACACGAGAGAGAAGGACTGTTATCAAAATAGCACCTGTCGCAGTCTCTAGACATAGGAGAACTCGAGAGACACTGGTGAGTCATAACAGTTGGCCTTTTTCACTTTTATGTTCTATTGGTCACTATACTGTCTCTCCATTTCAGTTTCACGTGCAACTTATTTTTATTTATTCACTTATGGCTTCTATCTTGAATATGTTCCCACGTACACGAGCCGGCGCGGACGATGACAGGCCGACACAACCGTCAGCGGCGGTCACTAAATGAGTTCAGATAAGGAATTCCCCATCCCGCTCGCGTACTAAATGCAAGGCCAGGGCGTGCCGAACAGCTTTCCGAGGCACGAGTGCGAATGCACTATTTGGCATCGGCAACGTAGCCCGAAATAACGGATGTTCTCGTTCTTTTCGAGATTTCGCCAGCAGAATTTCCGCGATAAACTCTATGCGAAAGAAAGCAATCAGCGAATGTGCGCGCCTACCGTCGGGACTGCCCACGAATAGCCCCTGAGCAAAACCTACTCCGGAGGGAAAGATTCCGGATAACACTCGTACTACGTTCCACAGAGTTCCCCCTATACCCCTATCGACCCCTCTACGCGCAGCAAGTCGAGCTAGCGAGCAAGAATCGAAGATGAGACTGAGGAAACGAAAATACAGAGAAAGACGAGAGGAGACACGAGCCACGGGAAGCTCAGCGCTCGACTACCATCCAGAGACCGAGGAATGCGATATCCCCTTCATGAGAGAGCGCCTACAGAGATCACTCAGTTCTGATCCCAACTTCTCCGCACTGCTGAGCGAGAAAAAGGGTATCCTCGCAATCAATGGCTTAGTTCACACCTATCGTGCATATGTTCGCGCCAATCTCGATCTTTAAGGGTTTCTGGGGTTGTAACTCTGTCGAGCTCTCCCTTCGACTCTCTGATCTTGTCCACATATCTCTCACAATTAATTCCGCTGACCAAACTTAGGAAATATTGAACTCCCAGCTCGAACGCAGAATCAGTAGTGCGAGGCATAATGTGTAAGTCTGCCAGCGATAAATGCTAGTGGGCTTAATGCAATGTTCGTTATCAGACCTGGAATTTTGTACTTCCTCGTTGCACAACATACGGGTTAGTTTCTATTTAGCTTTGTTCGGTAATTATATGTTTCCTGTTGTAATTGGATAATCGCTATCACTGAGAGAACGAGGCGTGAAATACTGCAACTCCTTCAGCGAGAGCCAATCCGCGCATCTAACAGGAACCCTCGGACCATGGCAAGAGGCCTCGAACAACCACGAATTTTTCATCTGAAAGGAGATTGTAGAGTCGATTCTTATGATTCTCTGCGCTATATAGGTGCAATGTCCGAGCGAGCTTTGATATCATATTTTGAAGCTAGTAATTTATGGAGTTTAAGAAAGCACATCCCCGCGCAGCAGTCTCGAGTTGTGCTATCGAAGAAAGGCGAACACCTATAAACTACATGAAGTCAGATTGTGTCAGCAAGCATCTGACAAACATAATAATTGTAGAGTTAGCTTCTCTAGGTCATTTGGGAATAATATAAGCAAACACACTACAGAGTAATGACGGAATGAGCAGAATTCTGACAGCTATACTGCATCGCGAACCAGCTCACAAAAGTGCATATTCATGAAATATCCTCATCGGAGTAATTAACCAAGTACCTTATTCAGGCCCTACCTAAGAAGCCTCGATCAAGAAGGACGTCACAAATATATGAACAGTACCCAAACCTCTAGAGATACCGTTATCACGGTAACTATCACGACCCACACCCTGCGCAATGCTATCGAATTGTAGATAACTCAGATATTTATCTTCTAACGGGATCTGAGCGATGCTTTAGAGATATCCTAGCGGGCTACAATACGATTGAGAGGAGAACTAGACGGATCGTCCTTCGCTAACACAGCAAAACACACGAGTGTCGACCAAAGTATTGGTCTAATAAGTATGCGATCTCTAGCACATAGCGACGTGCAAGAATCCTTGGGTTAAGCAAGGATTTACATTGAAAGAGTTGCCATACTATGTGCTTGGTGAACTGAAGCTTAACTAAATCTAGACAAAGTAATGCAACTCACGTAGATCGAATTGGAGGACGTATGCTGTGAGAGTAGTGTTACACCACACGCCAAAGTGAGGCTGTTGGCTTAGCGGAATATATCTCCTCTCTAAATACACACGTCCAGTAAGAGATTCTACTAGAAGCCAACTATGGGAAGATAGGCATCAAAAACACTAAGTGTCCATCTAAATGGCCTGGTATTGAAGTGATTCCTATCAGGAGGCTGTTAATCTTACCTATCTGTGCTTGGGTGTTTGGCACATGCACCTATCCCTAGAACTTAGAAGACTGTGCAACAAGATCAGTAAGTACATAACTACAAGGACTAAACCAATCTCAACCCATTGTAAGGGTTGTACCTGACAAATCTCTCCTTTCATCTTATCAGTCCTAGTTTGATTCACTCAGAAAATATTATTTAGCACATTATCCTTTTTGATGCGTCTAATGATGTTACCTTTTAAATCTCACACTAAGCTGCCGGAGGTCATGTGAGCCTTATGGAATAATACAAGTCGTCTGCGCGCGCAATTATGAATCGGCTAATATCTTTGCGCGAATCTTCAATAGTGCATCAATGAATTAAACAAATCACACATTCTTTACCCCACATACATGAAAGTCCTCAGCCAATGAGAGCTTCCAAAGCAATCCTGTGTAGATTTATTAATCCAGGAAGACGTAAGTATCTGTATCCCCGCATATCCTCGGAGACTTCTCTCAATGGCTGTCTTGATAGAATCTCAGCATAAAGATAGAACACTGTAATTCTAAACGCCATCCATCGTTCTTGGGCCTGCTTATTTGTATGTTAGATAGATAAATGAGGACTGTATGGAAGACTTACTAAGTCCCCTAGGCATTTTCTTCCTCAGGCATGAGTGACTGAATGGAGGTAAAAGATGATATCAAGAGATCTTTGAACTGAATTTAGATTTACCGACATTGTATTAAAGGTGATTATGGACTGTGATGCCAATGATAATTGACAGAATGAAGAGCATGTAGGGATATATTTACAGCTTGTAATGAGTTAAGCCCATAGATTGTGGGAATATATGACGACTGACATCATTAGGTATCTAGGAGAACTAGTCTGTTATCAATAGAAACATTTGTTTGTCTTGATGCAATAATATTATTATGATGCAAAATCTATTAGCATGATGAAAAAGAGAGTGAAAATGGAAGAGCTGCATTTCGAGTTTTATAAATCACACTTATAGTGTATGTAAGATGAAAAGATGATGAGGACCTAATCCTATATCGAACACGTGAGACAAGGAGGGTCTCCGAGGAGCCAGACAAGAACCTTCAACCACCATGGCGTAAGGCTAAAGAAATATAATATTCTGTGTACCGAATTGCGCGCAACTCACAACGATAACAGAATCGTCCATCAGGCCTAGCAGAGCTAAAGGATGATCTTCATACGAATTCACAAATAGTACACAGAGACACAGAGATACTATAGATTGACAACCTCGGCCAAAGATAAGATCTCTCCCGAGTGATCGAGTCAACCTAAGCTAGAGATAAGATCTCTCCCGAGCAACCGTGGACAATCTCGACTAGAGATAAGATCTCTCTCGAGCGATCATGACAACCTTGGCCAGAGATAAGAGATCTCTCCTGAGCGACCGAGCGACCATGGAAAACCTCAACTAGAGATAAGATCTCTTCCGAACGATCGAGTCAACCTCAATTAGAGATAAGATCTCTCTCGGACGACCGCAACAACCTCGATCAGAGTCAACCTTGGCTAGAGATAAGATCTCTTTCGAGCGACCGAGTCAACCTCGACCAGAGATAAGATCTCTTTCGAGCGATTGAGTCAACCTCAGCTAGAGATAAGATCTCTCCGAGCGACCGTGACAACCTCGATCAGAGATAAGATCTCTCCCGAGCGACTGAGTCAACATCGACCAAAAGATAAGATCTCTCTCAAGCGACCGTGGACAATCTCGGCTAGAGATAAGATCTCTCCCGAGCGACCGTGACGATCTCGGCCAGAGATAAGATTTGTTCCGAGCGACTGTGGGCAACCTCGGCTAAAGATAAGATCTCTTTCGAGCAATTGAGCCAACCTCGGTCAGAGATAAGATCTCTTCCGAGCTGCGAAGATCCTCGTCCATAGCCCATTAGAAATAGAAGGAGAACCTCACCTTAGACGAGGTGAGGGAAAGGCCCTGACAGCGGCCCTTATGTGCCCCCACAGTCCGTTAGGAACAGGAGGAGAACCTCGTCTTAACGCGAGCAAAGTCGAAGGCCTCATTTACCTTAGACGAGATGGAGGAGAGGCCCTGACAGCGGCCCTTATGTGCCCCCACAGCCTGTTAGGAACAGGAAGAGAATCTCATCCTAATGCGAGCAAAGTCCAAGTCCAAGCTCCAAAATTTATAGGAGATAGGATCTCCATCAACCTCGGTTGAAGATAAGATCTCCTTCGAGCATCCGCATCAACCTCGATTGTGGGAGATAAGATCTCCCTCGAGGTAACCTCGATCAGAGATAAGATCTCTTTCAAGCGACCGTGACAACCTCGGCTAGAGATGAGATCTCTTCCGAGCGATCGAGCTTGCCTCAACTGCTGGTGACAATATCGACCCCGAGGAGCTCAACCTCAGACCTCGACCATAGGAGACGAGACCTACTTCAACCTTGGCGGGAGAGGAGATCTCCCTCGAGCTTCAACTTTAACATCAACTTTGGCTGGAGATGAGATCTCTCCCGAGTTTCAATCTGAAACCAGCATGGAGCTCAGAAGAGGACTTCGGCAGTCTTCTTTTCTACACTCCCTTCGAGTTTCGAACTCGGGAGTGGGGGAAACTATTATTGGGGATAAACCCCGCTCCTGCTGAAGTCCAGTTCGATGCTTAGCTTAATGCAACCGGTAGCCACGGAAGAGCTTCAACGGACGGATCTTGGTCGAACTCCTTCAGCCGATCGAACTCCTTAGCGGTCGAGCTCCTTCGAACTTCCCAATGGTCGGGCCTTAGCCGAACTCCTTCAGTCGGCCGAACTCTTCAACGGTCGAGCTTCAGTCGGGCTCCCATGAGAATCGAAGTCCCTCCGCACTCTTTCAAACCAGACGCCTATGGGAGCCGAACTCCCTCCAAGCTTTCTTCTTCGATCGGAACTTCTTCAGGAGCCGGAACTCCTTCCCAGACATCTCCCTTCTTGCCGATCGGAACTTCCTCAACGGTCCGAGCTCCTTCCGAATTTTTCCAGCGATCGAGCCTTAGCCGTACTCCTCCAATCAGACGTCCTACGGGAGCCAAACTCCTTCCGAAGCTTCCTCTTCAGAAATTCCGAACTCCCTTTAGAATCGATACGTGCCGAAGTCCACCAATCAATGTCCTGCTTTTTCAGAGCCACGGCTATTAAAATTGAATGAACGATCACCATCAGTCTGCCATAGACGACGCGATCGGACGACACATGGCCACCACTACTGGCGACACCATTCTCTCCGTAACCAGCCCCATGCGGCCCATGATCCGTCAGTATGGCTGTCGCCTTAACGACGCCTTTCTTTCCATACCGAACTCCATGCGGCTCCGAGCTATCCGCGGTCGGACGATATGGTCGTCACCATCAATCAAGCTCTGCCTATAAAAAGGATCCTCCAGATAAGCTATAAGCTCTGAGCTTTCCTCTCATTCTCTAAACTCTGCCGAACTCATTCCAGAGCACTCCATTCCTGTTGGTCAGAGCTGACTTGATCGTCGGAGGATTCTACCGGAGCCACCCTTCCAACCGACTCCGGACGAAACTTTATTTTGTAGGTCTTCGGTGGCGATCTTGTTCACCTCCACTCTAATGACTTCGACGACGATCAGATTCTGCGCCAATAGATTTTATAACAGTTATTATACAATCTTACAATACATATTATATTAAAAAAATAAAAAAAAGATAAATTATTTTTTTATGTGAAAGATAATCCATACCCTTATAAGATGGGGTTATAAGATTGGGTCTACCATAAGCTAAGCATTGTTTAGGCTACTATGTGTGCGTATGTTAGATGCGAGTTTTGAGAAATATAATTATTGTAGTGTAAGAGAAGGATATCATTAATTTTATTTTGATTATCAGTCAAAGAAAATTTTAATTTGTATAGGATGAGATCTGTTTTTCTTCGTGAGACATTTTTTGAAGAAAAAAACTATGAAGTCCTATGTCATAGCAATTAGAGGCTAAAATAGATAATATCTCATGTATATGAGAACAAAGACCAATTTATTCGAGCTAGGAGCTTTTGACCATAATAATAATCAACTTCTTATGTAAGAGCAATTTCTCACGGCCTGGCCAATTTGGCAATAATTCAATTGGTGGAATGGTTCGAAATAGTGGCTAACGTTATGACACTTTCACCTTTAGTTTTAGTTTAGATTGCTGATCTAATTTAGTTGAATACACGCAAGCCATATCAATTCCAGAGCTGCACTAAGTCCAAAACTAAATGCCTGAGCTAGTTTCTTGCATGGCATCGCTTCAAAGTCCCATCTTTTCTCGCATAGCAACAATTTAATGAGTTTCTATGACTGGCCTTTCTAGTCAGTTAATTAATAATTTATTTTATAATTTTTTTAAAATATATTTATTCACATTTAGTCTAATTCAATGCATCCATTTTATTAATAAAAAATTAAAAAAAAATATTATTTAAAAAAATTATTATATAATTTATTATATTTGGTATATCTCTGAGTCTAGCTATCATGATAACGGTGTAATTAAGCAACACAAAGCAGGCAAGCCAAACAAACATGAGCCTATGATTCCAAGTCCAACGATGGTTCCCAACCATTGACGACTTGTCCGTCATGCCCTGATCTATAGCCGCCTCGTGCCCTTAGTCACCCCTCATCTTAATTTTTGAATAATATTGATCTGTCTTCCTTGATCTATAGCCGCCTCGTGCCCTTAGTCACTCTCACCTCAACTTCCGAACAATGTTGATTTATCTTCTTCTTCTTCTTTTATATATATATATATATATATATATATATATATTATTATTATTATTATGAGAGGAACAGAGCTCAAAAAAGTTAAAAAAGAAAAAAAAGCTTAAAATAAACTAGCGGCTAAGAAATAAAGTGCTAACAAAATCAACAAAAATAACAGAACGGATAGAAGATGAAGATAGGGACGTTAAAATATTGGTCCGCTTCTTTACAATGCAATATTTCAATGTCTGACGGCGTGGTAGAAATCTCGCCGCTGCAACTCTTCTCGTAAAGCTGCCCGACCGTTCTTTCCCCACCATCCCCTCTCTCTCCTGTTCCACACTCCACGAAACAGTTAATTAGTTACAAATATTTGACTTGTTCTCTACCCCTATTCAAGTCAAGGCCCCCGACAAAGCAAACCGTCTTACCTACTCTCTCCCAACCAGGCGAATCAGTAATACCTTAACTATTTACCAAAATTTAAAAAAATTAGCTAGGTGATGCATGCAAAATCGAGAGGTCCTTCCGACTTTCATTAGATCTCTCGCAAGAATTTAGATTTTTTTTAGTTATAAATTTGATACTAAGAATCTTTTTAGTTATAAATTTGATAGCTATCATATCATTTATTTGTGAGGTAGATGATTTTTATTTATTTTTAGAATATGATTTACGATGATGATCATAAAAGATGATATATCTATTTTTAATAAAAAAATTATGGATTAAATTAAATTCATCATGTCATTTTTTTGAGTCAATTTAATCATAACGTGCCATAAAATTTTATTGATTACATCCATCGATTATTAATTAAATTGATCCAAAAATGACCGTATTGGATTGTTTCATTGATAACGGTACAGTATGCGGTGCAAAAGTCGAAGTTGTTTGCCGTAAGATGATAAGCCACTAAATGGGCCCAGTCCGCATTATGTTGCGTCCCTCGCCACGTCATTTTCTTTGTCATGCATTACCTCTTCCAACATGGAATGCGGCTCCCCTGCTTGGCGGTGTCCCTTTATATGTGGCTCCAATGTCTGCTTCTGGCTCTGAGGTGACTGCTTCGCTTCTTCCGTTAGCTATCAAGGATGCCGAGAAAAGGGATGAGAAGCCTCCTCCCCTCTTACTCCTTCCATTTCCGTCATCATGATGGCCGATCCCCTGCTCCGCCTTCTCCTCAGCAGCAGCAGAGCTCCTCCGCCACCGAGATGGAGGACAAGGTGACGGCCGTGGAGGCCATCATCACCGAGTGGGATCCGGAGGCGTCCTCCTTCGCCAAGATCACCTCCCTCTTCTACGAGGACCGCGCCGAGGCCCGCCGCTTCCTCCTTGCCATCTCCGACCTCCAGCGCGCCATGCTCGATTTCGTCTCCGACAAGGGGAACCTGGTGTCGGGATCGGACACGCTGGTCCGTTCCCAGAGGCTGATGCAAGCCGCCATGCGCCGCCTCGAGAAAGAGTTCTACCAGATCCTCTCCGCCAACCGCGACCGCCTCGACCCGGAGTCCGTTTCCGCCCGCTCGTCGCGATCCAGCGTCTCCGACGCCGAAGACGACGCCGGCGGGTCACTGGAGGATGAGATCCGTGCCGCCGGCGAATCCATCGGCGAGGTTGAGCTTGCCGCCACCGTTGCCATGGCCGACCTCCATGCAATCGCTCAGACCATGATCTCGGCCGGCTACGGCAAGGAATGCTTCCGGATCTACAAGATCCTCCGCAAGTCCATCATCGACGAGTGCCTCTATCGCCTAGGTTTCGAGAAGCTTAGCGCGTCCCAAATCCAGAAGCTGGACTGGGAGTCGCTCGACTCAAAAATCCAAACCTGGCTCGGCGCGTCCCGGGTCGCCGTGAAGACGCTCTTCTGTGGTGAGCGTATACTCTTGGACCAGGTCTTCGCCGGGTCGGATGCCATCCGGGAGGCATGCTTCGCGGACATCGCTAAAGACGCCGCCGTCCAATTCCTCGGCTTTCCCGAATTGGTGGCAAAATCGAAGCGGTCGCCGGAGAAGATGTTCCGGATATTGGAGCTCCACGACGCAATCGCCGAGCTCTGGCCGGAGATTGAGCCCGTCTTTTCTTTCGAATCCACCGCGGCGGTTCCAACTCAGACGCTGAATTCGCTGGTCAAGCTCGGCGACGCGGCCCGGGCCACCATCGCCGACTTCGAGGCGGCGCTGCAGAAGGACAACTCCAAATCGCTGATCCGCGGTGGTGGGATCCATCCGTTGACCCGCAAATCTATGGACTTCGTCGCCTTGCTTGCTGACTACGACGCCGCTCTGTCGGACATCTTCGCCGACTTCCCTGTACACGTCCCGTCCTCACTTCCGGAATTTTTCTTCGACACGTCGCAGGCGTCGGCACCGCCGTCGCCGGCTCCCTCCTCCGCCGCCTCCACCTCCAATTACGAGGAGAACCCCGGGTATCCGGTCGCCGTCCGGCTCGCACGGCTTATTCTTGTACTCCTCTGCAAGCTTGACGACAAGGCCGGGCTCTACCGGGAGGTGTCGCTATCCTATCTCTTCCTCGCCAACAATCTTCAGTACATAGTGAACAAGGTTCGGGGGAGTACTCGACTGAGCCACCTTCTGGGAGAGGAGTGGGCAGCGCGGCACGCGGCGAAGGCGAGGCAGTACGCTTCCAACTTCGAGCGGCTGGGTTGGAGCAAGATCGCGGCGGCGATCCCGGCGGGGGAGGTGGGGCAGGCGGAGATGCGGGAGCGGCTGCGGGCCTTCAACGCGGGGCTGGAGGAGGCTTGCCGGAACCAGGCGGAGTGGGTCGTAGCGGACGCTGGGATGAGGGAGGAGGTACGGGCGGCGGTCCGGGGGATGATCGTGCCAGCATACCGGGGGTTCTACGAGAAGTGCCGGGCGGTGCTCGGCGACTCGGCGGTGGTGTGGTTCTCGCCGGAGGACGTGAGGAACCGCTTGTCGGAGCTTTTCTCCTGCTCGGACGGTTCGGACTCCGGTTCGGAGTCCTATACCGGTTTCCGAACCGGATCTGGCTCCGTTTCCGGCGGGTCGAAGTCGTCCTCGCGGTCCTCGCGACATTGAATCCAGTTCTGTATTTAGTTCTCGTTAATCCACTCGGTCGTTTGTCTTTCCGCTGCTAGCATCTTCTTACTGTTCACAAACTATACGTTAGTGCAACTTGTGAATTGTTGCTTAATAACTCATCGTTTTCGTTCATAAATTTACAAGTTAATCTACTCAAAATTCATATACGAATCTCTGTGAGTTTTTTCCCTAATTCTGCTTAAAAGGCTCGCCAGTTCAAACATCCTACTTTGTAATTTAATGGATTCCAGTAAGATTTGAAGCACTTAGTTTGTCTTCTTTGCCTGGGAACGTTTGGACGGGGAAGACGGAAGGAACAGAACTCTCCATTTTTTTTTTTTCAAAAAAAATAAAATCTGAAAGTGATTGGGACACGGGAAAGGGAAAAAAAAGGGCATTCAAAAGAAAATGATAGTTGGATTTTTCAAAACGGTGTTACATTTTCAACTAAAGATTTGCAGGTATCATTGAAGAGACTTGTTGGTACAAAATTTAATTATCACCGGATCGAGCTGAAATAATGAAGGATAAGATCATCATCGATGACCTATAAAATAAAATTCTATATGGAGTCGATGATGGTGGCTCTGGCAGGATCCTTCGATAATCAAATCAGCTCTTCTGGCCAATAGAAATGAAGTACTCAGAAATGAGTTCGATAGAGTTTTGAGAAGAAGAAGAGAGCTTAGAAAAAATATATCTGATGGATTTTTTTTTATAGGCAGAGCTTGATTAATGATAACGGTTATACCATTTGGTAGCGAGTCGCTCGAGGTCTGATGGGATTTGGTATGGAGAGGAAGGCATCATCAGACTGATAGTGACAGCCATACAATCTAGTAGCGGGCCGCTTGAGGTCTGATGGAGTCTGTCATAAAGAAGAGCATCATCTGTAGCAGACTGATGGCGATCATTTATCGAGATTTAATAGCTGTAGCTCGGAGAAAGCATGCGTTGGTCGGTGAAGGACTTCGTCATACATCAGTTTCAGTAAAGTTAGGACTCCTAAAGAAAATATGTCTGGAGAGAATCATTCGGGAGAAGTTCGATCGAAGGAGATGTTCGAAAGAAATTTGGCCCATGGAGAAGTTCGACCGAAGAAGTTCGAAAAGAGTTCGGCCCCTGAAGGAATTTGACCGAAGAAGAAGTCTGGAAGGAGTTTGGCTCCTTAGGAGTCCGACTGAAGGAGAGAATCGAAGAGAGTTCATCTTCCATAGGAGTCCGATTGAAGGAGATAACCGAAGGAAGTTCGGCTCTCATGGAAGTCGACTGGAGGAGTGCGGAGGGAGTTTGGCTCTTATGGACATCCGATTGGAGGAGTGTGGAGGAAGTTCAGCTCCCGTGGGTGTTCGATTGGAGGAGTATGGAGGAAGTTTGGCTTTTATACGAGTCCGACTAGAACTTGACCGCTGAAAAGTTCGATCGGTTGAAGGGATTCGGCTAAGTCTCGATCGTTGGGGTGTTCGAAAGGAGCTCGACCGCTAAGAAGTTCGGTCGACTGAAGGAGCTCGACTAAGGCTCATCCGCTAAAGCTCTTCCATGACTACTGATTGTATTAGGCTGAGCATCAGACTGAACTTCGGTGAGAGTGAAGTTTATCCCCAACAATAGTCCCTCCACTTCCGAATTTGAAATTCAAAGGAAGGGAGTACCAAAATAGGTGACTGCCAAAGTCCTTTTTCGGACTCTGCATTCATTGAAGTTGAAGTTCGAGAGAGATCTTATCTTCAGCCAAAGTTGACATTGAAGTTGAGGCTTGAGGGATCCCATCTCCAGCCGAGGTCCAGAAAGATCTTGTCTTTTGCTGACATTGTGGTTGAAGCTCGAAGGAGATCCTGTCTCCAACCGAGGTTGAAGTTAAACTTGAGGCTCGGGGGAGATCTTATCACCAATCGAAGTTGAAGTTGAGGCTCGAAGGAGATCTTATCTTCAGCCGAGGTTGAAGCGGAAGTTGAGGCTCGGAGGATATCTCATCTTCAATCGAGGTTGAAGTTGAGCTTAGGGGAGATCTTATCTCCAGCGGCCGAGGTTGAAGGTTGAGCTCGAGGAAGGTCTTATCTCCAGCAGCCGAGGTTGAAGGTTGAGCTCGGGGGAGATCTTATTTATCTCCAATAGTCGAAGTTGAAAGTTGGACTCAGGGAGGTCTTATCTCCAGTAGCCGAGGTTGAAGAAGATCTTATCTTTTATAGAAGCTCAGGAGAGATCTTATCTTCAGCAGTCGAGATTGATCGGGGGAGGTCTTATCTCTAGCAATCGAGGTTGAAGGTTGAGCTCGAGGAAGATCTTATCTCCAGCAGCCGAGGTTGAAGGTTGGGCTCGGAGGAGGTCTTATCTCCAGCAGTCGAGGTTGAAGGAGATCTTATCTTTTGTAGGAGCTCGAAGGAGATTTTATCTTCAGTAGCCTAGGTTGACTCGATCACTCGGGAGAGATCTTATCTCTAGCCGAGATTGACTTAGACGCTCGGGAGAGATCTTATCTCCGACAGCCAAGGTTGAAGGTAAAGCTCGGGGGAGATCTTATCTCTAGAAGCCGAGGTTGAAGGTTGGACTTAGGGGGGATCTTATCTCCAGCAGCCGAGATTGATGGTTGAGCTCGAGGGAGATCTTATCTCCAGCAGTCGAGGTTGAAGGAGATCTTATCTTCCGTAGCCGAAGTTGGCTCGGTCGTTCGGGAGAGATCATATCTCTGGCCGAAGTTGACTTTCGCTCGGGAGAGATCTTATCTCTGGTCGAGGTTGAAGCTCGAAGGAGATCTTATCTTCTACAGCCGAGGTTAGCTTGATCGCTCGGGAGAGATATTATCTCCGATCGAGGTTGACTCTCGCTCGGGAGAGATCTTATCTCTGGCCAAGGTTGAAACTCGAGGAAGATCTTATCTCCTGCAGCTGAAGTTAAAGCTCGGGGGAGATCTTATCTCCTACAGCTGAGGCTAAAGCTCGGAGGAAATCTTATCTCCTATAGCCGAGGTTGGCTTGGTCACTCAGGAGAGATCTTATCTCTGATCGAGGTTGACTCTCGCTCGGGAGAGATCTTATCTCTGGTCGAGGTTGAAGCTTGGAGGAGATCTTATCCCTTGCAGTTGAGGTTAAAGCTCGGGGGAGATCTTATCTCCTACTGCCTAGGCTAAAGCTTGGGGGAGATCTTATCTCCTACAAGAGAGATCTCATCTCTGACCGAGGTTGAAGCTTGGGGAAGATTTTATCTCCTACAGCCGAGGTTAAAGCTTGGAGGAGATCTTATCTCCTGCAGTCGAGGTTAAAACTTGGAGGAGATCTTATCTCCTACAGTCGAGGTTGGCTCGGTTACTCGGAAGAGATCTTATCTCTGACCGAGGTTAACTCTCGCTCGGAAGAGATCTTATCTCTGACCGAGGTTGAAGCTTGGGGGAGATCTTATCTCCTGCAGTCGAGGTTGACTCGGGAGAGATCTTATCTCCTACAGTCGAGGTTAAAGCTTGGGGAAGATCTTATCTCCTGCAGTCGAGGTTGACTCGAGGGAGATCTTATCTCCTACAGCCAAGATTGAAGGAGATCTTATCTCTTATTGATGTAGATTTTGAAATTCGATCTTCGACTTTGCTCACGTTAGGACAAGGTTCTCCTCCTATTCCTAACGGACTGTGGGGGCACATAAGGACCGGTGTCAGGGCCTCTCCTTCATCTCATCTAAAATGAACGAGGCCTTCGACTTTGCTCACGTTAGGATGAAGTTCTCCTCCTATTTTTAATGGACTGTGGGGGCATATAAGGACTATTGTCAGGGCCTCTACCTCCATCTCGGAACGAGGCCTTCGACTTTGCTCACGTTAGGATAAGGTTCTCCTCCTATTCCTAATAGGCTGTGGGGACACATAAGGACCGTTGTCAAGACCTCTCCCTCCATCTCATCTAAAATGAATGAGATCTTTAACTTTGCTCACGTTAGGACACGGTTCTCCTCCTATTCCTAACGGACTGTGGGGGCACATAAGGGCCATTGTCAGGACCTCTATCCCATCTCGTCTAAAATGAACGAGACCTTCGACTTGCTCATGTTAGAATGAGGTTCTCCTCTTGTTCCTAACATGGCTACCATTGATTGCTTCTTCCCTATCGTCAGATAGTCTTTGTACTGAGAAACGATAATATTGAAATAGAAGAATTTTATTTAAGTAAAATTACCGACAGTACATTCTTAGACTCTCTGAGTCTCATCATCGGAGGAGCATTGTTCCTCCGAGCTTCTTCTGACGATAAGTTTCAAGTCGGATGACCTCTTCTGTTTCATATGGGCCTTCCTAATTCGGAGCAAGTTTTTCCTGGTTCTGAGACTGAGAGATGGTGGCTCAATGAAGTATGAAATCCCTCCAAAGATAGCATTAATGATGCCGAGCGATGGTCGATCTCCTTGTTGTTCCTTCCTCATTGGTGGTTCTGACCGTGGTATCACCATTAGCTTACTTCGGACTGACGTCTGTGGAGCATTGAGGAGGGTATAGTTGTGAAACCTGAAAAGAGAACTTCTTCGCATCCTTCTGTCGGAGCTTCCTTGATGATGAGCTCGAGAAGGAGTTCAGACTTGCTTGCGGATGGGGGAGGGCTCGTGAGCATGGCCGAGCTTCATTCAGCCCTCTTGTGAAACCTCCTGGAGGAGAACTTCGTTTTCTTTTATTGGAGCTTCTCTAATGATGAGCTTGAGGGGGAGTTCGGCCTTGCTCTGCTCGGGGGGAGTCCATAAGCATGACTGAACTTCATTTTGCCCTCCTGTGAAACTTCTTAGGGGGAGAACTTCGAGTCCCTCTGTCGGGGCTTCCTCGATAACGAACTCGAGGAGTTCGGACTCGCTTGCACTCGGGGGGAGTCTGCGAGTGTGGCCGAACTTCTCTCGACCCTCTATTGGTGATGGGTCTATCACACTCATCCGCCCGTCACTCTCCTACGACTTCTTCATCTTTCAATTTGAAGGCTTCTTCCGCACGGACATATCCCTCGACCCGAGCAAGCAGATCGACAAAGTTTCTATAGTACTTATTATTCAGGAAAAATAGCAAATCATTCTTCTGAAGACCGTCCTTAAGTGTGGCTATTGCAACAGATTGATCCAAGTTTCGGACCTTCAACACGGCAACATTAAATCGGATAACATAAGTTCGGATAAATTCTCCCACCTTCTGCTTGATATTCATCAAAAAATCCAAACCTTGGTGCGGACGCTAGCTACTGATGAAGTGGGCCGCAAACTGATGGCTCATCTGATCAAAAAAAAAAATCATACCTAGCTTCAATGCCAAGTACCAATTTTTTGCTGCTCCTTCAAGGTAGATGAAAAAGCTCGGCATAATATGGCATCCAGTGCACCATGGAGTAGCATCATGGTTCGGAAGATCTTCAAATGATCGATTGGATTAGTGGTTCCATCATAACTTTCAAATTGAGGGAGTTTGAAGTTCGGCGAAATCGGCTCTTACATAATTCGAAAAGAGAAAGGGAGATCGATGCAGACGTCGTCATAACAAGCCGGGGCGACATGGTGGAGTTCCTTAATCCATCGGTCTATCTCCCATAGTCTGTGATCGAGGGTGTTGTCTTGATTGCAGATCTTGGAGAGCTTCCAGCTACAAATGGGGAAGGTCTCCTCCAGAGGAGAACCATGATTCGAATACGGATCCTCTGCTCTCTATTTTTTCTTCCCAGGAGTGATGGATATGCTAGTCCGAGTACTCTTCCTTAGGGCCGATTTCTGATATCCTGATAACGGATTTTCTGATGGAGTCACCGTCGGGGGCTGCTGCATAGCCTGCGCCATCTCGGTAAGACCCTGAATCCACTGCATCAGCAGGTTAAACTGCTCCAAATCTACCATGATCGTCGATAGAGGTGGAGGTTGGAATGCTGGCGATGGAGCAGGAATAGATGGATCTGGCCCAAATCTGACGGCAGAAGCGATAGATCTCTGGATGGTTGCCTTCTTTTGAGGCATTTTTTGAAATTGAGGAAGAGGATGGAGATGAACCTTAGAGAAGGAGGTTGGTAGGGTCAGCTGAGTACTTCTTTAAGAACAAGGGTACCTTAGAGATAGAGATCCTTCTTCTAACGTCAATTCTGTTGGTGCAGAATTTGGTTGTCATCGGATCGAGCTGAAGTGGAAGAGGATAAGGTCGCCGTCGGTGATCTACAAAATAAAGTCCTATCCGGAGTCGATGATGGTGGCTCCGGTAGGATCCTCCGACGATCAAGTCAGCTCTTCTGGCCAACAGAAATAGAGTGCTCGAGAATGAGTTCGACAGAATTTTGAAAAGGAGAAGAGAGCTTAGAGAAAATATATCTGGAGAGTTCCTTTTTATAAGCGGAGCTTGATTGATGGTGACGGCCATATCATCTAGTAGCAGGCCACTCGAGGTCTGGTGGGGTTGAGTACGAAGAGAAAGGCATCATCAGGCTAATAGTGACAGCTATACCGTCCGATAGTAGGACACTCGAGGTCTGATGGGGTCTATCACAGAGGGGGGTGCCATCTGTAGCAGACTGATGGTGACCGTTCGTAGAGACTTGATAGCCGTAGCTCGGAGGAAGCATGCATTGGTCGGTGAAGGACTTCATCATACATCAGTTTCAATGAAGTTCGAACTCCTAAAGAAAATATGTCTGGAGGGGATCATTCGGAAGGAGTTCGACTGAAGGAGATATCCGAAAGGAGTTCGATTTCTGAAGAAGTTTGGCCCCTAGAGGAGTTCAACCGAAGGAGAAGTTCGGAAGGAGTTTGGCTCCTTAGGAGTCCGACTGAAGGAGAGAATTGGAGGGAGTTCGACTTTCGTAGGAGTCCAATTGAAGGAGAGAATCGGAGGGAGTTCGACTCTCGTGGGTGTCCGACTGGAGGAGTGCGGAGGGAGTTTGGCTCCCATGGGCATCCGACTGGAGGAGTGCAGAGAAAGTTTGGCTCCCGTATGAGTCCGACTGAAGCTTGGCCATTGAGAAGTTCGGTCGGTTAAAGGGATTCGGCTAAGAATCGACCGTTGAAAAGTTCGGAAGGAGCTCGACCGTTAAGGAATTCGGTCGGCTGAAGGAGCTTGGCTAAGGCTCGTCCGTTGAAATTCTTCCGTGACTACTGGTTGCATTAGGCTGAGCATCAGACTGAACTTCGACGAGTGCAAAATTTATCTCCAATAAGACTAACATCCTCAAAAGCATAGAATTTTTTTTGTTATAGATTTAGACTATTCTAGCATAATAGAATGCATGGTGTAAATGAGTTTTCTACGAGCTGTAATGTTGCAAATTATTTTCTTCCCTTACATAGGAATACTTTTAAACAATGGACGACAATATTAAGATTCATGATTCATTATTAAGTGCCAATCTAATTAAAATTCTATTTTTAGTTGAACACTAGTTTTAATAATTTTAAGATTCTATTAGTAATATTATTTTATTTAATTATTTTATTTAATAAATTATTAGAATTTATATTTTAATATATTTTTAATTTTTAAGTTAAGATATGAATCAAACTTCTATCCATATGGTGCTTTATTTAAAAAGACTTTTGGCGTCTCCTTTGTGCGGAAAATGGTGAAAAACTTGTATGAAAGGTTATAAAAAGAAGAAAGAGAAAAAAGATTATATATATATATAGAGAGAGAGAGAGAGACGTTAGCATTTTTATGAGATTTTGATTTTTATTTTTTTTAAATAAATTTATTTTTTTTAAAAAATTTTCTTGTTAGCCTCTATAAATATTTTTTTTTTATTTGGTGTTGTTTTGGAACTTGACTAATATGATTGCTCTATTCCAGTACCAATCTATAGATGATTTATGGACTTATTAAATTATAATATTTAAGTGCTTTATCAAAATTAGCTCCATAGCAAATAAAGCTGGTGTTGTTATAGTTAACCCATGACAAAAAGAACTCAAGAAGATGGTGTTGTTGATCTTGCACTAATCTCTGCGGACCACCTGCTTAAAATTTTGCGGCACTATCATACGAAAGGTGCTTTTCTATCTCTAATACCAAGTTTTTAATAAAAGTCTCAGTAGAAAAGTGGATTCAACTTTATTCAATCATCGTCAATCATAAGCCATCCCCCTCTTTTTCTTTTTACTGAAAGCTTCCAGTTATATCTTTTACATAAACAAAAATGATTGATGCTTGGATCGTATCCTATCGAGATCTCTATTTTATTCACCTATCTACGTAGATTTCAAAAAAACTATTGCATCTTCCGATATTGGATTCGCGAGAAAGAAAGTGAAATTTTCTTCCATCCTAAAGATACAACCCCTATCCCTTGGGTGGGAATTTGGTTTCTAATGAGCCAGGTAAAGTTTGTTGCGGTGTTTGGATGGTGCCGTCCGCACGTGCATGCGCGTGCTCGTTAGTGAACGGTGCGTTTGTGTGTATTCATTTGGGTGCTTCTGTGTGGTTACTCACACTAAACTATGTGGATGAGAGGACTTTCATTGATTGAGGGTGGTGTCCCAAAGTCTAGACATTGAAAATAGACCAATTTGGGATATCAAACATGACAGCATGGTAAATGGATTACTAAAATGTCCTAATAAGTGCTTTCATCATCTTCTCCTTTTTAAATTATAAAAAAAGATTCAATAAATACATCCTTCATATACACTCAAATACTCAATATCATAGATGTTTAGTAAACGAAAAATTATTAAATGTATCAGATCCAATATAAATATAGAATATAAAATTATTATAGATTGATTTATTTTATATAAAATTATTAAAAAAAAATATTTTATTTTAGTTTATGATGGATTTGATTCATCTAATAAATTTATTTATTAGAGGGCATAGAAGCTCTGGTAGGGGAAGATGGGGAGTGTAGGTGCTGTCAGGTGAAATACGGAGATGAGAGAAGCTTACAAGAAATTCGAATGATGACATACGGAAAAATTAAAATTAAAATTAAATAATAAAAACCAAAAAAATGGCATGGCAACCATCACAACGGCCTCCGTGCATGCATCAGGTGCAATTGGATTGCGTAATCCTATGATGGATAACATGCCACCCTACCCTTTGTGTTTCAAGGATTTTTGATTGTGCGCTATCCACCACGCCGGGATTTGCTCTGGTGGTGCATGCAATAATTTCTCCCCCGATGAGCATGGAGGACCGGTTCCGTTGATAGATAATATTTAATAAATACATAATGCAACCTGCGAAGGTTAAAATATTATTTATTTAGAATTTAATATAAAATATTATTTAAAAAAATAAAATAAAATAAAAAAATAATTAATTATATGGATTAGTTCAAAAATTTATCTTCATGCAACATGCAAAATTTTACTATAAAAAAATATATATAAAAAAAAATTACTCACTCTCAACTCAAATATACAAACCTCTCAATAAAAGTTATTCTTATCAAACTCTCTCTCGAAGATCTTCTCTTCCGTTGCCTAGCTGTCTGCTCGAAGCTTCTGACTCTTGTTATTCGCTGGCGTCCTCTATCTGCTCTCTGTCACGTTTCAGGATCTCTTTAAGCCATTGTCAAGCCACACACATGTTCATGGACTACTCTAGGCCTTTTAAAGGCATCAGTTCGATCCAAGATCGAAATTGGATGCAATTCAAAGTCAATAAAGGACCCAGGCCGTTAGATCATGGTCACAACCCTCCGTGGCCGCTAGATCGTATAAAAACATGAAAGAATTTCTATAGACCACGAAAAAGGACCCGTGGACTGCAAAAAAACCCCGAACACAGTCGTCACGAGACCACCTGGGCCCAAGATGCGCCCACGCGTGCGCCCGCCTAGGCCTGAGCCATGCTAGAATGCATCCGCACACTCGCGCGCTGGGCCATGCAAGGCCAGGCCCGCGCCCACGCGCTCGGCCTGCACCAAGCCTAGTCACCTGCTAGCCATGGGCCCCACTCCAGCGATTCCTCCAACGCTCCTTCGCACGTATCTTCACCATTTGGTCTCTGATTGGGGTGTTCTTGAGCTTGTTGGACTCCGTTCGTTGTCCTGAACCTTGCTGTGAGCTTAATATGAAAGAATTTGAGATATTTTTCTCAATAATCTTCATCTCAATTCAATATTTAATTTTTACCTATCCGAAAGTTCGTCTAGAGCCCCATGCCCTGGAGCAATTGCCTGCTGATTATGGATGGACAAACGTGGAAGTCGAGTCAGACTACTTGATCCCACCTCCATCGACTACTGTGATCCTTCTGACCTGAGACTTGCTCGGGATAATCTTCTGCAGTAATAGAAACTTCATCTTGCGACGTCGTATGTCGTCATCTCGAGTCTCTCATCCCATGCCCGATTCATCTCCATCTGAAGCTTCACTTCGCACTAGGCTTTCTATCATGAGGTAATATCCTCCATACTTTCTTCCTCTTATTACCACTCCACTACCGCGCATGACCTTCAGAATTCCTCCATCAACTTTCCATCTGAAGCCAGTCGAATTCAGTCTGCTCAGTGAGATTAGATTCTTTTTAAAGCGAGGTATGTATCGGACCTTACTTGCTTCTTTACTGTTCCATCATGGAGCTTCATGCTGACCATCCCGCTATCCTTGATCTCACAGTTAGATTCGTCTGGTAGGAATACAGTGCCCTCACTAATCTTTAGGTAGTCAAACATCTCCTCTCTGCAATATACATGATGGGAACAAGCATGATTCATAATCCACTGGGAGAAAGAAGTAGATACCTTATCAGTAACTAGAAAGACATCATCACTGTCTTCTGTATCGCTCCTGGCCATCACCATAGTAGCCCTCATCCGATCCTTGAGTTATGGGCAATCCTTAACTCGATGCTCCAACTTATCTCACCTATAGCATTTGATCTTACTTTGGTCCCTCATCTTGGACCTATATCGTTCTCTTTGCGATCCTCTACCGCTCTGTTTACTGCCTCCTGCTCCTTCAAAAACCATCAAAGTTGAGCTACCGTCATTTGAGCTTGAAGCTAGGTTCTCCCTCCTAAGAACCTCATTTTGGAGTATCACTGGAGTAACTTCATTCATCTTGATGGTACTATTTCCCATAAAAAGAGCAGTTACCAAGAACTCATACGAAAGGAGGAGCGATGCTAGCATGACCAACGTCTTGATCTTCTCCTTAATTTTTTCACCAATGTTGAGAAGGTCAGTGAGGATCTTCTGAAAATGGGATAGATACTCCTGCACGCTTTGGCCTTCTTTCATCCGCAACTGGTAGAACTGCCTTCAAAGAAATAGCATATTAGTGAGCGACTTCGTCATGTACAACTCCTCGAGCTTCGATCACAGTGCTGTCGGAGAAGTTTCGCCAAGTACATTGATCACCACATCATCAAATAGATATAAGCGGATTGTACTCACCATCTACATCTGGATCCACTTTCAATTCTTCACCACCATGGTGGCTGACATCTCGTCGTACAAGAAAGCATCAATAAACCCATATTGAATGAGAACATTCTTTATCCTTGCTTGCCATAAGGAGAAATTATCCTTTCCATCAAATCTATTGATCTCCATCTTGATTACACTTTTCTTCTCTATATTCTTTAATCTCTATCACCACTGCTGCAATCTGCGCTTTGGTACCATCTAGCTTTGATACCAATTTATTGAGATATCAGCTACTTTGATACTTGTTAAGGATCTAATACCGAGATATTATGGCAGGAAGAAAAATAAAATAAGAAAGCAATCAAGTATATAAATCTGCCCAAAGGCTCATCTCCATGGGGCATGTAAAACTTTACTATGAAAATAGAAGAGATACAAAAGGAGATTATCCACTCTCAACTCACGTATATAATTTTCTCAATAAGAAGTTATTCTTACCAAACTCTCTTTTGGAGATCTACTAAAATAACCGCGGTTCGATACCTAGCTGTTTACTCGAAGCTCCTACTCTTGCTGTCTGTTGGCACTCTTTCTTTGCTCTCTGTCGCATTTTAGGACCTTTTTAAGCCACTTTCAAGCTACATCCACGTTCATGGACTGCTCTAGATCTTTTAAAGACCTCGGTCCGATCCCAGATCGGAATCCAAGTCTAATTCAAAATCAATAAAGGACTGCAGCCGTTAGATCGCGATCATAGCCCTCTGTAGTCGCTGGATCGTGTAAAAACGCGAAAGAATTCATGTAGATCCTGAAAAAGGACCCGGTCCATGCTTTTTGGTGCGTGGATCATGAAAAAACCCAGAACACAGCCGTCGCTAGGCCACCTGGCCCAGGCTGCACTCGCCCGCCGGCACTGGGCCGTGCAGGGCTAGGCCTGGGCCTGGTCACTTGCTAGCCATGAGCCCTACTTCAGCGATCCCTCTAATGTTTCTTCGTGCATCTTCATCATCTGATCTCTAATCGGGGTATTCTTAGACTCGTTGGACTTCGTTCGTTATTCTATACCTTACTATAAACTTAATATGAAAGAATTCGAGATATTTTTCTCAACAATGATATATGGACTCGTACACCTAAGCCACATGCTCCAAGTAACTCAAGTAACAGCAGTAACATGAAAAATAATGACGTAGACTCGGTTTAACAGCTCAAATGTAGACCGGAGTGATGGTATCTCACCACATGTTCACGGATAAAATAATTAAAAAGATAACTAAACAGAGTGGTGACCGTTCCATCTCCATCTCCATAAAGAAATAGGTCACCTTCGGACCTAATCCATCCAGATGTGACCTTTTCTTCATGTGATCTCTGGTGCACCAACAACCATGATCAAAATTTGAAATACTTATATGATGACGGTTGGATTTGTAACGCCCTACTTCAATTGATCTTTCCCTTGTTGTGAAATGTAGTGATAAGAAGATTGGTGGTGTTGCTGATTTTTTCAATTCAACATTGATGACCCGGAAGATTAAGATGCCATCAGGAAGAGGATTAGCTTGTTTGAAAGATGAATGATAAAGATACTTTCTCCTTCACAAAGAGAGTCAGATGCAGGTTTGCGGCCTCTCTTTGGAACTTTTTGTGCCTCTAAAATTTGAAATGTTTTCGTATGGCCATGCTGGAAGAAGAAACTGAATACTAGATATTTGCTTGCTATGAAACCTAGATAGAATCCAGGTGGATGTGCTTTATGCAACCGGGCGCTGGAGACGGTTGATCATCTCTTCTCGAACCGTGATTTCTTCTTCTTTATAATCGGAAAGAATATTTACTCCTCACTATGGCTTCTGCAACCATTGCCTTGTGACGCAGTGAATAAAAGTAAAAATTCATATAAAATAAAATATTTTAAGATATCAAGAGAAAATTCTAAATTATGATTAGAAAAATAATTTTGAGACTTTTTTTAATAAGTACTAAATAAGTATAGAACAAAGCTAATTATAGTATTTCAACCCTAACAAGGATAGTTTCATAAATAGTAAAATATTTAAAATAACATAATTATATTTAAATAAAATTAATAATATAAATAAAAATTAAATAAAAACTAAAAATATGAATTGAACCTAAAGATGGGCACTCCAACATAAAATGGCGCCAAAACTCACCAAAATGATGGAATTTAGACCGATAAATTGGAGTGAATGGATAAGCCTATTTATGATCATAGAGCTCGAAATGAGATTTCTGTTGACATATTCTGGACTCTGTAATCCTTCCTGGATCAAAAGTTATGGTCATTTAAAGTTTAGATCCCATTTTGATGCTCCAGTTCATTCATTGGGGCTTCCATTGCTTTCTATGTTCCATCTGACCTAAGTACTCTTCAGCTAGACTATTCATGTCCTTCTTCAAATTTCTGTGTTGATTGGAGGAAGAAGGAATTTTTCAAAATAGCTTAGGAGCCATTTGGTTGGAAGTAATCTAGTATGAAAAAATGATTTCCATCCTAAATTATCATGGTTGGTATGAAAAGTAGAAGAAAGAGATGGTAAAAAAATTAGTGAGCTCCATGCTTATTTTTCAGAGAGATGATAAAATAAATACCATGGAGGGATTGATATTTGAAAAATTTTCAAATGATGGTAATTCATGTTTGACAAAAATATCCCTAATAAAATTACATATATAATCATTGGCTTTATTTTAATTTTTTTTAAATTTTATTTAATATTTTTTTTATAAAAAAATTAAGATGAAGATGATATTATGCAAAGGATTATGTGATTATAGTCATTATATAAAAATTAATTGAAGATAATAATATTATTTTAATAATAAAAAATTATTTTATATTGAAAAATATATTTATAAATTTTATCATATTTTCATGTAGAATTATCTTCAATCAAATATAATAATTTTTTTTGGGTATTATTTTTTAAAGTAATTTTTTTGATCAACCAAATATAGTAAATTTTTTTTTATAATTAATTTTTATAGATAAATAATTTTTATGATAGATTATTTCTGACATACCATAATCAAATGAATTCTTAGATTTTCATGCTTCATGCAGCTCATGTTGGGAGGAGAATAATTTGAGAATCATTCTCCAAAGACAATCTTTAGCCAATGTGATCGGGTGGTTGATCACCGATGATCTTTCAAGTTTTTATCTCTGCAAGCAAGTGCTGTAATTTTAATATTTTTTTTTTATTCTTCCATCTTTAATAATAGAATTTGGGTGGCTGCCTTTTAGCCTCCATTAACATAAAAAACGGACCGTATTACTTGTTTGAACATCAGAAATAAAACATTCGCACTGCTAGATTACTCAATGATCTCATCCTTATAAAATGCTATGGGAGTCCTAAGACTATATTGGTACTGTGAGCATGTGATCTTGGAGCTAAAAGTCAGATCCTTGGTACAAAGGATCTAATAAAAGTAGGCATTCGTAATTGTTGCCGTGACGCATCGCTGGCTTCAATGCAACATCATCTCAATCACTAAATTTTCGTAATTGTTGCCGTGACGCATCGCTGGCTTCAATGCAACATCCACCCTCCTGAAGTCATCTCAATCACTAAATTTTCGTAATTGTTGTCGTGACCCATCGCTGGCTTCAATGCAGCATCCACCCTCCTGAAGTCATCTCAATCACTAAATACAAATTTAAACAAAACATTGTGTAAACTTGTTTGGAAAAGACCATTTCAGATGAAGAAACATTGCTAAAGACGTGCTAATTCTCTCTAAACAGAAAGCCTACCTTTGCAGACTTGTATTTAAAAACCATATTTATCTGTCCTACTTCATATATATATATATATATATTGCATAGAGATAATCTGTAATGTGGCTTCAAAGAATAAATTACATGCAGGAGATTTGATTGAAATATCAATATTGGATGTACCCTTTGTAGAGCTAATTTGGAGCCTACAAATTTTTTTTTTTTTTAAATATTCTTTTATTCAAAGCTTATGGACTATTTTTAAAATTTAATTAAAATTGAGAGGAATCTCAAGCAATTTTTTTTTAGCTATGGATAGATTGGAGGTCGAGGAATAAGTCAAAACTTTTGAAAAAAAAGTAAAGGATCAATTAGTGGCTGCTCTTTTTTTTTGAAAGGTTTGGAAGAAAAGGAACAACCAAATTTTTTTTAAAAAGAATGGATCTCTCCTAACAGCCTTATACAGCATCTTGTAATGTTATCACAGCTAGAAGCATATTTATAAATGAAAGCATATTGATGATCATGAGAGATTATGAAATACCTTGAAATTCTTGTTATTTTCTGCTTTGCTGAATTGACATGTTTCTTGCTAAGATTTCTTCCTCTATTTTGCTATTCATTGAAGATGCTGATAGTAAAGCTCTACTCATAATTCATATCTTGGCCTCCAATTCTCAATTTCTTATCTAATTCGAAATCTAATTGGTAGTTCTCATGTTGTTGTTGATTCTTGAGGCTTCAATGATGAGGTAGATGAATTTGGACATATGAGTTTCTTATTATCATTTTCTTCTGAATAATCTGCTAGTCATGAAGCATGTGTGTTTGGCAAAAAGCTTCTTTTTTCTTGAATTTTTTTGAATATTCTAATTATTTTGATTGGACTTGTTGCCTTGTAGCTTCAGTCTGAAGGACTTTTTTTTTTTTTGTTTCTCTTCCATCTATCCCTTTGTATATTTTCTGCTTCTCCTCTTTATCTCTATAAATTTCTAATAGAATAAAATTTAGATGGCTATTTTGCAACTTCTATTTTTATTATAAAAAAAAAATAATTTAGAATAGAAAATGCAAGCAAAGATAATTTATCATATCTATGGAAGAAAATTAGAACAAGTTTTTGCATAAAAAATTTAAATTCAGAAGGGCCTGTGCTTCAACACCGGCACAAATAGCACATATGCCTCGTATTCTTGCATGGTTGTTGTAAAGGTGCACTTTGCCAAATCCAACTCCAATGAGCATTATCTTATTATGCATCGAGAAGTGGCATCTGCATACTCTCTGGTTCACTCCATCTAGAGGGCTGCATCAAAGCCGTTCTTTATCACCAGTGTTGGAGAATACTCCCATCAATCAAAAATCGATCGATCATCAATCGATAATCATCGTCAGTTAACTAACCATCGATGATGAAAAAGGACTGTTGAAAAATCAATGCTCATCGATGCATAATTATCCGATGGATAATCATCATGATGAATGACAATCAAATTTCAAGCCGATCGACTGATATCCGATCGATTGATGATCAGTCGGTCCCAAACAATCCTATCGATGGTCAATCTGCGCAAAATTAGTTGATCGACAATCGATCGATATAAATTCAATCGATCGACAAACCATCGATACAAAACCGACCTACCGACGATCGGTCAGTCCCGAATTTGCCGACTGACCAATGGAAGCTTTCCAAATAACTTATTTGATTTCTGATCGACTCTATGAAATCGTTCTCGAGAAGAGCGGACGACAATAATTAATAGGTGATTTAATTACCAACCCACGATCACGCTACATCGAAAAAAGAGGGACCCACGTGCTAAGTAGTTACTATTCCAATGCCTATAAAAGAAAGATAAATTGGTCAATTGGAGGGGGGATTCCAAGTTATTTTAAGAGCAAATTCTGCTATCTTGTTCTTCATTTTCTATTCGACCAGTCCATCCACTAACTTTAGCATCAGAGGGTCTTCACCGGAGCCAACTTTGGTCAGTATGGACTTATATTTGCAGATTTTTTGGTGTTCGATTATAGGCATAGGTGGATTGACCGCAACAATCAGATATGTTCATTCTATATGCAAAGGTGCTCTCCCGCTTCTTACATGTTGCAGTGCAGCAGCAGCTTCTTAGAGTATACCATCCTAGCCGTATTGGTCTTTCTATATTTCATTTTTTTTTTTTTTTGTAGATGATTGTCTCCTAATTAGCAAGGCTACGATGAAGGATATCATTAATGTTTATTAGTTATAATTTTCAAAAGTCTCATGTTACCTTTGGTCCCAAAATACCACATGAATTCAGAACTTATTGCATATGCAAGAGAAAAGAGGAGTTTGGAAGTACTTAGATCGATACCTCTTTACTCCACAAAATTGAAAAAGAATTCAGGGCCGGTCATGATTCGATTCGAGGAGGAAATCATTGCGTGGTCTTCTGTTTGCAAGCCTACGACTCAAGGTGGTCATGGGCGGCCTATTTATGCAAACCTGTGATTTTTCAAGGCGAAGCTTGTTGCGGCTAAATACCATTTTCCAAGCGATTGGGGTGATCATCAAAAACACCGACATTGTTCCGCTATTTAGGCCAGATTATGTAGCGTCGGGCCTCTGGTTCAATCACATTTTATCTATTCCTAATAGTCATCGGCACGCATTTGTTAATATTGACAATCTTGATTATTCTCAAACCGTTCAAAATTTCATAACTCCAGATAGAAAGTGGGATTTGGCCAAACTTGCATTTTTTTTCTCTGCTGAAATGATCGTTGCCGGTGGAGAATTAGCCCGATCAGCTACGTTGGGGTTCTTATGGTCGCCACTTACAGACATGTACTCTCTTATAAAACCAACTAACTAACGTTGAGCCTCATCCTACGGATCTGAAAACCTAATGTTCCCCAACTTGTCATTGTCTCTTGCTTATATGCTAAGAGATGCCGGGAGACATTACAACATTTGGGTGGCCAGCCTCTATCTCTTCTAGCTTTGGTACAATTCGTATCAGCAAGCAGTGGTGTTCTTCCGTTTCCTCGAATCATCAAGAGTTAATTCCATCAGGAGAAGATTTAGACAGAGGTTACGATAGCAGGATGGGAAGTCATAAGCAAAATAAGTAGCGATTTCTCTGCGTCTTCTCAAAAGTATCCATGTGCATGTTTCTAAAGTAGTTTTGGAGTGTTCTGCCTTCTTTTTTTAGGAAGCTGGAGGCTAATAAATTGCTCTATTAGCCACCAGAATTTATTCATCAGAAGTAAATGCACATTATGGCAAAAAGAAAGTGTAAACAAGGAATATACGGTAATAAAAAAAAAAACTGGCTAATGCCAAAAAAGGGATAACAGCCAGTAGGAGGGGAAAAAATAGACTCAGAAGATCATCATTAAGCACAGTTAAGCTAGAGAACGGGGGCTCATAAGCTGCGAAGATCCTTCACCATCGCCTCAAAAATAGATATCACAGGCGACTTAAAAGGGAGTAGACTATTTAGCAGCAAAAGACCATCCAGCTAAGAACCAAAGACAGAGAAGAGCAAGGGCAATACCTTGATGAAGTTTTTCCACGGAGCAAAGGGCCTTGGTCTGGAGCGTTTGGAGTTCAGTAGGAGCAGACAGACTTCAGCTTTGCCCAAATGCTCGTAAGTTTCACAATCATTGAAACAATGATGGTAGGAGAGGAAGTCTTACTAAAAAAAAAATCTAGGCATTTCTTTTCAGCCAGCAGCTCCAGCAACTAACATAAGAACGGCATGATGCACATCTTTGGGAAAGTTAGATTGCTTCAAATTAGTGCAGAGTTTTCTTAACTCCTTGGGAAGTAGGTACTGAGAGACGAGAACAAAATAGGTTCCAAATGCTATTCGGGAAGGGGAAGCCCATAAATAGATGAGTCACGGTTTCCAAAGGGTCACCACGAAGCCAACAAGATATCCACCGAATTTACGGAACAAAATTATCACTCGTATTGATTTTGTTAAGAAGCCATGGGCAAAAGCAGCACCTAATTTTTGAGTAATCCTTTCTGTAGAAAAATTAATGTAAAATGCATCAAATAATTTTATTAAAATATATAATCATATTTTTCAACATGTATTTAATATTCTATAGTATTTAAAATTTTAAATAATAAAAATATTTTTTTAAAAAAATTATGATATTTATTTATAAAAATTATAATTTTTTTATAAAAATTATGATTTTTTCGTAAAAAAAATATAGTATTTTATTAAAAATATTATTTTTTTATAAAAAATATCATAATTTTTATAAAAAAAAATACCATAATACTATATATATATATAATATATATATATATAATATATATATATATATTATATATATATATATCTTCATATATTTTTTTATAAAAATTATGATATTTATTTATAAAAATTATAATATTTTGAATAAAATATTATATTTTTTACGAAATATTATAAAAAAATATTATAATTTTTTTAAAAAATATTTTTATTATTTAAAATTTTAAATATTATAAAATATTAAATATATATTAAAAATATGATTATATATTTTAATAAAATTGTCCGTACCCTATGCTAATTTTTAGGTTCATGCGGCGTAGGAAGAATTATTCTTAGGGGCCTTTATGGTCCAACGCAACGTCCCATCTCGTTCTTTTTGACGAGGCAGGGCAATAAAGTGAAGAGGAAGCGATTTAGTTGTCAGCAAACACGATCCTGATGTGACCTAAGATGAAAAGTAGAGCGGATTTTTTTTTTGAGTTGGATAAAATTAGCTTGTACAGCAGCAGAGAGAGAGAGAGAGAGAGTTTCAAGTATTGCTTCTGGCATTTTAGAATTTGATTATAGTGCAAAATTTCAACATCGGGCTCGAAAGATACGAGGAAAACAATGAGAATGGGAAAGAGGAGTGGTTGGGCGTCAAGGGTCTTTTTCAATCGAGCTGCTTGTCCTTTTCATTGCTGTTGCTGTCCTTACAACCTCCGATCGCCAAATAGTTTATAGATACTCAGGATGCTGATGAATCCAAATCAAAACAACCACCGTCAACGTTAAGAACTTCTCAACGTGATATTTCTTCATGGGTAAATGCAAAGCAGATCGCTCTCATCCATCCCATCAAGCACCATCATATTTTAGAAAAAGCTGGGTACAAAGTGGGGCACAAGCTCAACCTGATCATCCCTAAAGTTGATTTGTGAAGCCAATGATGGGAAAATATGTAAAAATTTATGCCAAAGGATTGCAAAAGGATGCATTCATGGTAGACCAGACGTAAGAGCGAACTACAAATCTATGTAAGTTGAGCTGCAGGAGTACATAACATAATATGGATGGATTCTTGCAGCAAGCTCTGAGCTGCATCTCCGTAACCTTGAAGCTAGCTGTAATATCAGTACTTTCATGCGACGCCAATTATGCTCTTAAAACCATTTAAGACATTAAAGAAAAAGACTAAAAGATTTGGATATTTATGACAATGCATTGTTGTTATCTTCACATAGGAAACAAGATATCAATTAAGATCAGATTTATTTTAACGTATATTTTCTCCAGGTTTCAACAGAGAGGACAGGTCTGAACCTTTGGCTATGGATTTTTGAAAATCAGACCAATATCCTTGTAGACCTCAATCGACCCAATGATATCAAATGATAAAGACCCAAAACTATAGTCCCACCTCATGTAGGCCAACCAAAAACTAGGTCCCATCTGCGTTCAAACGTCAGATCCGAAGTCCACCGGAGTCCGCTCTAGGTCAAAACACGATCCACTTGAGCCGGGTCGGGGTGTATCTTTCGCGAGAAATATGGATTCACCGTCCATCCATAGATTGACAGAGTTCGGGGTGCTTTGAGATCTGTGAATTGGACGATCCAACAGTGGATTCGCGGGATGGTAGGTGAATCCTTCTTTCGCGCGAGAAAGCTCCCCGATTTCTTTCAGCCACGTCAAGCACAGGTGGTTAGCTGCCTCATGCGAATTTTCCACAAGGGGAGGAAAAACGAAAGATAAAAAAGTGATGTTCTGTTTTCCTCCGTCGCCCCGCTCCTCCTCTCTCTTCTTCTTTCTCTCGAAGACCCATGGCTTCGAAGCCCTAGCGAGGGCGATTCGCGTCTAGGGATTAATCTGATAGCGGAGAGGACGACGATGGAGAAGGGTAACCTCTCTCCTCACTCTTTGTAGGTTTAAATTTCTGATTTTTCGAATCAATTTAGATGTTTTTTTTTGGCTTTGATTTCGATGAAGGAAGAGAGAGGGATCTGGAGATGGGAACGACGAGCTTCGGCCCTGGCCGGAGCCCCAACTTGCAGCTCCCGTCGCCGTCGCCCTCGCCCCGGGCGGCGTACTTACCGGCGCTGGTCCTCTCCAGCTCCGCCCGGCGGATGGACCTGGGCTCACCGTCGGCATCCCCGATTTGCCGAATGGAGTCTGCCTGCGGGCCGGTTCTGGTGCTATCCAATTCCGGGAAGCGGTTGGACCAGGGTTCGCCGTCGGCGTCGCCCCGCACCCCGGTTCTCGTGCTCTCCAATTCCGGGAGGCGGATGGACCCGGCGTCGCCATCTCTGGTGCTCTCAAACTCGGGAAAAAGGATGGACCAAGCCGGGAAAAAGAAGTATGTGAAGCAGGTGACCGGGCGGCACAACGACACGGAGCTCCACTTGGCGGCGCACCGAGGGGATCTGGCAGCAGTGAGGCAGATCCTGGGCGAGATCGATGCCCAGATGACGGGGACGGCCATCGGGGCGGAATTTGATGCCGAGGTGGCGGAGATTCGGTCAGCGGTCGTGAATGATATCAACGAAGTGGACGAGACCGCTTTGTTTATAGCAGCGGAGGGGGGGTTCCTTGACGTGGTGGTCGAGCTGCTTAAGTACACTGATCGGGAGAGTCTTTTAAGGAAGAATAGGTCGGGTTATGATGCTTTCCATATTGCTGTGAGAGAAGGGCATAGAGGTGAGTGGAGCTTAGACTGTGTTTGATTTCATTCATTTCTTATCTATTATGTTGGTCTGGAATATTTTGTTCTTACTAAATTCTTATAAGTTTCACAAGTTTGTTTTTTCCCTGGAATTAATGCAATGAATCACAGCTATAAGGATACGTTTCAGGATTGCAATATCCAAGATTTTTCTTTGTGCTGCACAACTTATGTCCCAAGCTGGACAGGTGACCTTAGGAGGCAAAAACTGAAATCGAGTTGAATTTGAGACTGACTAGAAAGATGCTGATTAATATCTTAAACACTGCATTAGAGTTCAATTTCAAAATTTTGGAATTGATTGGCTACCTGCATTTCGTTATACTTGCTTATAATATTTCGGTGTCTGTCCCTCTTTCTCTACTAGATGCAGAGCTTGGATGAACTTGATATATCATATGAATAAGAACCTACCATGTTTTTCACCTTTCTATCTCAGATAATTTTATTTGTTACTTGTTTGTTCTTAAAATCAGAGAATACGTTCGGGTTGAAATTGAATCATGAAATTTGGTGTAGGTGGTCACGTAAGAGGGTTTTGTGCTTCTGTTACTGAACTCACTAATTACTCTAATCAACAAATTTTCATCTAGAATTTTGTACTACCTACTTGATGTATTGTTTTGTGACAATTTACACCATTGTGCGGTTGTCATTAGTCATGTGTTATGTTAATAATATTCTTGACGGTAGAAAACATCAAGTTGTTTATTTCTAACCAGCAGGCAACTTCTTAGCAATGGTCCAAACTTCCCCAACTTCTCTGCAGTGATATAGGTTGATCACCGGAGCCTCATATATATATATATATATATATAATATTTTGTGTCATCCTTTTGTTGTTCTTTAATAATTGTTTATCCTCCTTTTCACTCTGTCTTGCTGATGATTCTTTCTGTATCAGGTGTGCAAGTGTTGTTGTTGAATTGGTTCTTTTGTCTTTAGCTGTTATTGTAGGTCTACTTTAAGTTAAACCTGGCCCGGACCAGGTAACCTTCTTCCATTTCTGTCCTTTGTGAATGATTTCACTCTATTTATTATTCATCCCAAGGATGCTGAAGTTCTACATTATTGCTGTCAGACTGTTAAAGATAGGGAAGCTCTGTGCTCCTTTAATATGTATCAAGAACTCTGAAGTTTCTCAGATCTTTAGTTTGATCCTGCACATAGGGTGCTACGGACCAAATATTAAGTTGAATTTGCAAGATGACAAGTCTTCACCCATAGAGCTGGATGTGATTCACTAGAAGTCGATATTAATTTTTTAATTATCGCCATTGATGGTGTAGGCATAAATGCTGAAATGAGCTCCAAATATAGCCAATCCATGCTTGTGGTGATTGACTAAATTTAGGGAAAAAAAATCTCTGCTTATTCATAAGTCTCAAATTGTTGTTTAAGCAACCTCCCTTCCCCCTGCTCTCCTCTATTTTGTCATTTGAGGTCCAGCCCCTTCCCTACCTTTCTTTTCTGTTTCTTGTCCTTTTATGTAGCACATCTGTTCCTAACTAGTTATATGCAGCTATTGTCCAGGTACTTTTGGACCATGACCCAACCCTTTGCAGAACATTTGGTCCATCAAATGCGACTCCGCTTATATCTGCAGCAACAAGAGGTCATACCAAAATAGTGAATCTGTTGCTAGCACAAAATACTACCTTAATTGAGCTGACCAAAAACAATGGGAAAAATGCTCTTCACTTTGCTGCCCGGCAGGGACATGTTGAAATTGTAAAAGCATTGCTAGAAAAGGATCCACAGCTTGCCCGAAGGACCGATAAAAAGGGGCAAACTGCTTTGCACATGGCAGTGAAGGGAACAAGTACTGCAGTTGTTAAGGCCCTTGTGGATGCCGATCCAGCTATTGTAATGCTACCAGACAGAGCTGGGAACACAGCATTGCATGTTGCAACAAGAAAGAAGAGGGCAGAGGTACTGCTTTATGATGTTTTTGTGGTTATTGTTGCTTCATCTTAACTTTGTTTAAATCAACATTCTGATGCTTTATGAATTTGAATTCAGATTTGGGATAGTCTTGATTAGCTTCCTTCAGTTTTCCTGCATGGTTGATGTTTAGACATTAACCCCTTTTACATATTTTCCTTGACTGCATTTGCTTTGAGTTGGAGCTGGAGACTTTGAAGTATGTTTTATGAAAAGTTTACCTTCTGATAAGTTATTTTGCAAGCCAGTGAAGCTTGTGTGGTTTAAACCATTGGATAACACTCTGTTGGCAAATTAGTTGGCAATGATTGATGATTTGGAAGTGATTAAATCATCAGGCATGTGGAGTAGTTGGCTTTTGACAACATTTTTCCTTTCTTTCCTCATTTTTAATAAGCTAAAGTTCTTTTGAAGTTTTAATCAAATTAGTCGAGAGTTTCCTGTCATCATATCCATTCATTTCTATATAAGATTTCAGTTTCTTCCTTTAACCGCTAGTTGTATAACTAAGAATCCATCTGCCCACTTCATCAGTCGAAAGCATAGCTTTTCTGATCAGAAGATCTGAAACACTAGCATCCATTTGACAAACACTGTTGAGAGGAAGCTTATGAATCTAGGATAAACCAGAGCGAGCTCATGTTAATGAATATTCCTATCATCTACTTCTAGTTATTTAGATTATAACTATCAAATGTATTGTCTCATTTTAGTGCTTCAGTCCTTTAAAGATTGAATTGTCATTAAAATGGTGGAAGTAGATCCAAAACAAAGAAATTTAGAATTTTTTTAATCGCCTTACTTCATGTGGCACTCTTTAGGAAGGCCATGGATATGACCATTATGGGTATGCTATTTTGGTTTTCATCTGCATTATCCTCTATCACTGTTTACTTATACTGTCGCTACTTGGTAGAAATAGCTATATGTTTCTGCAAATTTACTTGCCCATGGAATGGAGAACGGCTGTGATCTTGAAATTCTTGTATTATTTCTTATGTTGAATTGGACTTATTTGGTTGGTTACCTTGAAATTATGTGAAAGGTAGTTCATGCCGAGTTTTTTCCACCACTGCCAGCATAAGATTTGCTGGAAAATGCCAATGCTTAAATAAAAGTCTCCTTGGTGAAATTTTAAACTCTTGGTTATGAAAATATTTGGTTTATTAATATTTTGTAGGATTAATCTACTGCAAACTAATAATTAATCATGAGGAACATTATTATCTATTATGTTATTGCAATTTCTGAGTCCGTATATGTGTCTAACCAAGGGAGCTTGAATATGATTCCCTTTATTTATTTATCTATTTATCTTTAATTTTTTGATATAACCAAGAAAACATGGTAAGTTGCGCTGCTATAAACACAAAACTAAGGACTCAAAAACTCTTAACTGTAGTGTTTTTGAGTATATTATCTTGCATTATGAGTTTAATAGTTTCAAGCAATATGAAATTTGCAGTTTTTGTTATCTTGCTAAAATTAGATTCATCTCTTTATCTTCTTGCAGATAGTTGATGTTCTGTTACTCCTACCGGACACCCACGTGAATGCACTGACGAGAGATCACAAAACAGCTTTTGACATAGCAGAAAGTCTACCTCTCTCAGAAGAGTCTGCCGAAATCAAGGAATGCTTATCTCGCTATGGCGCGGTCAGGGCCAACGATCTAAACCAGCCTCGAGATGAGCTGCGGAAGACTGTAACTGAGATCAAGAAAGATGTCCATACACAGCTAGAGCAGACTAGAAAAACCAACAAGAATGTCCATGGAATTGCCAAGGGTCTCAGGAAACTCCACAGGGCAGGCATTAACAATGCCACTAACTCGGTCACTGTGGTTGCCGTGCTCTTTGCTACGGTGGCATTTTCTGCCATCTTTACAGTGCCCGGTGGAAATAAAGATGATGGAGAGGCAGTGGCTGGTCATCATGCATCGTTCAGAATATTTTTCATTTTCAATGCTATTTCCCTTTTCACATCTTTGGCTGTGGTGGTGGTGCAGATCACCCTTGTGAGGGGGGAAACCAAAACAGAGAGACGGGTTGTGGAGGTGATTAACAAGTTGATGTGGCTGGCTTCTGTGTGCACCACCGTTGCATTTATCGCCTCTTCTTACATTGTGGTAGGTCGGCATTTCAAATGGGCAGCCATCCTGGTTACGCTTATAGGTGGGGTGATAATGGCTGGAGTTCTGGGGACCATGACTTACTATGTAGTGAGGTCGAAGCGCACCCGTACCATCAGGAAGAGAGCAAAATCATCAAGGAGTGGCTCAAACTCGTGGCATCATAATTCTGATTTTTCTGAATCTGAGGTCGATAAAATTTATGCCATTTGACGGAAGGTTTGTGATTCAATCTCTTTGTCTGATTCCTTCTCTGTCCAAGTATGGAGACCTGGTGAAGCCTGCTATTTCATGATTTATGGATGTAATATATGCTCGCTGCTCCTTATGATTTCTTGTGTCAAATTATGTTAAAAATGATATCCATCACAAACTACAACGATATCAGGCCATGGAGTAAACCTGATGGGCCTTTATATTAGCAGTTTCGCCGTGAGATGGGATCTATGGGTGGCTTGAGTTGGATCGCTGGTTTGTTTATTTTTCATGTTGCTCTTGACCAGGATATCCAGCATGCTTTCTTCTTGGGATTAATATTACCTAGGTGAATTACAATCTTAGCTTGCTTATTTGCTGATATTCTTAATGGATGAGAATCGAGAATACATGAAATCCTCCTGGCACGAACGGAGGAGCCCTTGAAGTATAGAATTCCTGGAGATGGTTCTCAGCCCATGTGTGCGATGGTTGATACGAGTTGATAATGTTTTAGTTCCAAAAATGCTATGCATTGTTATCTTACATGATAGTATTTGTTTGGGGGTAAAATTATGAGACTGGCATGGCATGTAGCAATCTCGGCAAGATAAAATAACTTTGAAAATATGGCAACCTCGACGGTCATAGGAGATTCGGGTGATATATATTTCAGTTATATGGTATATCCCTACAAGTTAATGACGAGGATTATTTAGGTTGAAGATCTACTATCTTTTTTACTCGATCTACTAGTCTATCTGAAAGAAAAATTTTCTTTCGAAGTGCAAGTCGTTGGGAGTTTTTTCAAAGTGCGGGTCATTAGGAAATCTATATAGTTTCTTTCGAATTGCAACTCATTAGGGGATTTATATGATTTATTTCTAAATCAAGCTTGGGCAAAAGATTTATGATGGATTCTTCTAGAGTATTTTATTCTAAAGTATTTCAATATGATCTTTGATATGCACGTTGACTAAGAAGGTCTCCGAGTTGCACTTCAGCTTACGTGCGCTAATTGGGCTTTTGAGCTTGGTGCAAGAATAAGTGGTAATTATCGAACTCTTATGCTTTCGAGTCACTGTTCCTATCGGGCTACTTAAGCATCTATTGTCGTCGAACCTTTGTTTCAGTCGATCTTCACTTCGACGTCCAATCTAAGTCTACTTTATCGTCTTTGACTCTATCCATATATATAGAACTCTTAAAACAGAATTCTACTCTAATTCAACTATGATTTTAGAGTTCTATTTCATTTCGACCGCAATTTTATCTACCTAATTATGAACGAATAAGAAAGAGATAACCACCATATCCCGAGAATCTTAGCCTAAAAACTTGCTATGATATATTTAAATTGAAAAGGAGTATTTCATCATGGAGTTGATCTCATCATCATAATTATCTATAAAAGGCTAAGAAGAAGGATCCCCGAAGGTATGCAAAACCCTAATACCCTCAATGCTCTATCTTTTTGTTCCTCTGAATTTAACTTGAGCATCGGAGGATCTCCATCGAAGCCACCTCCGATCGGGATTTATTTTGTAGGTTTTTCGCTTGAAAGACATTCATTCAACTCTAGCTTTTTCGATGAAGATTCGGACTCTAGCGATAACAGGATCCTATTTAAAGCTAGCTATATTCCGCATCAAATTGGGGCTCAAAGTGGATTGGATGTGAATAGGATACTAGTATATCCATATTCATATATATTTGGTTTGATAGATACGAATAAGGATGTTAGTTGGGTGCAAAAATTTATATTTATATTTATTTTAAATGGATATAAATATAAACTATATACCAAAAGTATAGATATAATATAGATGTAAGTTGGATAATTAAAATTTATAATCGTAGAATCAAAAATATTGCTGAGAGGACAAAAAATCAAATCAATAGCTTGTTAACATAATTATTTATTTTTTTTAAAAGTTTATGAGTGCTATATAAAATTTAATAAGATTATAAATAGATTGGACATTGGAATATTGATGAGTAGTTGTCTATCCATATTCTATTTTTTATATGGATATGAATATGGATACATATATGTCGGATGTTTAAATTTTTATCCATATTTAGATTAATTTAAAAATTAAAAAAAAAATGATTTACTTTCAACCCTATATATCTTTAAAATCGGTGATGCCACTCGAAATTTGAATCTCAAGGCACAATCTCAAAAGAAATCGGACCCAATGGAGGTTCTGTAAAATTGTGAAGGAATCCCACCCTCATGACCTCTACTTTCTCACATCTTCGCTAAAGGTTCAAAGGGGCTAAATCATGAGTGACCCCAATTTGATCTAATTTTTTTATCAGATCATAATGTTGGATCTAGACCCAACCCAATAGAAGATCGGATCAGATCCATGGCAAATTTTTGATCCAATGTATCATTCGGGGTTGAGTTGTGTTTATGTATAACCTGGCCCCAATCTGAAAAATTTAGATTTGGATCAGGTCTGGGTCATATATAGCTAGCCATGTTTTAATTACCACATAACCAATTACTATCACATAAAATACATAATAAATAATATTGCTCATAAAATAAATTAGGATATAAAAATAATTCTAAAACCTATCTTTATGTTAAAGATATTGCTCGTATAAATTTTAAATCATAACTTAGAGGGTCAAGCATGTTCGAATCCTAACGGTATACCGAGTTCTGGTCGGATTGGATTAGGCTGGGTCCAAATGCAATAAATCCAAATCCAACTTGAAAAATGGAATGAGTCTAATTTTAGATCCCGACCTAGTCTCTTGGATTCTTTAAAATGGATGGGTCAAGCGGACCAGGCTAAATCGGGTCACATATCAATCTGATTCATTTGCAGCCTTAATCTTCGTACCCTCTCATGCCTTAGACCAGCTCCAACCACCCATGTCACCATCCCATCGGGTAACTCCAATATATTCTTACTATATGAACAAAAATATTATGGGATGGGCACTATGGACCATCATATAGGACGAGTTTAGTTTCATGCAATGTTTCTTTTTTCATATTTTAAAGAGGAAATCTAGAAGTCAAATAGAGATTGAATTTCTCGTACCAACGGATTTCATTAGTTTTATAATTAAATTAATATAAAATAAAATAAAATAAAATGCATAAGAGAGGCTCTTCATGACCATTCATATCATTTTTCTTCCTTATCAAGTCTCTCCATCCATTATCTTTTTCATCAAGCCATTTCTTCCATTGGTGAGATCTTCCTTATGAGTCTCTTTAAAAAACTCTTCTTCCAAACTCCACACGCCATCTCTCCTATTTATGAGATATTTCTCGAGTTTTTTCTCCTCTTTCAAATTTTTCTTCTTCTCTCATATTTTTGCATCTAAAAGTTCATAAAAATCATATATTATTTTACCTAGAGATGCATATTAGGGCATCGAATGAATATTTTACTAGGTATGTTATGATCATATACTATATACTGATAGACACCAAGTTTAATAAAATATCTATCAATTTTATGTATAGATATGTATTGGATCGTTGCTAGATGTGTATCAAAAAAACTAATAATATATATCAATAAACTATGTAGTATGTATCATTTGCTCATGTGTTGTGTACTAAAGAATGTTATATTTCAAAAATTGTATATTATCTTATTTAGAAGTGTGTATTGGAACGTCGAATGAATATTTTGCTAAATACATATCAACTAATTATATACCATGTATTGGTGAATACTAAGTTCTGAAACTATATATCAGTTTAACTATATTTTGTATTGAATCATTGCTGGGTATGTATTAAAAAAGTTTACAGTATATATCACCTGGCTATATATTTAGTATGTATCATATGGTCACATGGTATGTATCGCTAAAAAATATATACCAAAAATGAGAAAGAAGAAGAATATCTTAATTATAGGACTAATAATTCTGTTAGTAGAAATGTTTTTGACTTTTAGACTTATTCTTTAAGATTGATGTTAAGAGAAGTATGATAAATTATAAAGTCTATCATATTTGATATTTTATAGTGCTTATTCTATATGATATTTGTTCCATATTGTCCTCCATTTTTCCCAATTTTTATGCCGTTATAACATGCTTCCCCATCACCTCTCATTATTTTCTTTTGTTTTTTTTTTTTTTTTTTGACTATTGTTGACCTGCTTGAGATGGCTTGACAAAGTAAAATTGGTGGCCAACCACGACCTTGCCGCGATCTTGGCTGGTCCCAATTCTTGTGCCTTTAGAGTGGAAGGAGGATGGGGGGGGCATGAAAGATGGGTTAGCTTGCTCAATTACAAAGCGACATGGGTGGTTGGTGATGATAATGGTGATGGAGCAGTCGAAATTGGTCTAGGATATGAGAGGGTGAAAGGAGAAAAGAGAACAGATCGTAGGAACGGGGCATGAGTTGGAGCAGCGATGATTTTCCACTTAATCATGGCGGCAATGGGGTAGACTGGAGGAACGAAACCGTGATAGGCAACAGTCTAGCCTAAAGCAGCTAAGAGTCGACACAGAGCAACGATTCATGAGGATAAATTATTTTATTATTATTAATTTGATAGTGGAAAGAGAATTGATTCAAGATATATTTGGTTGAAGTAAGAGTTGAATTTTGGAATGAAAATGAGAATGAAAATACGTGACTTCTATTTTTTTTTTTTGGACAGAGAGGTTGGAGAGTCTTATTCCTATTATGATTTAAGGAGATAATAGGAATGCCTGAATCTCTTAAAATCTAATTTTTATTTTTTTTTCATAACTAAATTTTATTTTAATTTTGATTTTAATTTTGATCATAAATCAAATATATTAGAAGATATGGCTATTTAGATTTTTATTTTAATTTATTTTGATTCTAATTTTAATTTTTATTTTAAACAAATGCTCTCTTATAGGTGATGGAGGATGTTGGCTTTGATAAGTAGCAATAAGAGGATTGCAAGGCGTAGAGAGGAGTGGAGCAGACAATGCTGGCAATCTAAATGATCGTAGGGGTTGGAGTGAATGGTGATGAGAGTCTCTAAGATAGTAGAAAAAAAATTATATAATTATATAAATAATTTTTTAAATATTATAAAAAATTAATAGTATAGTTGAGTGGATGATATCTTCGTAACAAATCATTCAAATTTAATACGACGGAATTTCATGGCATATCTTTTTAATTTATTATTAAATATATATTTATATTTATTTAATTTAATTTATCTAATTTATTAAAAAAAAAGTCTCAACGTGTCATGTATGGAGTGACCGCAGATAGCCCGTTCCAATATAATTAATCTCAGCAGCAGTAGAACGATAGAAAAATGGGACACCAAATCGCCTTGCCTGCAGCCTTGTCCAATATTGGGGTGGTCAATATACGATCGCGGTGTGATGTGAAGAACCAATTCATTCTAGATGCATAATAATGTGCTGCTGCCACGTGCTATAATTGATTCTCAGATAATTCTACGAGAAATTATTCTATAGAATCATCCTATCGTAAGTAAAGTTAATAAAAAATTTATATATTAATTATTTTTCATTAAATGCTGAGATGGTCATGATCATAAGATAAAAAAAAATTAATTAAAATTTATAATATTTTATCTATGATAAAATAAGTCTACCTAATAAATAGTAATTTCTCTAATTCTACGGTGAGCAAACATGGAACCCTCGTGTGGCACGTGCGGACCCACTCGCCACGCATCATATGTTGGAGGGAGGGCTTAACCTAAGTCGCTGCCGCGAGGCATCAACTCTGAGACTTTCCACCGGGCTCTGGATAAGCTCGGAGGCGTGTTCTCGATGCCTTCTTTGGGGACCGTTCCGTCCTTCGGCCGCGCTGTCTCGCAGTCTCTTCTTCTTCGAAGTCGTGCAGGTAGATGTCATCCACGTTCGCGGGAACGGGGGGAAGCGGCGGTCCCGTTGATCCCGGGAATGCCTTCAAGCTACTACTCTCCTGCCCCTCCGGTCTCCCCCCATCTCGGGTAATTTCTCTCCACGCTCCTCCTTCCTTCCCATTTCTTTTTCCGTTGCATCAATCTTGGATTTATCTACTCTAGGGTTTTCGTGGATTTCAGTTACAAAACAATCCGGAATTGTTTCGTGAACCGCAGCCTATATTGAAACACTTCTCGTACTGCCGCCTTCTTGAAATTTCAAGCAAGAATGAGAGTTATATTGCCAAATTCTTTAGAGTTTTTGTGATGATGTTGTCTTTGCTACGTTCTTGGAGTTAGGGTAGGTTTCTAAAAGAAATGCCTTTACGAACTCTTCTTGTTTGCTTTCTTTTTGTGACATAGTAACATATATTTGTTTTGATTCTTGGATCTTTGTAATATATATGATACAGCAGTCGATATTCTTTTTTCGATAACCCTGTCTGATCTTGATGCTTTCGTGTGGGTTCTAAACTTAGGTAGCAAGGATTTTTGTAACGTTTAGTTTTGATTACCAGTAATTTTCCTAGATATTTATCGAGGTGTATACTTGATTTATCTCTTAGTTTGTGATACCAAGGTTTTCAACGCAAGGAATTATGTCATGCCTCGCGTCAAAAATGTAATTACTGATTTTTTTAGATAGTTGTATTTGCTTTGCGGTTATAATTTATTTAAGAAATTCCAAGTTTTATTGAATAATAAAGTTCTGTACCATGTTTAATGAAGGTTTATGTCGACTTTAATCCATCTTACGACAGAATTCCTAATCCAGATGCCAATTTAGAAGAATCTATAAATGAGGTACGAAGTCTTTTTTTTTAAAAAAATTTCCAGCCCCATTTCCTCCAACCTATGCTAGAGCTGCATTCAAGCTATGTAACTTAGATATACTTCCTACAAAGTTTTCTTCAAAGAATGCTCTAAATAGTAATCATGTAATATTTTCTATTAGCTAATAAATGCTATTCTTGATAATAGGAATAATTGGCTTCTAGTGAAGAGTTTCTACTCTGTAGCACTGTTTTCTTTCTTGAAACTGTTTTTCAAATCAATTTTATGGGTGGGACAATTAATGTATGCACGCATGTATATAATTAACTTCTTTACCTATTTAACTTTGTTTATCTTTATATTAGGCATCATCTCAAATTGAAGATTAGTCAATTGCTTTGATGCAATCCTGCATTTGCTGGATTGCTTCAGCAGTTGAACTGGCATTTAAATCTGATATATGTATCTCTTATTATGAGATTTTCTTTTATATGTTGTAGATTTGGAATCGACGCTTGGAAGAGAATCCATCACTGTATAATGGAAAAAAGTTCAGGGTTGGTAGTTTTCTACAAGCTTGCCTGTCTTTGATGTATATTGATCTTAATCTATCTGTAGTTGTTGCTTTTCTATCATGCCTATTTTTGGTATATCTTGCTGGCAGTCTGTCTCTGCTGCTGCCTGTTGAAATTAAATGTCTTGAGTTGATAATATTTGTTTGAAGTTCCTAAATTGCAACTGAAGAACATTTGCTCAATTTTAGTGGCAACAATTTTTATACTCTTGTGTCTTAACTTTAATCTAATTCCAAGTTTATGCTTCTAGAGATGTTGGAGATTTTCAGAGATACTGACTTAAGGTGGTTTCATTTATCATAAATTGGTTTACTTTTCAGTGCTTTTAACTGAATTTTATAAGTGATGATTGTCTGCCTATACTAGTTTTTTTCTAGTTGACTTAATTGCACGTGCATTTTACACTGTGTTTCAAGATTGATGCTCTGTCATGCCTTCTTGCTCAGTAATTTTTCCTGGCATGTGTATGGGTACTTCTTTTATAAGAATAGATTGTCTGTCTTTTTGATATATCGTGATGGTAGTTTGTCATGCTGCTGCCTTGTGAAATTAAATGTCTTTAGTTGGTGATACTTGTTTTAAGTGCCTAAATTGCAACTGAAGACTATTTGCTCAATTTCAGTGGCAACTATTTTTACTCCAAGTTTATGCTTCTGTAGATGTTGGAGATTTTCAGGGATTCTGAATTAAGTTGGTTCTATTTATCATAAATTGGATTACCTTCCAGTGCTTTTCATTTTATGCAGAGGATTATCTGTCTAAAGTAGCCTTTTTTTTTATTTTTTTTCTTCTAGTTGACTTAACTGCACGCACATTTTACACTGTTTCAAGATTGATGCTTTGTCATGCCTTGTTGCATAGTATTTTTTCCTGACATGAGATTGGGTACTTCATTTAACTGGTACATTGCATTTCAGCATGCTGGACATGCTCTGCATCATGTGGATGGCTTGGACCAAGAGTCATCTGTATGCCTTCACTTAGGTCTGACAGATTACAGGTTTTTTTCTTTTTCTCTTCATATTCTTGATTGCATTTCTTTTGTTGGTTATATTTTCCGGATGATGTCCAATGGATGTAGCAAGACTTTTGCTTCAATGAAATTATTGTAGTGTTCATGATAATTAAATGCTGACATATTAATAATGTTATTGTGCATGTAATCCTCTTAAAGCATAATACTTACAGCATCCTTTTTAGCTTGTCTTGGGGAAGGGTCTAAATTCTATAAATAATAAGTAATGCATATTACACATGGTAATAATTTACTTTCTAAGAGGATGTGAGATGCAATGGTCATCCTGAAAACATTTGTAGTTTTTTTTTTAAGATACCTTTTATCAAGTAATGGTCCACATATCGGAAATCATTGTAAACCTAATATTTGGCATATCTACTGTTGATAAGTGCATTTTGCATTGGTTAATGAAGCAATAGCCAGTACACGATATTGTGGTAGCATATGATCTTTTGTAGGATACCATCTTACTAGTTACTAGCAAGGTCTCTATACTGGTCTTCTTTACAGTCACCCCTTTGAGTTTGTTTAGAAGCACATATTCTAATCGGCATACGGAACCCTCCAACAGCCTAATTTCACCATATCTAATTTTGAAATATGAATTAACCATGCAATACACCCATGCAACCAGCTCTAAATTCCCATCAGTCAAATCTTAGTTGGCAGATATAAAATCTTCTTATTCTATGCCAAAAGACCTGTGCTCAACGTGTTCTCAATATTACTGGCCATACTTTCTTGTTATGGAAGCAAAATTATAAGTCCATGCAATCAAATTTTTAAACCTTAGAACTATCTCTTTTTCAGCAAGCCAGCTGCTACGTGTTTCTTACTAGACATTGGGCATTGAATAGTTGCATCTATATGACATAATAACTAGATCTAATATCTTAGTTACACAGTAAATTATTTACCTATTTTGTTCATTCTTAAAGTGGAATAGTTGGGCATTATTTGATTAATCCTGAATATTTTCAGATTTTTTTTCCATTTTGTTCTAATGGTGAAATGGAATTCAAATAGTTGATTTGAATGCCTTTTGTCATTGCTTCTAAATCACAGAATCATAAGGTTGATTCTTGTGAATTTTAACGATTACAGAAAATGATATTAATCAGTCATATGAAATATAAGATCTATGAAGAGAGCCTAGAAACATTCTTTTCTTCCAAATTACAAGATCATAATTGGGATTTAGTTAGGTATAGAAGATTTAGATAAACTTGGATAAACTCCTACATTGGTAATTCATTTATTAAAAATTTTAACCAATGTTATGCATGAATTTTCTTCATGGGCTCAAGAGGTTTAAGCTGCTGTGATCTGCTCTTGCCCACACTTTTACAGTGATTTTTTTTTTTTTTAATTTTGTTTTTTTGGTGGGTGGGGGGTGGGGGGTGGAATATTTGGTATGCTTATGTCTTTTTCCCCTTTTTTTTTCTTATATGCTTATGTCAAGGTAGGAGTTGATCGGTTGGATAAGTGAGGGCTTTGGCTAAAGCTGGTTCTTGTTTTATTTTTCATCAGTTAACTTGTGGGGTTAACTTGAGATTTATGCAATGCTACCCTGATCCTTTGGTTTAACCTCAAGGACCTGCAGCTGACACTTGGACATAGAGTATTAGTATGACATTCTTAGAAATTGCAAGGTTTTGACCCTTAGATATCAACACCTGACACACCTGTCCATGTTCATGTACAATATTCATGTTTCTTTAGTTAGGGACTTAGGGGTTTCATATTATCATCTTAATATTCTAACTAGTCGAAGACCCGCGCGTAGGGGTGGCAATTTTATTTGATCCACCGGGTATCCGAACTGATCCGACTCGAATAGGGTGGGTTTTACTCGACCTAATTGGAATCCGGAACGGGTATAGGTTCTAAAAAAAAATACGTGCAGCGGGTTTGGGTTGGGTACGGGTAATGGTATGCCCCGATCTGAACCCGACTTGAGATAAACTAAATACATATTCATTCAAAATTATGATAATTTTATGTTATTTATATATATCCGATCCGACCTGATCCGACCAATCCCTCTTATATATCCGACCCAATTCGACCCACATCTCTACTTGATCTAATCTGATCCGATCCGAGGAGGGTATGGGATGGTTATGGATATGGGCCAACCCGGCCCATACCCTACCTGTTGCTAGCCCTATCCGCGTGTTGCGCGGGATGGATAATTATAGCCTATAATTATTAAATTATTTAATAATAACTATTTATAATAAATATTTTTTAGCTTTTCTATATTTTATTTTATTTATTATATATATTATTTTTTATTTTTTTATAAAATAATATTTTATTATTTTTTTCTTTTCTTTTTCCTTCCCGTCCTCATACTTTCTCCATGCCCGTTGGTGCTGCCCCACCACAGCTCTCCTTCTCTTTCGGCAAACGTGAATCTTGATTGCACCCTTGCCCCCTCTTCTTCTCATACCTTTTCTATGCCCGTTGGTGCTACCTCACTACCGCTCTCCTTCTCTCTCGGTACCGTTGCCCCCGGTGCCAACACTGCCCCTCCTTTCTCCTCCCTTGCCTCTTGCCTGGCCCACTTCCTGTTGTCGCCAACATCTCCCATCTCGGCCATCCCCCCTTCGCCCAGCCCCTTTCACATGCTCTTGCATTTTGAATTCCGCTTGTACCGCTCCATGGCCCGATAGGAGAGGCAGTCTCTGATAGTGGAAGCTGTGGTGCGGGCCTCGTAGTTGCGGACCTTCTTATAATTGCGAAGGAGGTCCCACTTGTCATTGCACTAGTTCTAGTTTTGGAGGCAGGTGTTGTTCTAGCAATAGTTCTCGGCCCACTTCCACCGTTGCTTCATGGAGTGGGGGATGGCGTCGCCGGATGAAGAACCGTTGCCGTCGGCACGACGCTCGTCGTCAAGGCGCTTGGTCGTTGGAATGAGGGTCTTGTAGAGGGTCTAGTTTTCCTTTCGATAGTCACGGGCCAGGATGGTGAAGGAGGAAGACAGAGAGTATGCCGGCAGCTGTGGGTGGTGGGCATGTTCCAGAAGTTCTAAGGGGCTGGTGTTGGAGGGAAGGAAGAAGGAAGATTTTTAAAAATAATAAAATTCTATTTTTAAAATTGTCTAAACCAAAAGAGTGCAAGAGGAGAAGGAAAAAAAGAATTTTTAAAAAATATTATTTAAAAAATAAATATTTTTAACATAAAATGTTATTTTTAAAAATAATTTGAAAAAAATATTTTTTAAAAAATACTTTTAAAAAATATTTTTGAAATTAATAATTTATTATTATTTTAAAAATCTATTTTAAACTCCTGTGGCTCTGTGCCGAACACCCACACCCCCTCCGGTGCCACCCGCGGCTCCTCCGCCCCCACCCATGCATTTTTTTCAAAATTATTTTTTAAAAGTAATATTTTATTATTATTTTAATTTTTTTTTCATGTCTTCCTCTTACGGCTTTGTGTTGAACACCCACCTCCCCTTCAGAGGCACCTGCCACTCCTCCATCCAGTCGCAGCTCTTCCGTGCCCACCTACCGCTCCTCTAGATGGTTTCCTCCTCGAAATTTAAAAAATAATTTTGAAATAAAAGAGAAGGAAGAAAAAATAGATTTTTAAAATAATAATAAAATATTATTTTTAATTAAAAATATTTTTTAAAATAAAATAAATAAAATGAAATGAAATAAAATATTTAAAATATTTAATTAGATTTTTAAAATAATGATAAAATATTATTTTTAAAAAAATAACGATAAATATGCGGGTGGGCATTGGGAAGTGGTGACCGTGAGGAGCCATGGGTGGTGCCAGTGGGGGGGGGTCTGGGTGTTTGGCGCAAAGCTGCGGGAGGAGAAAAAGAAAACAAAAAATTTAAAATAATAATAAAATATCTTCTAAAAAAATAATTTTGAAAAATGCCCGGGTGGACGTGGAGAAGCAGCGGCTGGGCGGAGCAGCCGCGAGTGGTGTTGGAGTGGGGGTGTAGGTGTTCGGCGTAAAGCCATAGGAGAAGGATGAAACAGAAAAAAAGAAAGAAAAAAGATTTTAAAATAATAATAATAAATTATTTTTAAAAAATAATTTTAGAAAAAATGTTTAAGGTCCAGAAAACTCATCGGCTCTCAAGTGCACTCCTCAGCGGGTGATTTGGAGTTGGGAGGAGCTTATTTTTTTAAATTAATATTTTATTATTATTATTATTATTTTCTTTTCTTTGCATCTTTTAAATTATTTTCTAAAATTAATATTATTAATATTATTTTTTTTATTTTTTTGGGGTTTCTTCCTTCTCCATGCACCTCCTTGACCTCTCGCACGCCGGCCACTGTTCCGCACACCCCCCGGCCCCTCGCACGTTGGCGGTTCATCCCCATCCTGCATGCCTGCGGGTCCTTCACCTGCGCCACCCCTCCCTTTGCTGGTGGGTTCTTTACGCCCACCCCGCTCCAGCACTACCCGTGGCTCGTTTGCTAGCTGCTCTTCTGCGCCTCCAACCCCCGTGCCGCCCCCCCTCCCCACCGCCCCCCGCAACTTCTGCATGCCACCCCCCGCCGGCCCCCAAACCCCACCCCCTCCCTGCGATGGGTTCTTCGCCAGCTCTTTGTCGCCCACATCACACTAGCTCTCCGTCGCCCGCATTTCCCTCTGTAGCACCCTCGCCTTCTCCGTTGTCAGCCTCGACCTCCTTGTCCCTACTGGCTTCCCCTCCGGCCTCATCCCAAAGTGTAGCACGGAACAACGGGGCCCACCAAGGCTGCGGCCTCGTCTCCTCGGACAACACCGGCACCCTCCAGCCGGCGGAGGAGACCGAGGCAGCGTATGGGCGGCGCTTGGCTGCCAGGAGATTTGCTGAGGAGGGAAATGGAAGAGAGAGTGACGCCATTGGATTGGATAGATGGGATCTCGGAGGAGGAGCAAGATGGAGGGGGGGCCTTGGCTTTCCTTTTAATATAGGAAAAATCACGCAGCCACGTGTGGCGCGACACTTGACATAATAAAATTTATCGGAGAAGTTAAGTTGGCAACACCACGATACTCCTCAACGGAGTATTGTTATATATATATATATATATATATATATATATATATATATATATATATATATATATATATGATGTTTAATATCATTCCTTTTGAGATTGGTCGCCAAGGTGTTAGTTTTACTAAATGGTTCACTATTTTTCTCATATTCATGGTGTAACTGGTGTTTGTTGGAGCTGTTAATTTTTGGATATTAATGCTGATTGAAGACAATTATTTTCTTTAAATTTGTATACTTTTCAGGACATTTGTGGGTACGAATTTGAATCCTCTATGGGAGAAGTTTCTTGTTCCTTCAGAAGGTAAAGCATGCAGATAATATTGGGATGCTGCATAATGTTGTTGCTTTTATGTAACTATGAAAATCATATAATCCAGGTTCTTATTAGAGTTAATTGAGTCAAAACCTGAAGTTCCATGTTTCTGTTATTGTAATTAATCTTTACATTGTAGAATTAAGTTGTGTGTGCATATACTATTGCCTAGAACACAACCCTTGTGTACCCTTGTCTTATAAATTCTCAATCTTGTATAAACGTGAAGTACAGGGTGAGTAATAATCACGGAACAAATGTGTCTGATGAACTGCAAATGTTGGCATCTTGATGCATCACTAGGTCATTTCAACAGGTGCCAGTTCAGCTCTGAAACTATTACCTTGTGTTGCACCATCATACGTTTACTGATGAGAGTAAGAAGTCACTTGAGAAAGTTGGCAAATTTGTCACTATTTAGCTACTTTTAATTAAAGTAATCACTGTCCATTTTGACCAATCCATGCTATTCATTATTCTGAATTTGAGATTGTGAGAACCCACTTGGGCTTCTCCCAGTTTGTCCCACCTTAGCATGTCCTTTAGCATCTGAAGCTGGCTAGTGGATTTTAGGGCAGACTATTTATCTTAATTCTTTTAAAGTGTTCATGTTAATGATGCATGTCCTGTCACAGGAAAAAGTTTGTATGTGCAACTCGATGCATGTCTGATTTGGGTTTCCTTGAGCAATACAGATAAAAATCAAAGATCAAGGTCTTCTGGAGATCAATTTTTTGATTCTTGTCATTGTAAAACCTGAGGATGAAATTTACACCGACTAGGAGAGTGATGCATCCCAGAGCATGTGATCAGATTGAGAAGGCTTGGCATGAAACCAGAGAAAAATTGCAGCAAGTTGCATCATTTTTTCTGGTTACAAAACAGGAAAAGCAAATGACATCGTCAAGAGGGCGAATTTGAATTTTTGGTCATTTTCTCATAGAAAATCAATACCTGAGCATCCGATCAGGGAATTTGTGCAGTTCAGGAATTTCTGCTCAACTTGAGGACATCTCCTTTTTGTTTTATTCTCTCAGGCAGTTTGAAGACGTGAAAAATAGCTGGTTGTACTGAAGATTTGGTTTGCGTGGACTAAAAAAATAGCTGGTTCTACCTAAGATTTGGTTTGTGTGGGCTCATTGGATGGCTGTCTCTGGAGCACCTAATTGAGATTTTAGGAGAGCAGCCAACAGACAAGCACCACAAGCTTTGAGTGAAGAGTAATAACAGCTTGGGCAAGAAAGGAAATCCAAATTAAGATGTTAAGGAAGAAGATTTCAAATTGTGAAGTCGTAGTAGAGCTATGGAAGAAAGGTGTAATATGTTTTCTTGGTATCATTAAACTATTAATGGTTCGGGTCATCAGAAAGAAGATCCATTTAGCTAAGAAGAGGTTGAGATAACAAAGGAAGAGCATCTAGGGGAAGCCACTTATTTGAAATTAATCTGTAAATAGTAGGATGGAGTTCCCTTTCAGTCTGGGGCCATAATGCAGCTCATATCACCATATCATGTTGGAGTAACATCAAATGACATTGGATTGCATCAAAGTGCACCATTTTGTTAGATACATATTGAACAAGTTCTAATCATATTAAAGAAGAATGTCAAATTTTGTGTTTGTCCATATAATTGTGGAGGTCATCTATTTGTTAGGCCTTCAGGTTAATGAAGCTTGTGATGTGTGTGAAATTCAGCAATAACTTGAAAATTTTCCTTTTTCCTTTTTTTAGCAGTTCTTTTACATGGTTTAAAGATTGTTTACCTTGTTGAGAGGTGTTCATTATTAACTAGGTCCGGAAAGCTGAGTTGAAGAGGTAAAGAAGTCATGGAGTTTACAAATGCTTCAAGGTTAGTAAAAGGCCAGAGTTTCTTTGAGGTTAGGTTTCTGAGATATCAGGATTAATTCTTGTTAAAGGGCAGTCAGACTGTTAGTATTTGTGAACTAACTGATTCACCTATTTATGCCGAATTTATATATAGTGCTTGTATTTGATTTTTGTTGTAGTCAGGTTTGTCATGACACATTGTAGGCCCCTTCTTTCTGATCATACCAACTAGAAAGAGGCCAAAAATGCATATACATTGTAGGCCCCTTCCTTCTGATCATACCAACTAGAAAGAGGCCAAAAATGCATATACCTTTTGCTTTTAAAATTCCCTTTTGTACCACCAACACTTCATATATAATTTGAAATTGTCAGGGGTAAAAGGAAATTGGAGATAAGAGAGGAGGAAGTGGGTGATATTCTCCAGTATACAAGGTCGAAATCTGGAGCATCTTTAAGGTTCCAAAATGAAAATTGAACTTGTGTGGCCACCTGTATGGCCATCTTCCTTTCGTACTTTAGTTTGTTCTACGGCACCTTTTCCTTCGCAAAATAGTTGCTTAGGTAAGTTGGAAACCCACTAACAGTGGTTGCTGATTTCCTAATCCAAAATTATGTGTCCCACATGCTATGTTAATGAGCTTGAATTACTTATATGTATGGTTACTTGGACAGTTTTAATATGGAGAGCCTTGTTTTGGGCGTTTTATAGAGAAGAGCATACCATGGAAATTTGAATCGTGAATCACTTGGTTTATGTGGCATTTTGTTTTAGTCTACCCTCGGCAAATAAGGTGCCAGGTGATGCTGTGGATCATTATTCTTCTTCCCCCATTCTTTTCTTGAGTAATTAGGTAAGTTGCTGAAATCAATAATTGCAGTGGTACTCCATCAACAAATTAAACTTTGATTTGGTAAAATGCTGAATTGACTTTCAAATTGAGATGAGACACGTAAGAGCCACAGATCTTACTACTTTCCATATTTGTTTTTTCATTTTAGTTTTTAGAGAGCTTGCAATAAAATCAGAGCTACCACTAGTTAGGAACTAATTTGGCGAATGAGGATTGGCAAAACCAACCCCAAATCGTTAAGATGCTTGATGTGTCATAGTTTTGATTCTACATTTGCTTTCAAAATGAAAGAGATACTTGCCCATATCACATTCTCTTATGAATAGGTCATTTCTATGCTGCCTGCTGCATTCATCAGTAAAGATACAGGCAATCTTTTTTCGTTCTTAATTTTTTTTTTTTGGCCAATTACTAATTCAAAGCTTTTATTTTATTTATTTTTTGTAGATGACTCTGTACGTTGCCAACACACATCAAGTCCCCTAGGTAATGGCGCTATTGTGGAAACATCTGACAAAAGGATTCTTGTATTACAAAGAAGTTATAATGTGGGGGAGTTTCCAGGATACTTCGTGTTCCCTGGAGGTCACTCAGAGGTAATGCATTGATGTGTCCAAGCATTCAAGACAATGCTAATATGGTACTTTAAGTTTGGCTACTGCTAAGCCTTCATGCCGAGCCTTTTGTGTTACTCTATAATCATATTGGAGCAGCCCTTCCATTTATATGTCCATACCATAGAGTCATTTACGAACTATAGGTAGGTTTAATTGCATGATCTTGTCTTATATTACCTCCTAGCTTGTGCTCATTAATGAGATTTTCGTGATTTCATCATAGGTCGACAAATGTTAGTCCAAGTTCAGTCCATTGCTTATCGCATAGTGGTTTTTTAATGCCTACTTTCAATCTCTTTGAGATATATGGTGTTATACATATATGGGTAGACCGGGCTCCGCTCGATCGGATTCTAGTTCATATTTGATCGGATCTTCGATCGTTCGATCAGCGTGGATCTCCGAAAACAAGCGCCTGCTGAAAAAAGCGTACACCTGTGCTTGAAAAAAATCAGAAAAAAAAGGTCTGCTGAAAATAAAAAAAGCCTACGTCTGGAAAAAAAAAAGGGGGGGGGCCTGAAGGCGCCTCTTTCTCTCTCTCTTTCTTTTTACAAGTATTTTTTTCAGCAGGCTTGTTTTTATTAACGCTTTTTTTTTTTTACGGATTCTTTTCAGCAGGCCTATTTTTTTTCTGATTTTTTTCAAGCAAACGTGCGCTTGTTTTTTTCAGCAGGCGCCTATTTTCAGAGATCCATGCTGATCGAACGGTTGGGGATCTGACCAAATATAGACTGGGATCCAGTCGAGCGGAATCCAGTCTATATATATATATATATATATATATATATATATATATGTTTGTATTTTGGGCTATGATGTACCTCAACGACTTGGTCAACCACTAGATAACTAGCAGTGAACAGTGAGTCTCCTCATCATCCCTATGTTATTTTTAACTGTATTTTTTAAGCCATCTGATACAGGAAATGTGGACTTATGTTGTGTGATTGAACAGTGGATGGACATGAAACTGAGATCCAGCACTTGGAAATTGATATGCAAACATATATAATATTTTAAATGCTTTTGCTGATAATCATTGTTTTCTAAACCAAATCACCTCTTCTTTTATATGCATGAGAGGAGAATAACAGGAAACTGTGCTTTTCTGCAGACAACTACATTAGTCACTGACATTTGTCTAGAGATTTCTCTTGCAACCCAAGCAGCAACTTTCATCAACTTCCAACTGTAGCCATTGGTTTCTATGAAAATATAATTCAGTCCTGCTTCAGCATTTTTTTAGTCTACTACCTTTAGCAGCTTAGATGGATTCAACTCAAGATAACATAAGAAAATAAGAATGCAGGAGTTGGCCTCAGAGAGAAACCTTTTGGCTTCATTAAAGCCCATGCTTTATGAAAATAAAGATACTTATTTTATTTATGGGTAATGGCTGAAAGCCTGAAACGGCCTCATATCTTCTCTCTGTTTGGTGGAGCTGTGTAGGCAAGGGTCTATTTGAACCCCATCAAGGACACCACCTGACTAGCATAGGTGCTCCATTGGAATGAATTTTTGTGTCCTATTCATGTGAGATCAATAGGCAGTACTGAATTCTATGCCAAAGTATGCTTTTCGCATTCAAGTCTCTAGTCATTTGAATATGCTTATTGGCAGATGGTTTTAGTCACCTAGTTATATTCTCCAGAATGAGTAGAGAAGGAAAACATGTTCTTCCAACCGCAGAAATACCGAATTTCTTTCATATCAATAGGTTGATGATATCAAGGTTCTTTTCCAATAAATAAGAAATGTGATCCATTTAACTTTCGAATATGTGACAGAAATGAACAGCTGTTGCATAGTTTATGAAACCTTGGTATATAATTTCTATTTTGAACCAGTGCAAGTAAGTTTTGTTTTATTTTCTCTTGCAGCCTGAGGAACTTGGAATTTCAGACCATCAAAACGACAAAGGTTTGACACAGTCTGCAGATCTAAATCGAAAGGTTTCTCAAGAGATGTTTGATGGCATTGTCCGCGAAGTGGTTGAAGAAATTGGGGTTCCTGCAGAATCTCTGGTCAAGTGGCTACCCTAATCTTCTTTTGTTTTGTCTTTTTCATGGTGTAGTTGGTTGCTCAACTTTGTTATACTTGTATTGTTACAAGTCATAACATAGACTTATTGCTCTGTTATGCTCTGATATATAGCACAGTAGAATATGCTGCATGCTTGGTTTTCAGTTTTCTAGTTCATTTACAGATCTTTATTACCAGTGGGGGATGGTAAGGTCTCGTCTTGTTGTTGTAACTTGTATGATGGTGACTGATTGAGGCTAACTTGAGACTAATCTTGTCTAGCTTTTAACATTGAATTGTATGTGTATCAATTATGGATGACATACTTGTGCATAGCATAGTTTACTTTCCAAGTACAAATCTCAGCATCTGTAAGTATCATTTGTTCACACATACATACATTGCATTTGTATACACAGTTACTTTTCTGATACATTCATTTTGTGGTTATCTGTTGCATTGCATGATATTTGAGCCTGTTAGTTGCTAGTTCGATGTGGTTTTTGCTGGGATAGGCATTTTCAGATGTGATATGTTGAGGTTATATTTAGATTAGCTGCTACTGGCCTTATGGATTATGATGAATCTAAACCATTTTATTATTAGGGACAATTGTCCTAGACGCTGTCATAGTCTTTACTTTGTCTCTCTCTCCAAACTTCAACGTGAATCCGTAAAATATACTCCAAGTAGGATGCTTCAAGTCTGATTCTTCAAATTGCATTGCACATGTTATAGTCCATGCACGTTACTGACAGGTGTTTAATTGCCTGCAGACAGATCCAGTCTTTATTGGAATATCTCGCAGGGAAATGAATGTCAGACCGACAGCTTTTTTTTTTCTGAAATGCAATATGGAGTCAAAGGAAATTTACCAGGTGTATTCTAGAGCTCAGGATGGTTTTGAGTCCACTCAGCTTTACACGGTTTCAAGGGTTAGTTTCAGTATTATGTTTTGTTGATTTTTTTTTTATTTTGTATATTAATTTCTAGTAAGCTCTTGCAAATTAGGATGAATTAGGGAAAATGGCTCTCAGAATGCCTGGCTGCCATCATGGTGGATATACCCTGTATGAATTGATGATACAAACTGTTGAAAATGCCAGACAATCGTCCAGTGAGTACCATGATTTTAATTCAGTGTGCTGTTACCATCATTCACCTCTTCTCTAGTATTATTTGGTTCTTCATTTAGTTCTGAATCATTTTTAATATGCTTTCTGCTGTATCTAGGATGTGCTGCCTTGAATTTAACTTGTTTTTCTTACAAAAAAAGCTCTTCATTAAATAAATAGATACTAAATTTTGCATTGAAATCATGCTTTCAAACCTTCTTTGCTACTTAAATTGAGTAGAATATGCTGCCGCATCCAATGCTTGATCTTTCTTTAGTAAGAACATCTGCTAATTTTTTGATCTGGTTCTGGAATATGTACTCTGCAGGATCAGATCATCTGCATGGCTTGTAAATGCTTCTGCTGCAATTTTGCGTCATGGTGGGAGAGATTGAACATAGCTTGTTGCTATGTCAACTCTGATTGGTACATGCTGAAATAAATGCAGACTGGCTTCTAATTATAATATAACTATTAATGTTTATTTTCAATATTAAGGGAAGCTGTGATTGATGATCTCTTTCATGGTTTCATTATTCCCAGAAAATGGAATTTTGAAGGTCAAGGGGTTATCTATTAATGTCCGTGGCCTGTTGAAGGAAACCAATGAGAATTTGTCTTTTCTTCTGGGAAGAGCTATTTTATTTCATTTCCTTGAATTATCCCACACTTGTTTTGCTCCTAATATCAAATATTCATGTAAGAATATTTTGTAAAAGCAACTCAATCCTGAGAAAACTCTGAAATTGATATGATATTGTCATCACAATTATCAATTTTATAATGGTAATCAATTTTATGATGGTGGTAAAAAAAAAAAAATGTGGTCTGTCTTTAAATGTGCTTTTATTATTTTTTATTGGTAAATTATAAAAATATTTTATCAAGTTTGGATCAATTTTAATTATATTTTATACGTTAAAAAGTATCACATATCAAAATATTCTAATAAGATTTTGATAATTATTTAATAGCTAACGGCATTAATAAATGATATAAATATTCATCTTTTTTTTTTCTTTCTTTCATGTTCTTTTTTCTCTCGTATCCTTCCTTCTTTCTTTTTATCAATTTCTCTTTCTTTCTTTCCTACTCTTTCTCTTCTTTTTTCTCCTCTTTCCATTCTCTTCCTCTCTTTTCTTCTCTCTTTTTTTTTTTTCATTTATTTTTTTATTTTTTTTCTCTTCTTTCTTTCATCATAATGAAATCTTTTTTCATGGTCCATCGGTTTTTTCTCATTTTAATCTTTTGATTGATGTTTATGTTTATCTTTTTGTTTGTTGTTTATCTTTTTATTTGTGGTATTTGTTAATCTTTTTTTTATAGAATTTTTTTTATCCATCTATTTAGTTTTTTCTCTAAATTTTATAAGATTTCATGCTTTTATAAAAATCAAGCTCTTAAAACCTTAAGGGATCTATTCTAGCATAATTCTACAAAATTTCATATGCTTGCCCCGCGATCTTCCTTAAGTGCTCTTTTTCGCATGAATCTTTAAATAATAATAATAATAATAATAATAATCAATCTTTTATTTTTTTTCATCTTTATTTATTTTTGTCAAAAAATTTTCTATATTTTTAAATTTTTTTCTTAATTTTTTCCTTTGTCAAGAGTTTCAAATGGGTGGGAAGTTTGGAGCAATCAAATAGGAAAGCTTAGAAGATGGCTTGGAGAAATGGATGGAAAGAAAAGAGAAGAGGAGAATGGGTAGAGAAAGGGGAGGAAAAGAATGAATGGAGACGAGGAGAAAGAAGAAAAGAGAAAGAGCAGAAGGAAATGGATGAAAAGAAAGGGAAGGAAAAGAAGGAAATGGATGAAAAGAAAGGGAAGGAAAAGAAAGAAAGAAGAAAGAAAATGGGAGAAAGAGGAATATCGGCTATGGAGGAGGAAGGAAGAAGAAGAAGATGAGTATTTTTGCTATTTAAAAAAATTATAAAAAAAATAAATTATTGGACTACATTAAAACATATGTTGGATTATATTAAAATATATGGATAACTAGAAATGGTAATTTGACATTTCTTAAAGTGCAAGTAAATTTGAGTTAAAGTAAAGAAGATATTCGTGTAATTTATTTTTTTTTCATTATATTACATGTTTTATCATAATATTATAATAGTGGAAGCAATTATTTTATTAGAGATTTAGATTGAAACAATTGGATGTATGTGTACCCAAAAGACTACAGATGTATTGAAATCTCGCGCCTGAAAAGTGAAGAGTCCCCTTTTATTCATTTTTGTCCTAAGATTTTATTTCAAAGTTTCTTTAATGTAAGCTTAAAGAAACATATCTATATTACTTCTCTGGGCACTCTTTGACCTATCATCTTTTCCTTTTTCTTGATCCAATTCTCTTTTTTGACGATCCTATCTTTTAGACAAGATATCACTCAACAAGCAACCAAGAAAAAAAAAAATCAAATCTTTTGGAAGCTTTCCACTGTAAATTGTAGAACCACAGATATTTGGTTTAGTAATTTCAAAATCATAGCTCTGATGCTACATAAAATAGCATGTTATCTAGAATAGATTGATTGTTTGAGCCCAAGATCTAGCATAAACATCAAATACAAAAATATTTGTAAAGAATCATGAGAAGAAAATAATTATGAAAGAAAAAATAAATTTATTTGAAAGAAAATAAAAATCAAAATAATCTCACAAAGATGCTTTATATATAAAAAATAATCTCTCTGATTTTTTGAGACATCAAAAGTTATTTAAATAGAGATTATATGGGTGAGATTTTTAACTCCTATTTGAACTAAAAGATCAAAATCCAATACAAACATGTGAGATAATTAAGTAGACTTCTAAATTTATTAAAATTAATGATCAATTTAAAATATAATCCTAATTAGATTAGGATTTGGCAATAAATTGCAATATCAATTACTCCAGAAAATTCTTTATTTGAGTGCAGTTGTTTGGAATCAACATCGATGTCAAGAGATATAGTGGTTTGCTTCTAAATTGGTATGACATGAGATTGGTGCACCAAGCAGTAGAAGATCTAAAATTTTATTAAAAAAAATAAATCCAATTAGGTAACAGTCAATCTTGCTACAAGGTTGGCAAGTCAACATCTCTAGACTTTCCGGATGGTTACGGTTTAGGAGATTCACACACGGATTGCTTGATTCTTGATCTATCAAAATGTAAATGTTAAAACATTGTCAGATTTTAACTTTGAATCATTGTTTGCCATAAGCTTTCTTTTGTAACGTAGGGTGTGGATAAATTCCCTGACTTTTTTCCTTCCGGGTTTTAATGCCAACTTTGACATGAAGAGTGCTGCAAAGGCGCATATGCATCATGCTTTTCAAAAAAAAAAAAAAAAAAAAAAAAGGCGCAAATGCATCCAACTCATTAACGTAGGCGCTGATTAATTTATTGCAAAACATTATTTTAGTCATCGACATCCCCATTGATAAGATCATTAGATGGTTGTTGAAGACTGGAGACCCACCACATGGAAGGAATCATCCAAGTTCCGATATTTTATTATCCAGTCATAAACATGGACTACGACGAGGCAACTACATATTATACAGTGGTGTTACGGGCATCTCCATCCGACTTTAAGATTCATGTTTCCCCTTCTTGAAAATGATCATTGGCGATCTAGGCTTTGCCGAATCTGCCATCATGGTGGTTGTTGGTGAGGAGCTGTGGGATACTCTGATTGTCGCAATGAGCGGCAATCGGCCAGAGAGCAGTTGGAAAGGGATCCTCCAGGGTCGGACTGTGTGGGTCTCCACTGATCCATCACCAGACGTGGTATCAGAGCTCATCCGATGATACCTGGAGGTGATGGAGGCCTCAGTGGAGCCCCTCCGAGAATGCAGGCACTTTGGGAGGCGACGGCGGTCATTGGGCGGAGCTTGGGGCGACGGATCTCTCCGAAATTGGTAGCTAGGGAGTTCCAACTCCGGGGAGCCGTCAAAGGTGAGATCTCAGCGTATGGCTTAGAGAGGGGGCTGCTCCTCTCTCATTTTGGGGAGCCGACGGAGTGCGACATGGTTCTCCGTTGGTCGTGGACTGTGGCAGGGTAGGCCGTTGCCCTTGAACCTTGGCAATCAGTTTCTTTCCGATGGAAGGGGCAATTGTTTCGGCCTTGGTTTGGGTCCGACTTCCCCGGCTCCCAGTGGAATTTTGGGATGAGGACGCCATTCAGGAGGTGTTGCGGCTGGCCGACGAGCTAGAGTCCCTCGACGAGTGCACCGTGGAGTTACAACGGATGGGGTTTGCCCGGATTTGCATGAGAATCGATCTCCGTCGCCCTCTACGATCGGAGGTTTTGGTGAAGGGTCCAGCCGCACCCTTCTGGCAACCTTTTGTTTACAAATGCTTTGACGGAGTCTGCCTCCGTTGCGGTCTTTTCCATTCACTAGAGAAATTCTGTCGGTCGGAGGAAGATGCAGTGGCGAGCTTGGGAACAAACAATCTCCTCCAGTCGGAAGAGGTGGATGGCGAGCAGATGCCGGTGGGCCCCCTCTCAGACCGTGGCTACTAGCTGTCCGTCGACGGGAGGTACAGCAGGACGCCGGTGCTGTGGGGAGGAGGGTGATCGGGACAGTGTCTCAGCCGCATCACCCTGAGCTGCATCACTCGAACCAATCGAAAGCTGCCCCTGGAGCCGTCGGTTGGACCCAGCCGACAAAAATCACGTGGCGGCGATCTTCGGGCCAGTCGCGTCTAGCGGGGATGGGGGAAAATTTCAATCCCTTCTACTCGCTGGCCATGGAAGCGGATGGGCTTGTCTCCGTGCTAGGTGCTGGGACGGGCGGCCCAGGCAGACGGTATGTCCCGAGAGCGGATGGACAGCCCAAGCGGGCCTAGTACCGTGAACCTGATGCATGCCGGGCCCTTGTTAAGCCCACAAGCCAGGAGTTGGGCTTGGTGGCGCCCAAAAATGGGAGGAATAAGGAAAATAAGAAAAAAAAATTGAGAGCCCATTCTTCCATGGACTTGGAGGCACCACGAGCATCCCAAGGCCCTGGAGCCTTCATCTTTGCTGCCAAGGTCTCGGTGGAGGCAAAGGAGCGGCCATTGGAGTGCGACGGGGGGTGTTAGGATTCTTGTGCTCTTGAGGCGGCAAGGGTGCTGGAGCAGTCACCCGAGCTTGTGATCAAAAGTACCCCCCCCGGGGGGCACAGCGACTGAGGGTCCGGAGCACTTGGAGGCATTAGATGCCGAGTAGGGCCTCACTCATGAGGCTGCTGTGGCTAGACTCAGGCAGGCTATCCGTGATGAGGGGACGACTGCCGAGATGGATGAGCAAATGGAGGTTGTGGCTGAGGCAAGCTCTTAGAGCGAGGGGGGTACGAGTGCAGGCCTCCCTCAGCACGAGCTCTCTCCATGAAGATTTTACTCTGGAACTATCGAGGGGTGGGAAAGCCCTTCTTTCGGTCGACCATCGATCGATTGATCCAGCAGTATAGCCCTTATGTTTGTGTTCTGAGCGAGATGCGCCTCTCTGAAACTAGGCTAGCCAGGGCTAGATGGAGGATCTCAAGGACTTGGAGCTCTTATGCTGTGGAGTCTCGAGGTTTATCTGGAGGGATCCTGGTATTGTGGCGTTGCAGCCTGATCAGAGTGGATGCTTTCCATAGATATGAGCACCAAGTGATTCTTGTCATTACTGACCAGTCTGGGTAGCCTTGGCTTCTCTATGCTGTCTATGCGAGTACTGACTATAGGGAGAGGAGGGTGCTCTGGGCAGAAACTTCTAGACTTCTGACTTAGGGGCTGCCTTCTCTTGTGGCTGGTGACTTCAACTGTATTGTCGATTCCCATGAGAAGTGAGGTGGTAGGCAATAGAGAGATAGTATGGAGTCCAGGAAGTTCAGAGAGTTCATTAGTCACTCTGGCCTAATTGATCTCAAATTCACTGGCTAGAGATTCACTTGGTGTAACAACCGACATGGGTCTGCTCGGATCTGGGAAAGGATCGATTGGATACTTGCTTCTGCTGATTGGATTCAGCGCTATCCAGGATACTCTATTCAGCATCTTCTGAGGATTGCCTCGGATCACTGCCCGATTCTTGTCTTGACTGATGGCTTGGACCAGCCTAAGGGCCCCTTCCGCTTCGAGAAGTTCTAGACCTCTTACCCAAGGTCTTGGAACTTGGTTCGGGAGGTATGGAGGATGTCGATTCGTGGAGATGCGAGGTATAGGGTGACTTATAGGTCGGAGCTATTTAGATGCAGACTTCTCAGATGGAACCGCATGGAGGTGGGCAACATCTTCCATTGGATTGAGCAAGTCGAGGATGATATTATGGAGCTGCAGCTGAAGGAGGACCAGGAGGGCGGCTTACATGAGCCAGAGCTGAGGGTTTTGCATGGTAAGCTCTCAGAGCATCACCCTCTTCTGAGACAGTAGGAGATATTATGGAGATAGAAATCTAGAGCTCAATGGATTCGAAAAGAGGACCAGAATACCAGATTCTTCCATCAATCTACTATGATCCGAAGGTCCGTGAATCACATCAGGCAGCTTCGGAGGAGTGATGGCAGTGTTGTGGATGATAGTGATGGTATCCATGCTAAGATTCTTTACTTCTTCAGTGATCGATGGACGAGATCCTCGGATGAGCTCTACCCTATCTTGAGTGCCCAATTGGTTGCTCGTATCTCAGCACTGGAGAATGAGTTCTTGATTAGCCCGGTGACTTCGGAGGAGGTGCGTAGGGCTCTCTGGTCTCTTAGCGAGGATAAGGCCCCTGGATCGGATGGTTTCCCTCCACTCTTCTTCCATCAATACTGGTCGATCATCAGGGAGGAGATTGTGGAGGCGGTGCAGGCAGCTTTCCAGTCCAGAGGCATCTCGGTAGCATGGAAGCGGACCCTTGTTACCCTCATTTTGAAACGTCATGATGCCTCCAGTCTCGAGCACTTCAGATCTATCAGCCTCTGCACCACCCTTTACAAGATCTGTGCAAGAGTCCTGGTGGGGTGGCTCAAGCCGCTGATGCCCAGTCTGATCAGTCCAGAGTAGGGTGCCTTTGTTGGTGGTCGGTCTATCACTAACAATATCATGCTCGCTCAGGAGTTCATGCATGATCTTTAGAGAGCTCCTTGCCGCCATAGCCACATGGTGGTCAAGCTGGACATGGAGCGAGCTTATGATTGGATGAGTTGGGCCTTCCTCCAGCAGATGCTTGTTGAGCTGGGCTTTGTTGAGGGGTGGATCAGTTGGATAATAGACTGCGTTGAGGGCTCATGCTTCTCCATCCTTGTCAACGGCACCCCTATGGAGTTTTTTCATTCTATTATTGGCCTTCGCCAAGGTTGTCCTCTCTCCCCATATCTATTCATTTTATGTGTTGATGCCTTATCCAGGGCGTTGAGGGCAGCAGTTCAGGGCCAAACTTTGGAGCCATACTGGCCTGCTCCTGGTGCTCTACCTCTCTCGCACTTTCTATTTGCAGACAACTGCATTCTCATCGGACGGGCATCGACCCGCAATGTAGAGTGCTTCACATCCACCATCAAAGCCTACTGCAGGTCATCTGGGTAGTTGGTCAATATTCAGAAGTCTGCTGTCCTTTTCAGTTCGAGGACGAAGCCTCAGGTCAGAGCTGCGATTAGGGCGATCCTAGGGATTCAGGAGCAGGCTGGGACTTTGACCTACCTTGGTGTCTCGATTATGGGTCGTCATCTTTGGCAGGCTGAGTGCAGGCCCTTGGAATAGTTGATCTAGGAGCGGCTTTAGGACTGGCAGGCTAATACCCTCTCATTCATGGGCAGGATGACTCTGGTGAGATCAGTACTAAGCTCTATTCTGGTTTACCTACTGGCCAACATCCTAGTGTCGGTTACTTGTCTTAGGAGGATGGAGCAACTATTTCGTAGCTTCCTCTGGGGATCTGGGCCTAATCATCATTGGGTCCACTTGCTCCCATGGGAGGTGGTTTGCCAGCCGTTGCGGGATGGTGGTCTTGGGATCCACTCCTTAGTGTCGAGGAGAGAGGCTTTGATTGCTAGACATGCAACCATATTCCTGATTTAATCAGATTGTCTGTGGAGTAGAGTCATGAGAGCCCGCTATGGTGAGTGGAGTCGTGGGACTCCCATTCAGATTGCTCGAGGGTGCCCGTTCTTATGGAAGGAGATTTGTGCTCGAGGGCCCGTTGTTATGGACCAGATTAGATATTTGATCGGCGATGGTCGCTCGATTGAGGTAATCCAGGATGCCTAGATTTCGAGTTCTCCTATTTCTCGTTGGCCGACTCTTGTCAGCAATGAGGTGGGGGACCATATGAGGGTGTCTGACCTCATCGATGTCGATGGATCTAGTTGGAGAGCTCAGGAGATCACTCGACTCTTTGGGGTCCACTAGCAGAGCGAATTCTTGCTATTCCGATTCTTGTGTATCCCTCCCAAGATGTGAGGGTCTGGGGTCACTCTTGTTGCCCGAAAGTTCCCTTGAGAGACCTCTCCTGTCTGCTTGGTCCGTCGCCCTCTAGGAGGATTGAGGGTGCTTGGATTGGGAGAGTTGCTGCCCATCCGAGGATGAGAATCTTTCTTTGAAAACTTGCCTGAAATCGGCTGCCTACTCGGACTCTTCTCAAGGAGAGAGGCATGGATCTTTCGACTTCATGTCCAGCTTGTGGGGTGGAGGACGAGACTGTGGAGCACGTTATCCTTCGCTGCCCTAGGGCGAGGGTTATATGGAGATAGGCATGTATTTACCCATGGGAGACGAGCTCTAATCCTTGGCTGGTATCCTTCCTGGGCTGAGTTTGTCAGAGTGTCATCAACAGGATGTCTGTCATTGGTGGTCAGTTGGCTTACATTGCCTATCGGGTTTGGTTGTCCAAGAATAGCCTTGTCTTTGACTCTGAGGTTACTCCTGCTCAACGAGTATTGGAGAGAGCTATCAGTCTGGCTTAGGAGTACCACCGATTTGACTCTGCCACTCCATGCCTTGACAACCCTGATCTCTGGAGCTCCCTGGCTGCTTCGGCAGTATCCCTTAGGGTTCTCTCCATATCCTAGGAGCCCCTACCCTTGGGATTTGTCAAGGTAAACTTTGATGGTAGTATCAGAGATGGCAGAGGTGGTGCTGGTTTCGTCATTCGCAGCTCGGAGGGGTAGACTATTGGCGACTGATGGTTCCCACCTTTTTGAGCCTTTGGTTTCGGTTGTAAAGCTTCATACTGTCTGGGCAGGTGTCGTCTTTACTAGGCAGCAGCTCCACGCCGAGAGGATTTTTCTGGAGGGTGATTCTGCCACTGTTATCTTTTGGATTCAGAGGGATGTCAGATAGCTTGAGAGCCATCCGCTTATTCGGGATGTCTGGAGCTTTCTTCGTTAGATTGCTGTAGTTATTCTCTGCTATATCTATCGAGAGACGAACACTGTCGTAGACTGAATGTCGAGTTTTGTTGCTGAGCACTCAAGCGACTAGGTGTAGAGACAGAGTGATGCTTGTCCGTTGGCCTTGCAGGATTTTGTGTATCTTGATCTTTTGGATTACTCTTGTATTAAATTAATGTGATTGCCTATTTGTATCAAAAAAAAATATAATAAATAAACATGGACTTCGATAAGTTGCTAACCTGTTCCAGTATTTTGTTCAGTCACAAAAATGAACTACGATAAGTTGCTAACGTGAAGAGAAAGTATATGCGATCTATCAGCCCATTGGGCTCCACGAGTGCCATCTGATCTTGATCGCACGGTCCAACAAACCACCGTGGTTTGGTGGAAGCATTAATCTGATATGTTGGGAAGCTAAATGGATAAAGACGTTGGATTAATTAATAAACGGCCGCTGTTGAAGTCGGTCAAACAGTATAAGCTGCGGCACGTGCAGAATTCCTGCGGCCCTCTGACATGCACCAGGCCCGGTCGTTCCTCGGTCGGTTCGTGGCGAACCCCGACACGTGTGGCGGGATCTCCGAAACCCAAGTTCGGAGACCAGTAGCATAAACTTACCCGCGGAGCAGCGGAATCTCTCCCCTCCCTCCCCCCCGCGCCCACCCCACAAACAATCCGTCCGATCAGCTTGGCGCGGCTCTTCGGGTGGTGATAGCTAACCAAGGGAGCGATAAAAACGCTCATTTCTTTTATTGGTTACGGCCGTAAAAACTGAACCCCATAAGGGCCCATTGCGACCGTACTCTGGCGGGTCCCACCCGGGCTTCCCTCGTCAACGGTCAACGTCCGTCTTGGGTCGTTGTCGCTCTCGTCAAATCCAAAAATTTCTGATGCAAACAATACAATTTCTAACTACTAATTCGTTATTCAATTGTCTAAATTAGTAAATACTCCAAAGATTTTCTCCCCCTTAATGCAGTTCCTTCTTCTAATCTAACGCCATAATCACCTACTTTATGGACTTCAGTGAAGACATCCATATATCTGTTATTAAATTGATAAAATAAGCAGATGTCTCCATCCCCGTTGCTTATGGATTTAAATGGTTCCTCTCCTCATCGTTTGATGAAAGGCCCCCCCCTCTGAGAGGATTGCTGCTTCCATGGTCTTATGGCTCCCTGAATGAAATGGAGGCAGGAGCCCATTTCCACATGGCAGGGGATGGGTTTGGGTCTTGAATCATAGATAGCACCATTGCAGGTATGTGTTTCTCTCATTCCCCCATGTGAGCCTTGATGATCTTGTCTCTTTTTTTATTTTTTTTCTTTGTTCTCTCATTAATCTTTCCTGCATATATTATCTTTCTCTGGATTCTACCCAAATGTCGTGTACGCAATACCCATGTGATGTTGCCATCCTTTTTTTTTTTCTTTTCCGGTCTTGTTTTGATTGTCTTTTTCAATTTTTAATAGAAGATTCGAGCTGGGGGGAAGCTATGGTGCTTTTGTGTTCATCTTTTTTATGCATTGATTATGGAAAGTGTTGAAGCCATATGGGTGATCATCTTGTTTTCTTGTGTCCTCGTTGTGTTATTAATGGGAGGCCACAGCAGCCAATAGTTTATTGTGTCCAAATGGGGCTCATTTGTTTAGATTGTGGCAGTGGCGAGGCACTGCAGCAGAAATTCCCCTTTACCATTTTCTATTCCTTGTTCCTTTTCTTTATTGCTTCTGTCGTTGATGTAGAGCATGGTGGATAGATGGGAGGCTGGGAAGGGGGAGCCAGGGGGGATGGATTCAGAAAGTACAAAACTTTGTGGTAATTGGCCTTCTGCTTTTGGATGCAGGGCTTCGTGATGTGGAATTGTATAATTCACCTGGCTATTTTGGGTTCTAAGGCTTCCGATCATGGCGACCGGAATGATGCTTTGTAGAGATTGTCTCTAGATTTGAGTTTTTGATCTGAAAGGAGATTTTAGATTAGGAGGTGTTGCTATACATTAAGGTCAGAAGGATGGAATTGGCGGTCGGACAGCAGAGCTTCCACCGGAAGAAGATGACGAAGCAGCTGACGGGGAAACGGGATGATACTCCATTGCATTCGGCTGTGAGGGCAGGAGATTTGACTGTGGTGAAAGAGATCATTTCAGGAGCCAATGAGGAGGAATTGGAAGAGCTGCTGATGAAGCAGAATCAGGCAGGAGAAACTGCGCTGTTTGTTGCCGCCGAGTATGGGTATGTCGATGTGGTGAATGAAATGATCAAGTACCATGATGTTTCCATGGCTGGAATAAAGGCTAAGAATGGTTACGATCCTCTGCACATAGCTGCCAAGCAAGGAGATGTAGGTACTAACTCTATCATAAAAAATGTTGCTTTTGAACTTAAACATTGTCAATCAATGTGGTGGAGTTCTAGATATTCTATTCAGTTGTTAGTTTTTCAGAAATTTCGATGCAATAGCATTTTCCTAAGTTTTTCTAAAATTTATTATGCAAGACAATAATTTACCTGGATACAGGGGATTGCCGTTTATGTCACTTCTTTTCCATGATTATCTTGAGTAAAATGTTGTCCAAATGGTTCTTTATCTCTTTTCTTTTTTTGTTTACAGAATGGTTCATCCTAAATCTGAACATTATTTTGCTATTATCTTTTCTTGATTTACTCTTGTTGGTCTTTATTTCTAATTCTTTGTCTCTTATCTATTGATCTTTCATCGATGCAGATAGGTGACTACCTTACAAGATTGCATGTTAAGACATAGAAAATAGGTTCCGCATGTCAAAAAAATAGTTAGCATGAGAAAGCTGTTTCACCAGTAGATGGCTAAATGAGTCAATGTGTTGATGTTATTTTCTTAATTTTGAGCTGCTAAATTGCATGTTTGAGATGTCATTAATAGACTGCATGGTCGCATCCACACATAGTCAGTGAAGTTGGAGAATCTGGCACCTCTGGTATTAATTAAACATCAGCATCTCTCTCTTGATTAAATATGGATTTTGTTTTATCACCATTTGACTAACTAAGTAATTACATTGGCTAGATGTTGTAAAGGAGCTTTTGATGGCTCTTCCAGACCTCTCAATGACTGTGGACTCGTCAAACACCACAGCATTACAAACTGCTGCCACACAAGGACATATCGAGGTGGTGAATCTCCTATTGGAAGCTGATGGGAGTTTGGCACTAATTGCAAGGAGCAATGGTAAAACTGCTCTGCATTCTGCTGCAAGGAACGGGCACTTGGAAGTTGTCAAAGCTCTCCTGAACAGAGACTCTGGAATTGCTACTAGAACTGATAAGAAAGGACAGACTGCACTTCACATGGCTGTCAAGGGAACAAGCTTAGATGTTGTTGAGGAGCTTCTTAAATGTGAAGCCACTCTGGTCAACTTGGTGGACACAAAGGGCAATACGGCCCTTCAAATAGCAGCTAGGAAGGGTCGTACTCAGGTGAATAGCTTTTGAGACATTTATTATTTTTATGAAGACTATATTTTCTCAATATTTTACTTTCTTAATGTGATCAATGGGGCCTATTCTTCATTAGTATGCACACTCATCAAGATATTCATCATCTGTATTTTGCAATACTTCTGAATGTTGGTGGCTTCTATATGAGTTTACACTTGCAGTGTCATTTGTTGATCACAATGCCAAGCCATGGCTGTTATTTCTGGAGCAAACTGCGGATAAATCTAAATCTAGTAATTATTTGCTTTATTGCTCCTGTGCCTATTTTCATTGCATTCTGTAATTTGTGATATTTGTTAAAAATTGCAGGTAGCCCTTGCTGATCTTACATTTTGTTTTGTTCATCTATCGTGCATATCAAAAGGAGATGTGGTCAGATGCAACTTGATTACAGTATTATATTAGTTGAAAAGAAAAGAATGTCTTAAAATGCTTATCTTGAATCATGATGTAGCAGGAATTAACACCACCAAAAATGAACTGATATTATAGGAACAACAGTGAAATGTCCAAGGCCTACTATGCTTCCCTCTCATCTTTATAAAATTAATTTGTGCGATAGAGTTTTTCTTGACTGAGTGGCTGATAAATTCATCATGCGTATGCAGTTTGGCTTGAAAAACATGTAGGATGGCTTCTTTTTTATTCATCGAGTGCATTGAGTAAGGAGGCTATCCCGTGTTGATTTTGAGTACGATTATTAGGAGCCTTTGATGAAGTTAGGTGGTATTTGCTAGTCAAGACATTCTGTACATTCAACTTTGCCTTAGTAAATTTGATGGTTCAAAAACTTTATTGGGCCAATGTTTTGATTCTTGTAAGTTTCCTCTGGGTTTTTTAGCTCCTGAGCAATGTTACTTTAAGAAGATCATTCTTCATTTCTCAAATCTTTATTATTGATATTATGATTGGAACGTTTATAATTTATCATAGCCTGCAGGATTGCAGTGCCATATGTCCTATCATTGACCTAGAAGAGTAGCCAAATTTGCCACCATTTTGCAAAAGAAGAGAGAAAATAAAAGAAAAAAGAAAGAAAGAAAGAGCATGCAACTTTATTTGATCTGTAGATGGAGACTCTTGTCTTCAGCAAATAAAAATGAAGAGCATGCTACTTAATACCTTTGCATCATCAGTTCGCAGCATGCAAAATTGTTAGCATTTTGGTCACTGGGATATCATCAATTACATCAAAGGTGAGAACTGAATCTTGGGCAGAAAGGCATTCAGAGGCTTCCAGGTTATAAAAACAATATTCTGATTTATGGGGCATTATGGGAAATAACGATCACAGGAATGAAAATTTCTGTTGGTACTGCTGTGGAAATACTTTTCCAATCCAATGGTGGAGTTCTGGACTTTATCAAAGGCCATATAAATCATCACTAAACTCTCTCTCTCTCTCTCTCTAAAAAAAAAGAAAAAAGAAAAAAAAAGAATCATTTGGCCCAGGGTTTCCATGTAGAATATTTCTTAGACAGAATATTCAATCTTCTCATACAAACTTCCTAGGAAAGTTAAGAACTGAGAATAAGAACAATGGAAGGTGGTTGCCTGTTGCTCATTTCCTTCATTATAAAGTTAAGAAACCTACCTCTGGAATACAACTGGAGTAGTGAGATAACACATTTGCTCGTGTTAGAAACAAAATGACAGCACATTTATTCAGAAGATTTTATACATTCTTGCCCTTACAGCTATAGTTAATTAAATAAGTATTAGAGCCTTGAGGTTGAGTAGATTAGCCATAATGGCTATAACTACATTACATCGGGCATGAGCATGTTGTTTCTGGCATACTACATGAGCTGATGAGGGAAAAGGTTGTCTTGGCTATCGTGCTGTAATCCTCTTTAATAGCCAACCTGCTATTGTATTTTCTTCTTGATTCTTTTGTTATCTTTATGTCCTCTGGCTCCTTTAGCATATGAAAGACATGTTCCCAAATATTTCTCAAGTCCCTTGGCTGAACCTAGTTTTGTTTTTAAATATTTTTCATAGATTACTCAGATCGACTGAATTTATGGACTCGTTAAAAATTTTTGTGCAGATTGTAAAAAGACTTCTTGAGCTCAAGGAAATCGATATTAAAACTATCAATAAATCAGGAGAGACAGCACTTGACACTGCTGAGAAAATGGGAAATAAGGATGTTGCCACCATATTAGTAGAGCATGGTGTCCAGAATGCCAGGACCATTAGACCTCCAAATCCTGCCAGGGAACTAAAGCAGCAAGTAAGTGACATAAAGCATGAGGTCCACTCCCAGCTCGAGCACACCCGCCAGACCCGGAAACGTGTGCAGGGGATTGCGAAGAAGTTGAACAAGCTACACGCAGAAGGCCTCAACAATGCAATCAATTCCAACACTGTTGTTGCTGTCCTCATTGCCACTGTTGCATTTGCAGCCATCTTTACTGTTCCTGGTGATTATGTAGAGTCTGAAAACCTTGCCCCTGGGCTCACTTTAGGGGAAGCCAACATCGCACACCAAACACCTTTCATGATCTTTTTCGTCTTTGACTCCGTGGCTCTCTTCATATCTTTAGCTGTTGTTGTGGTACAAACTTCTGTAGTGGTTATAGAGAGCAAGGCAAAGAAACAAATGATGGCGATCATCAACAAGCTTATGTGGCTAGCCTGTGTGCTTATTAGTGTGGCATTCCTCGCACTGTCTTTCATTGTAGTGGGGAAGCATGAGAGGTGGTTGGCTGTTGGAGTGACAATTATAGGGACTACCATATTAGCTGCAACATTGGGCACTATGCTCTACTGGGTGATTGCCCATCGGATCGAGGCTAAGAAGCTGAGAAACATCAGACGGTCATCACTTAGTAGGTCGCGATCATTTTCTGCCTCCATTATGTCAGATGGGGAATTGTTCAACAATGAGTTCAGGAAAATGTATGCAATTTGAGAATGAGAAGGTCTGGTTCTCATGTATATCGACCATGTAATGGCTGGCTGGTCTACCTCTTACCACAATGTATATCAACCATGTAGTAATTGTGAGTTCCTCCCCTGGCAGCGGTGCTTGCTTGGACTGGAAGGACAGGTGCAGGGAAGAATGTTCAAGAACAGGTTTACATGTTGATGGGAGTGCATGGGCCAGGGAAGTTTTAACTTATACAAGGCTGATTTGGTGAACATGATGAGAATTGAAAAAGGGCTATATATATATATATATATTCTTACAGAATATTATAGTGAGCTCTTTCATTTTGTTTCTCAGATCAGGCCAAAGTTTTCTGAAATTGATTGCATGCAACCAGAGTGATTTTGTGTCAGTTGTTATACAGAGCATAATTTATTCTCTTGTCTAGCCGCATGGTGGTGAATTTTGTTCAAATATTTACGGAAGTGCACTTTCCTGGAGAAGCGGACATCATTATAAACCATGTAGATCATCAAATAAGGATGATTTATTTTTGTGTATCTATAAAGAGGTATTAATGCAAAGCAACATATAATTGGGCAAACTTAATTTTCTCCCGCTAGAGCGTGGTATTATATAATTTCATCATAATCAGTGTATGGTCCATGGTTATATGATGTGCTTTATATATAAAACAATATTAATAATGTATGATGGACGTGAGAAACATGATGGGTGGCTTTGATATTAAATATCTGATTTTTTTGAGACCTACATTCAATGATAAATGCAATTTCGCATTTGATAATTAAAAATTTTCCATTTCTTTCTTAACAAGTGAACAGAAAGGATAAGGCTATAAGGCTGGATAAGGTGCTTTTAGGCCTGTTTCATATTCCTTATTATTTTTTCATTTACTTTTAAATAAAATTATAGAAATCAAGATAAAAATATATATTTGCTATTTTTTTTATAATATTTGTATTATTTGTATAAAACATGAAACATGAAAATTCTTTCTTTTGCTAATTTTAAAAATAAAAAAAATTTATATTTTTGACCATCATAATCAACATCATTTTTATTACCATCAACAGCATCATCACCGCTACCATTGCTGTTATCATCACTTTTATATTGCAGCTATCATTTGCCACCACCATCATCATCAACACTATTCGTATTGTTGTTGACTTCACCATACTAGCTACCATTGCTACACCACTATTGCTACTACAGTATACCATTACTACTATCATTATCTGCCACATCATTGATGCTTTCATTGCTATCGCTTATCACTACCACTATCATCCTTTTTTATCATGGCCACCTCCACACCATCATTCATCTTCATAGTTATCACTTTCATTACATCACCAGGCTTCTTCTGTGATCATTGCCATCATTTTTATCATTATTATTGCTACTGTTGCCATAACTACAGTTGTCATCTTTATAATATTACTATTGTTATTATAGTTGCTTAATCAATAATATTGCTACTACAACTACTTTCATCTTCATTGCCTTGGTCACTATTATCATGATCTCTATGGCTATTATAAAACTATATTGTAATAATAAGTTATATTATCATATTATAATAATAGATGCTATTACAAATATATTATTATATTTATAATAAATATTAAAAATATTATTGGACAATTAGATTAATATATAAAAATAAATAATTTATAAAATTAAAAATATTCTATCAAAATTTTTTTATAGTATAAATAGATAAATAATTAAAAGTGTTATGCAATATCCTCTATCATCCCTTTCTTATCATAAGCATTTTCTCAATTTGATTATTAAATAAATATTAAAATTTCAGTATTTTAAAAATATAGTTATCAAATAATTTTTTATTTTTTTATTTTTAAAAGCTTTGCGGACAAAAGCTCCATTGCCCAGCCAGAAATGGCAAACGGGCCGAAGTCAAACTCGGAGTCATAAAGGATTTGGTGTCACGAGTGGTTGGTTTGGTGGGCACTTTGGATATGATACTACACACTATTAGGGTTTATATGTAAAAATGTATGTGTTAGATTTTTCATTGATGACTGCAACGCACTTGCCGGTTCTTCGTCAAAGCTTCGACTTCTGATTTTCCGTCCGACACTATCCGAGGGTTTTATCTCTAGGGGTTTAAATGCAAAAAGGCATATCTTAAGTTTGGACTAACATCAGCAACGCAAACACCGACATCAGTTCAAACTTAACATAATCATTTTTTTATAGGCCTTCGGTTTTAAATCGTGGCAAGCGAACGCTTGGCTTCTGGCGTTAAAAAGAGAGAGGCCTTGTTAGATTTGAAGAAAGAAGGTAAACCCTCCTGATTTCCATCCCCTTTCTTTCTCTGTTCCTCTGATCGATCCATCGAGATGGACGCGGAGCTGCTCGAACTCCAGCGGCAATTCGAGCTGGCGCAGCAGGTCAAGTCCAGCGTCCGCCTCTCCGAGCGGAACGTCGTCGAGTTGGTCCACAAGCTCCAGGAGCTCCGCTTCATCGATTTCGACCTCCTTCACACTGTCTCCGGCAAGGAGTACATCACCACTGTAACCCCTTCTCTCTCTTCCTCTTTCTCTAGGGTTTCCTTTTCTCAATTCCATTTACCAGGTCTTTAGGGTTTCCTCGGCAATATAATGAATTCAATTCAATCATGCAAAAGCTTCCTTTTTATTTTCCCTCAGAATCACGTTTTATTTATCCGACCAGATATGGCAAATTCATTTTCTTTCTTTTCCATTCATCTTGTTTTCTTTTGGAACTGATTAGGAAAAAGAACAAATCTTGATAGGTTTCATGGCTTCCCTCCTACTTTGGTACCACCAGATATCCCAAATTCAATTCAAATCACACTGGGGATTCCCCCGTCTCCCGTAATCTTGCTTTTTTTTTTTTTTTTTTTTGTTGAGCCAACTAGGAAAAAGAACGAGTATTGATAGCTTTCAGGGCTCGATCCTCTCACTGTGATTGATAACTTGGCGTTTTTGTGACAGGATCAGTTGAGGCTGGAGATGGAGGTGGAGATAAAGAAGTCTGGCCGTGTGTCTCTAATTGATCTCTCCGATAGTATTGGAGTTGATCTGTACCATGTTGAGAGGCAGGCCCAGAAGATAGTATCAGATGATTCGGGGCTAATGTTGATTAATGGGGAGATTATTTCGCAGTCTTATTGGGATTCCGTGGCGGAGGAAATAAATGAGAAGTTGCAGGAGTGTAGTCAGATCTCTTTGGCTGAGATTGCTGCCCAGTTACATATTGGCTCGGAGTTGGTGGTGTCTGTTCTGGAGCCCCGCCTTGGAACACTTGTGAGTGAACTTTATAATTTTGCCTGATATATTTTTTTCCTCATTTTCTTCTTGATATTGATTATACTATACTATTTTTTTTCTATATGTGATGATATTTAAACATGCAAGACAATATTATGATCAACCAGAAGTCTGATATTACACAGGAGAATCAGTTGCATCAATTGCATGGCTTGGTGTTAACATATACACACCATTGCACTTTTGTTTTCCTTTTGTTCTGCAAGAAAGATGAGAAAGACCTTGAAGAAAATGTCAGGGAAAGTTTGATGGAGCTGAATGCTATTTTACTTTTGTTTTCTTAGATGTTAGGATAATACAGTTTTTTTGTTGTATATTTGTGGAAGGGTAATACAAATTAAAATGGATTTATCAACAACACAAACTTAAAAAGCATGATGATCTGGGATAAATAACAAACGTTGGAAACTGTAATTTAGGCAACAAAAAGGGGTGAGTGGGTTGTTGCTTCGGTATCAGAGGTTGTCCTTTTCGGTCTTACCTTTTTTTGGGAGAAATTTGATGTTAACGTTGCATAAGAAGAATAAAAAAGGAGGACCATAGAAGCAAATCTGGTTAATATTAAAAACAATTAATTTTCAAATTACCATTGCAGATATACATATTTTGGTAAAAAGCTAAGGTACATCAGACAGGAGGACAAGCTGACATCAATCTTATTAGTGAAGCAAGTAATTCCAATGTGGTACAAGAATAATGATTGAAGGCAAGTCACTTTTCTTGACACAATTCTTGCTGCCTGTTGCAGAGCTATGATTTATCAGCCTGTGATGCAATTGTTATTCTATATATTTCTAAACTCATTTTAAGCTTGAAGATAAGTCATAAGCAATCCCATTTTATTGGTTATGATATTGAAAACAAAAGTTGGAATTGCACATGGTGGACATTAGGTAGAACATGTTGGCAACCGCAAAAGCTTATTTGAATTTTGAGTGTTCTATGATCACTGTGAGATTTGGCGGAATAGTTGCAACATGGTTGAAGGTCAAGTCATTAAACTTACGTGTTCTCATCTCGTTCAAATGCTTTGGTTTTAGTTGTTGATGCTCAGCAATCTCTTGGATGCCATATGCTGATTTGGAGCTTCTTTTAATTCATTTAGTGTGTGTTATTATATTTTCATATTTTATTTGTTTATCACTTCTTGTGCCATTTTTATTTTACTCACTGCTCTCTCTCTCTCTCTCTCTGTGTGTGTGTGTGTGTGTGCGTGTCTATATATATATATATATATATATTATGTATGTATGTATGTGTTTGTATATATGTACATGCCTGTGTGTGTGTGTGTCTAAATATTTGTATGTGCTACTGTTGATGAACAAGAACATATAGTGAGAAATTGCAATGACCCTTGGTCTTGGTAGTCTTTCTTTTACAAGATTATATCTTTAGGCTGTTCCTCATTATTGTGTCTCCATGAGGATTTTCTTTTTATTTGTTTATTTATTTATTTATTTGGGGTTGCGGGGGGGGGGGGGTGGGTCAACTGTTTATCACAATTGTATGTGTGATACATTTTCCTTCTGTTATATGTTGCCCTGAATATACTCTTTCCTTCCCAAATTCTAGCAACATATGCCAACTAGTTCTTTATCCTCTGTCTAGGTAAAAGGAAGACTAGAAGGTGGACAGTTGTATACTCCAGCATATGTTTCACGTATCACTGCTATGGTTCGTGGTGCTGCAAGGGGTATCACAGTTCCAGCGAACTTACCAGCTGTTTGGAATTCCTTGCAGCAACTACTGCAAGATATAGATGGTGCTAATGGAGTGTCTGTTGAAGGTGCATTTTTTCAGTCCTTATTTAATGGGCTGTTGAAGGAGGGGGAGATTCTTGGATCACTTCGTGCAGGAGTGCAATGGACACCAGCGGTAAGCCTTTTCTTCTTTCCTGTCAATACATTGCATTTACTTCTTATCCATAAAAATATTTGTTGAATTTTAGGTTTTCGCCCATGCTCAAAGGGAAAGTGTGGATTCTTTCTTTTCACAGGTTTGAGACATCTGCAGCCCTTGTCTTTTTATTATTTATCTGCCTATCTTTTCTGCATAATGTGGGCACTTCATCATTTTTTAGGGTAAAAAGCTGAAGAATTTTTTTTTCTTTTAAATATTTGTTAAAATGCATCTAATTTTAGTTTTAAAAAAAATCTGGCTATGAAATTGATGAATGAAATTGGCAGCATGCCTTTGTGTTAGCGTTGCCTGGAAAATCCACATTATTTCTGATTCATATATTTAGATATTTACTTTGTGTGAGTACACCAATGTTAAATCAGATTTTTACTGGTTTGGGTGTATGGGATATATTTTTTCAAAGATTATTACTTGAGATTTTTGGGTGCACATTGTATGTTCATAATATAATAACTTTGGCTTCTTTGATTTCTGATTAGCCTAATTTTTGTAACAAGACAACTAAACCATGAAAGACCTGACAAAAATGGGTTATTCGTGCATGGAAGCTAGATAGCAGCATAGCTTATTGTTAACCTTAGTTTTCCATAGTTGCAGTAACGTGAATGATTAATTTCTTCTTGCAATTGCTAAAATGTGGGATTTAGATGTTTGATATCCCCTCCCGCTGCCTTGCTTACAAGGTTTCATGGTAAGCCTTTCTCTTTCATGAAGCTGTCTTAGGTCGGATACAAATCTAGGTTTATGCCAGGTTCAGAGCTGGTTTTGAAACATTTCTATAATTTGAATATATCTTGATTCATAAAGTGTAAACCCATATAGATGGAACAAGGCCTGTATTCATTCGTTTGGTATTTAGGGGCAGTTGGAGGTAATTGTGATGTTATAGTTCTTTAATTTCCATGACGTATTTGATGTTAATTTGATAATAAAGTTCATATGGACTTTTCGGGGCCTAAGTTGGAGATCCATTATCAACTATATTTGTGGCCAGCTGTAGTTAAGAATGGTTTGTTGATAGGTGGAGTCACAGTAGATGTTGTCCTACAGCCACATCCATAGCCTACAAGCCTTATGTATGTGGGGTCCAATTGATGCATTTGATCTCAAGTCACTCATATCTTATAGCATTCTTCTTAAAAATTATTTGCCTTCAATTAAGTAGTATCTTTGAAATATTTGTATGACCTATCACAACCACTTCTTTGAGCAAACTACTCATTGTTGATTAACTGCATGAATTGAATACATGGTGCAATAGTTGATCGTCCATCTGTTATGCAGAAAATAGATTTACAATTCTTTTGTAGGATCTAATGAATACTCTGGTTAACATCCCATATTGTGTTTTTGTACCAGTAAATCTGTGCAAGTATATTAGAGCATCTTTTGTTTTGAGGGAGAATTAATTATATATGGAACAATGCATAAATTTACTCAGAGATCTAATGGATTTCTTTTTTTAACAATCCTTTGCATTACAGAATTCATACATCAGCTATGACGTTCTTCACAAGCTTGCAATACCTCAGCCTAAGCAGTACTTGCAGGTATTTGAAAAGCATACAATTGTTGCTTTTTCCTGTTATAATATATTATTTCAGAACCATATTGAAGAAAACCTTCATTTTTTTTTATTAGGTGCATCTTTGTGATATATCTTGTAATCCATTGTGTTTATGCACTCCAATGTAGTCCAGGTATCCTGAAGGTATTGCACTAGATGGTGTTTTCGTTCACCCTTCAATGGTTGAAATGTTGGATGCTGCTATAGAAGATGCTGTTGAGCATGGGAACTGGTAAGGATCATAATTAACATTTGAATGGTAACATTTGTTTACTTTTCTTTTGAATTGAACATATTTGGTGTTACATAAATGGTACATGATCTCGCTTTTCTCTTTTCAAGATAGTTTTGCGCCAAAGTAGCCTGGTGTATTTGATAACATGATTCTATATCTTATGGGCTGTTTATGAGTCGCATAAATTATGTAATGTGCAATGATTATTGCTCAGTGTATTACAAACAAAGAATGAGGATCAAACCTCATCTGCTTAAACATCATCAGAACATCAGGTGCAGTCTTCAGTGGTTTGTCATGATAGTATAGGAAACTCATCATAAGACGTCCCCCCTTTGACAATCTTCATCATAATTTTTTGTCATCATGGTAGTCTTGAGGGAATGATTTCACATGCTATTTGCATTCTAACAATTTTTCTGATGGATTTATGGAGATAAAGTTGAGGATTTTGCAGTGTCTGCCAGTCATTCAGCCCTTTGACTATGTTCAGAAATGTTGTAATAATTCCATGTTCTCTTAGGTTTTAGATCCATAAGTGTCTAATTTTGAATAACTGCTTTTTTTTAAATTATTATTACTAACAAAAATTATTGATTAGCTCAACTCTGGTCCTCTGTTTCTTCCATATAGCTGGAGTAATTCTTTGTTCTTATGCATAGTTTCATGACATTCAATAGTCTTATTGTTGGTTCCGGTTGATCTTTGCAACACTAGGATATCATTTAGGATTAATTGGGCCAATCTGTTCTTTTTCATGCACTTTAGGTTCTCTCTGATTCATAAATCTTTGGTAGTTTGGTTCATAACTTCATATGGAACGCTATGCTTGTTTGTACTCATTTCTTGTTGTTTTCCCTGTATATCTTGGTTATGTGGCATTGGGGTGCTTGGCTTTTCTTCTCTTGATTCTCAGAGATTTTTTTCTTAAATCCTCCGTATCCGTACTTTTGGTGCATCCTATTCTCTCCCAAGTATTGAATACCAAAATTTTCTCCTCAAGCTTAGCTTATGACCAGTAACATGCTTCAAGTTTGCAAAGGAAACAAACTTTATCTTTATAGATCAAAATCTGTTGCAAAGTTCAATTAAATTAGTTTATTTTCATATTTGATGTGGTATCCGCTAATCACATCATTTTGTCTACATGTATCAGGCACCAGTTGGCCTGCCTGCCTGAAATCTTGTTTATCTATATCCTTATTTCAAGTTAGGTTGCTCATTTTCACTTCATCCCTGGCTTGTAAGGGGTCTCATGTCTAATAATGAAGTCTTACATGTGCATGGATTGGTCATAGATGGAAACCGGGCTTGTGACTAGACTGAAATTAATGAAGTCTAAATGAACCATGGCTTGACCCACTAGGCTGAAAGGTCACCTTAGACTGACTGCAATTAGTTAGATGCCGCACTAAAAGTGATATGGCATTTTAATCCTCCGAAACTAGAGGCACCCAAAATAACTATCTTTAGCATTATTGGATTCCATCCGAAGTCCTAATGCTTGTTGTTGACGCAGAAACTGGTCGTCGTCGGAATCCGCTGGAGTGGAGGCCGACGAGGTCGCCGTCGGAGATCTGCAAAACAAAGTCCCGTCCGGAGCCGGTGGGGGTGGCTCCGGCAGGACCTTCCGACGATCAAGTCAGCTCTGGCCAACAGGAATGGAGTGCTCGGAGATGAGTTCCGGAGCTTAGAGAAGAAGAAGAGAGATCAGAGAGGTTAGAGACAGCATATCTGGAGGGTCCTTTATAGGCAGAGCTTAATTAATGGTGGCGGCCATACCGTCCGGTAGCGAGCCGTTGGGGCCGCATGGAGTTCGGTACGGAGAGAAGGCGTCGTCAGGTGGATAGTGACAGCCATACTGACAGGTTATGGGCCGTATGGGGCTGGTTACGGAGAGAGTGGTGTCGTCAGTAGTGGTGGCCATGTCGTCCGGGCTGCATGGGACTAGTTACGGAGAGAGTGGTGTCGCCAGTAGTGTTGATGGCGGCCATACTGTCGAGGTCCGATAGTCGTAGCTCGAGGAAGCAGGTGCTGGCTGGTGGACTCGGGCGTATACCAATTCCAAAAAGGTTCGTACTCCAAGAGGAGTTCGGCCAAAAGGGGCTCGGAAGGAGTTCGACTCCTGTGAATCCAAGGAGCCCGGCCACTAAGCAGTTCGGTCGGCTGAAGGGGATGTCTGGGAGAAGTCCAACTCCCGAAGAAATCCGATCGAAGAGGAAGCTTGGAGGAAGTTCGGCTCTCGCAGGCGTCTGGACGCGGAGAGAGTTCGGCCCTCGCGAGAGTCCGACTGAAGTTCGGCCACTGGGGGGTTCGGCTAAAGCCCGGCCGCTGGGAGTCCAAGGAGCCCGGCCGCTGTGAAGTTCAGCCGGCTGAAGGAAAAGCTCGGGAGGAGCTCGGTCGGTTGAAGGGACGGCCGCTTGAAGAGTTCGGCTGAGGGACGACTGTTGAGGAGTTCGGGCGTTGGGGGATTCCGTTAAAGCCCGACCGCTTGGAGTTCAAGGAGCTCGGCCGACTGAGCAGTTCGGCCAGCTGTAAGAGTTCGGTTAAGATCCGTCCGCTGAAGCTCTTCCGTGGCTACTGGCCGCATCAGGCTGAGCACCGAACTTGACTTCGGCGGGAGCGGGGTTTATTCCAAACAATAGCCCCCCCATTTTCGAACTCGAAACTCGAGGGAAGGGAGTGCAAAAAAGGCGACTGCCGAAGTCCTCTTCTGGGTTCCGTGCTGGTTCAAGTCGAAGCTCGGGGGAGATCTGATCTTCAGCTGAGGTTGCCTCCGATCTTATTTCTGATCGAGGTTGGCACGGACGCTCGGGAGAATGCTTATCTCTAGCCGAGGTTGCTTCGGGTGTCTTGGCCGAAGTTGTCGCGGACCTTATCTCTATCCGAGGTTTCTCGGGCGCTCTGGTCGAGATTGTTACGGGCCTTATCTCTATCCGAGGTTTCTTGGACGCTCTGGCCGAGGTTGTCGCGGGCCTTACACAGCCGAGGTTGTCGGTCACTTCGGAAGAGATCTTATTTCTGTCCGAGGTTTCTCCGACGCTCTGGCCGAGGTCGTCGCGGGCCTTACATATAGCCGAGGTTGTCGGTCACTTCGGGATCTAGCCGAGGTTGATGAAGATCCTGTTTCCTACGGACTTCGGACCTCGGACTTGGACTTTGCTCATGCTACGATGAGGTTCTTCTCCTGTTCCTAACGGACCGTGGGGGCGCATTCGGACCGTCGTTCGTCTCCCTCCATCTTGTCTAAGGTGGACGAGGTCTTCGACTTTGCTTGCGTTAGGATGAGGTTTTCCTCCTGCTCCTAACGGGTTGTGGGGGCGCATTCGGACCGTCGTCCGTCTCCCCTCATCTCGTCTAAGGTGGGCGAGGCCTTCGACTTTGCTCACGTTAGGACGAAGTTCTCCTCCTGCTCCTAACGGGCTGTGGGGGCACATACGGACCGTCGTCCGTGCTTCTCCCCCCATCTCGTCTAAGGTGAACGAGGCTTTCGACTTTGCTCGCGTTAGGACGAGGTTCTCCTCCTGTTCCTAACGGACTGTGGGGGCACATTCGGACCGTCGTCCGTTCTCCCCCATCTCTCGTCTAAGGTGAACGAGGTCCTTCGACTTTGCTCGCGTTAGGACGAGGTTCTTCCTCCTGTTCCTAACGGGCTGTGGGGGCACATTCGGACCGTCGTCCGAGCTTCCCCCCATCTCGTCTAAGGTGAACGAGGCCTTCGACTTTGCTCGCGTTAGGACGAGGTTCTCCTCCTGCTTCCTAACGGGCTGTGGGGGCACATACGGACCGTCGTCCGAGCTTCTCCCCCCATCTCGTCTAAGGTGAACGAGGCCTTCGACTTTGCTCGCGTTAGGACGAGGTTCTCCTCCTGCTCCTAACGGACTATTGGGGCACATACGGACCGTCGTCCGCGCTTCTCCCCCGTCTCGTCTAAAGTGGACGAGGCCTTCGACTTTGCTCGCGTTAGGATGAGGTTCTCCTGCTCCTAACGGGCCACTTTCATCCGCTCCTTTCTTATCGCCACGTAATCCTTACGCCAGAAAACAATAATGCTGAGCGAAGAAGTTTTATTGAAGGAAGTCTACTGGTAATACATCCTCAGGTTTTCTGAGTTCCAAGGTCGGGGAAGCACTACTCCAAGCTCCTTCAAGCGATAGGTCCCGGGCCGGATGATTTCCACCACTTCGTACGGACCTTCCCAATTTGGGGCGAGCTTCCTTTGACTCTGAGGTTGAGAGACAGCGGCTCGCCGAAGCACTAGGTCCCCCATTCTGAACGTCTTACTCCTAAATCTGGAGTTGTAGTATTGGGTCACCTTCTGTCTGTAGGCTGCCATCCGGATACAGGCCTCTTTCCTTCTTTCTTCCAGCAAGTCGAGGTTAACTCTGAGGTCCTGGGGGTTGAGCTGCTCGTCAAATCCTGTGACTCATGCGGATGGGAGCCGAAGTTCAATCGGGATAACTGCCTCCGTGCTGAAGGCCAAGGCGAAGGGTCTCTCTCCGGTCGGCGTCCTTTGAGTAGTTCGGTATGCCCAGAGGACGTGGTAGAGTTCGTCCACCAAGCCCCCTTAGCCCTGTCGAGCCTTATCCTGATGCCTTGCAGCAGGGTCTGGTTGGTCACCTCAGCCTCCCCATTGGCCTGCAGGTGAGCCACCGATGTGAAGCGGTGGGAGATGTTCAGTCCTTCGCAGAATTCGGCGAACCTTGCCCCAACGAACTGCCGCCTATTGTCGGTTATAAGGGTTCGAGGCAGGTCGAACCGATAGACTAGTGACTTCCAGACGAAGTTCTGCATCTTGGTCTCGGTGATCTTTGCTAGTGGTTCGGCTTCGATCCACTTGGTGAAATAATCGATAGCGATCAGGAGGAACTTCCGTTGTCTGGACGTCGTTGGAAAGGGGCCGAGTATGTCCATTCCCTATTGCGCAAATGGCTAAGGTGCGCTGAGCAGAGCGAGCTCGGATGCCGACTGCCTTTGCACGCTGGCATTCTTTTGACAGCAGTCGCACTTCACATATTCTACGAAATTGTGAAACAAGGTCGGCCAGTAGTACCCCTACCAAAGTAGTTTTTGCGACAGGGACCTGGCTCCTATGTGGCTTCCGCAAAGCTCTTCGTGCACACCCCACAGTGCGAGGTTGGCCTCTGAAGGTCGGAGACATCTCAGCAACGGGAGGGAGTACGACCTTTTATACAATTTGCCTTCATATAAAATGTAGCGGGAGGCCTGATTCCTGAGCTTCCGAGCTTCTTTCCGGTCGTGAGGAAGGATCCCCTCTTTAAGGTAGGCGACCAACGGATCGATCCAGCTGGGCTCGAATTCCATCTGCAGGATGGCCTTAGATTCCCCCGTGGCTGGGCATTTCAAAATTTCCAAAAATGCTTCCTTAGGTAGTTCGGCCGGGGCTTGGAGAGAAGATCGGCTCTCGCATTTTCCGCCCTCAGAATATGCTGAATGCTGAAACTATTGAAGGCCGGGGCCAAACCCCGCACTTTCCCGAGGTACCTCGCCATGCCTTCCTCCCGTGCTTCGTAGCTGCCGTCGACTTGACCGACCACCAGCTGGGAATCACTGTAGACTTGAAGCCGATCTACCTTCAATTCCCTTGCTATCTTTAATCCGGCGATCAGTGCTTTATATTCGGCTCCATTGTTGGTCGCGGGGAATTCGAAGCATAGCGCGTATTCGGCGACGACTCCTTCGGGGCGGACCAAGATCAGGCCTGCACCAGCTCCAGCAGAGTTGGACGAACCATCCACGTGCAAAGCCCAAAAGCCTTCGGGGAGGTTCGGCTGCGATAGTTCAGCTTTGTCCAGACTCGATCCCACTTTGGTGTCGGTCCCGCTCTGTCCAAGCTCGGCTTCGACCGGGATGGTGCATTCCACCACAAAATCCGCCAAGATCTGGGCCTTGATCGACGGCCTGGGTCGGTAGTTGATGTCGAACTCCGTGAGCTCGATTGCCCATTTCGCGATTCTTTCGGAGGTGTCCATTCGATGGACTGCTTTTATTGGTTGGTCCGTGAGGACCGTTACGGTGTGCTCCTGAAAATAAGGTCGGAGCCTTCTGGCAGCAATTAGAAGAGAGTAAGTTAGTTTTTCTAACTTAGAGTACCTGGTTTCTGCATCCCTCATGATCCGGCTCACGTAGTAGATCGGCCGTTGTGTCCTTGCCTCTTCCTTGATCAGGACTGCTGCCAGGGCCACCGGGGAGACAGCTAGATACAGGAACAATTCTTCCGTGAGGACCATTCGGGAGTTGGACTTCGCCAGCAGTGGGGGTGAGCCGAGGTAGTTTTTAAGCTCCTCGAATGCTCGTTGGCACTCCGCCGTCCAGCAGAAGTCCTTCGGTCGCCTGAGAACTTGGAAGAAGGGCGTGCATCGTTCGGCCGACCTTGAGACGAAGCGATTTAGGGACGCCACCTTTCCGATCAGGCGCTGAATTTCCTTGATCGTCCTCGGAGCAGTCATCTTCCGAATGGCTCGGATCTTCTCGGGATTTGCTTCGATTCCGCGTCTCGACACCATGAACCCCAGAAACTTTCCAGAGGTTACGCCAAAGGCGCATTTGGTCGGGTTCAGCTTCATCTTGTGCTTCCTGAGTGCACCGAAGGTCTCTTTAAGATCGGCGAGGTGGTCTATCGAAGCTCAACTTTTGACGAGCATATCATCCACGTACACCTCCATGTTGCGGCCGATATGCTCTTTGAAGACCTTATTAACCAAGCGCTGGTAAGTGGCTCCTGCATTTTTGAGTCCGAACGGCATGATCCTGTAGCAATAAAAACCACGGTCAGTAATAAAGGCGGTCTTTTCTTCATCCTCGGGCGCCATCCGTATCTGGTTATAACCAGAAAAAGCGTCCAGGAAGGTGAGGAGCTCATGGCCCGAGATCGCATCCACCAGCTGGTCGATCTTGGGCAGGGGGTAGTTATCTTTCGGACAGGCCTTGTTCAGCTTCTTGAAGTCGACACACATCCTCCACTTGTTATTCGCCTTCCTGACGAGGACCACGTTCGAGACCCAGGTCGGATAATTAATCTTCCGGATGAGTTCGGCTTGGAGGAGCTTGTCTACTTCTTCGGCGATCACTTTCTGCCTCTCCGGGGTGTGGTGGCGCATCTTTTCTCTTGTCGGCCGGTGCCTTGGGTCGACGGCCAGCCGATGCTCCATGACTTCGGCGTCAATCCCCGGCATGTCCGCTGGGGTCCAGGCGAAGACGTCCGCGTTTCTCCTGAGAAAGGCGACGAGCTGCTCCCGAACCCCGTCCGCTAATTTGGAGCCGATCTGCACAGCGTGCTCCGGGTTTCCGTCATTTAAGGGAACAGAGACGAGGTCCTCCATAGGCTCGCCTCGCTCCTCAGTGAGGTCGTCGCGGACGTCCAGACCGTCAACAAGATAAGGATCGGATCGTCCTTCCTTATGTAGGGCGATTGCATAACAGTGCCTCGCCAGAGCCTGATCTCCTCTGACTTCTTCGACCCCGCGACTTGTTGGGAACTTTATTTTCAAATAACAGGTTGACACCACCGTTCGAAGTGCATTTAGACCAGGTCGGCCGAGAATCATATTATAGGCGGACGGAGTCCTTACGACTAGGAAGTCGATCTGCGTTTTGGCCAATCTCGGGCGTTGCCCTGCCGTCACAGCCAGAGTTATCACGCCTTCGACTGGTACGGTGTTGCCAGCGAATCCCACCAGCGGAGAGTTCATAGGCCTCAAGCGGTCCTCGAGTAGGGACATTTTTGAGAAGGCGTCATAAAACAATACGTCGGCCGAGCTTCCATTATTCACCAAAACGCGGCGTACATCATAATCAGCAATGTTTAAAGAAATTACAACCGCGTCATTATATGAAAATTGGATCCCCTGGCCGTCCGCCTCGGTGAAGGTCACGGGTTCCATGGTCCTCCGCCTCTTTATCGGTCCCTTGGATCCGCTGGCCTCTCCTTGTCGAAGTCCTCTCGAGATAGTGTTGATGACGCCAAGAGGCGGCTGATCTTCTTGTTGGTTTCCATCACTTGGCAGTAACGCCCTCGGTCGATCTTCCCGCTCTTCAGGTCGTCTCCGTAGGAATTGGCCAAGTCTACCTCGCCTGACGAGCTCTTCGATCTCGTCTTGGAGTTGGATGCACTCCTCAGTGTCGTGGCCGTGGTCACGATGGTAGAGGCAGAACTTGTTGGGATTACGTTGGTTGGGATGGAAACGCATTCTCTCTGGCCTCGGAAGTCGTTCCTTGATCTCCATCAGCACTCGGGTCTTCGGGGCGTTGACGGGGGCGTAGTTATGGAATCGTCGTCAGGAGGAACCTCGGCGCTGGGGGGAACCTCGGTGTGCCTTCCTGTCGGGGGTTCCCTGCCCCCGAGCTCGAGGGGGAGTTCGGGGTCGCCCGCGACTAGGGGGAGTTCGGGAGCGCGGCCGATCTTCAGTCCGCTTCCTTCGGCGGGCCTGCTTGGCCCGCTGATTCGCCGCTTGTCGCTGGCTTCGCCGTCCTTAACTTCGAAAGCCTCCTCTGTCCGGGCATAACTTTCGGCCCGAGCCAGTCTGTCGGCAAAATCCCTGAGATACTTCTTCTCTAGGAAAAACAGCAAGTCGTTCTTCTGAAGGCCGCCCTTGAGGGTGGCCATGGCGATCGACTGGTCCAAGTCTCGGACCTCTAATGCGGCAGTATTAAATCGGATGACATAAGCTCGGATAGGTTCCCCTCCTTCTGTCTAATGGCCATTAAGGAATCTGAGCCTCGGCGTGGACGCCGGCTACTGATGAAGTGGGCCGCGAATTGTTGGCTCATCTGGTCAAATGATAAGATGGTACTCGGCCTAAGCATCGAGTACCAATTCCTGGCAGCCCCCCTAAGGGTAGAGGGGAAAGCTCGGCACAAGATGGCGTCTGACGTGCCGTGGAGCAACATCGTTGTTTGAAAGGTCTCCAGGTGGTTGATCGGATCGGCGGCCCCATCGTAGCTCTCGAGCTGCGGGAGCTTGAATTTCGGCGGGACCAGCTCCTGCATAATTTTCTGCGAAAAGGAAGGATCAGTACAAATGTCATTACCACGGGAGGAGGAAGCGTGACGGAGCTCCTCGATTTGCCGACTCATTTCTAAGAGCCTTCGATCTAGGAGGTCTTCATGATCTTTGATCTCTAAAGTCTTCTGGCAGGACGGGTGCGAGGCTTCCCCTTGGGTCGAGCCACGGTCCGAGCAGGGGCTATCTCTCCTTTGCTTCCCCCTTCCGGGGATCGGAGGTCGGGTAGCCCAAGTCGGCCGTTCTTGGTTCGGACCGCATGGCTCTGGGGAGTCTCGCGCTGTTTGAGCTAGCGCCGGGATCTGCTGGTGCATAGCCTGCACCGCCTGCACCGCCTCCGTGAGGCAACGAACCTGCTGGACGAGCAGGTTAAACTGCTCCGCATCCACCGTGATCACAGATGGAACCTGGGCCGCCTGGGTTGGAGCGGGAGCGGACGGATCTTAAGGGAATCGGGCCGCGGAGGCCGCCGAGCGCTGAGTCGAAGCCCTCCTGCGAGGCATTTTCTCCTGGGGGACGGACCCTAGGGGGGAAGAAGAGAGATCTCCGGAGAGGAGAGAGAGAGATCGTCGCCGAGCACTCCTTTAAGAATAAGGGAACCTCGGAGGTTTGGGGTTGCCCTTCCTCTAGCGCCAATCTGTTGACGCAGAAACTGGCCGTCGCCGGAATCCGCTGGAGTGGAGGCCGACGAGGTCGCCGCCGGGGACCTGCAAAACAAAATTCCATCCGGAGCCGGTGGGGGGTGGCTCCGGCAGGACCTTCCGACGATCAAGTCAGCTTTGGCCAACAGGAATGGAGTGCTCGGAAATGAGTTCCGAAGCTTGGAGAAGAAGAAGAGAGATCAGAGAGGTTAGAGACAGCATATCTGGAGGGTCCTTTATAGGCGGAACTTAATTGATGGTGGCGGCTATACCATCCGGTAGCGAGCCATTGGGGCCGCATGGAGTTCGGTACGGAGAGGAAGGCGTCGTCAGGTGGATAGTGACAGCCATACTGGCAGGTCATGGGCTGCATGGGGCTGGTTACGGAGAGAGTGGTGTCGCCAGTAGTGGTGGCTATGTCGTCCGGGCTGCATGGGACTAGTTACGGAGAGAGTGGTGTCGCCAGTAGTGGTGATGGCGGCCATACTGTCGAGGTCTGACAGCCGTAGCTCGAGGAAGTAGGTGCTGGCTGGTGGACTCGGGCGTATACCAATTCCAAAGAGGTTCGGACTCCAAGAGGAGTTCGGCCGAAGGGGGCTCGGAAGGAGTTTGACTCCTGTGAATCCAAGGAGCCCGGCCGCTAAGCAGTTCGGCTGGCTGAAGGAGATGTCTGGGAGAAGTCCAACTCCCGAAGAAATCCGGCCGAAGAGGAAGCTTGGAGGAAGTTCGGCTCTCGCAGGCATCTAGTTGGAAGGACGTGGAGAGAGTTCGGCTGAAGTTCGGCTGTTGGGGGGTTCGGCTAAAGCCCGGCCGCCGGGAGTCCAAGGAGCTCGGCCGCTGTGAAGTTCGGCCGGCTGAAGGGAAAGCTCGGGAGGAGCCCAGCCGTAGAGGAGTTCGGAGGAGCTCGGCCGGTTGAAGGGACGGCCGCTTGAAGAGTTTGGCCGAGGGACGATCGGTGAGGAGTTTGGGCGCTGGGGGATTCCGTTAAAGCTCGACCGCTTGGAGTTCAAGGAGCTCGGCCGACTGAGCAGTTCGACCGGCTGTAAGAGTTCGGCTAAGATTCGTCCGCTGAAGCTCTTCCATGGCTACTGGCCGCATCAGGCTGAGCACCGAACTTGACTTCGGCGGGAGCGGGGTTTATCCCCAACACTTGTATAATGGAAACATTCAACCAAAGAATTAACACCAAATAACAATCGATAGCCAGTTAGCACGCTTTTAAATATTTTTAGAATGGTCTTAAACTAGTTTTTTATATCACTAGAAGTTCATTTATTGTCAATCAGGTGTGAATCTATATCAGTCAAGGTTTTCTTTCTGTGAGCCTGTAGTCAAAACATGAAAGACTGTAGGTGATTGGATAGATATGTACATCTGACCATTTTATTTTTGCTGGGTGTTCTACCAAAATGCCAAATATGACTGCAAGCTCCATAAATTAAAAATGCCATGGAAACAACCTAACTGCACATTCATTCTGACTAAGAGAATCAATATGTTTAGTCATCTGATTCACTTGCCCTTGAAAACAAAGGAGGCAATATGTTTTTAAAAAGAAAAAGGCACTATTGAAGGTTTACTCAACTCTGAACACATGAGGTGTACAGAAACTGAAGTAGGAATAGGATCATATAAGATTGATTTTCGGGGATAAAACAGGATTATTGCATGAGAGGGGAGAAATGTTTTTTCCCTTGCAAATCATAATAAGAATTCATATAAGATTGATTTTCAGGGATAAAATGGGATTATTGCATGAGAGGGGACCGAGGTTTTCTCCCTTTTAAATCATAATAAGAATTCTTGGAGAGTTTCATAAGTGTTAAATAAGAAAAAATATCCAATCTTCATTGTGATTAGATGTTTCTATCTCTCATGTTTTTTAAGAAGATTTAGATGTGTGGTTTTATCCAATCATCTTAAGTTCTTAACCATTACTATAATTATTAAGCCCTATTCCAACTCTGTGATTGGCATCGATCTAGTCATCTTGTGGCAACCCCAATGTATCTGCACATTCTGATCTAAATCTGCCCTGAACTTGTTAGAGGTTACAGCAACCTTCCTTGTTTTAGATCTTCACAAGCACTAATGGTTGGAGATAACCACATGCAACTGAATTTTTGTTTGGTTTTGCCAGTATGTTGTGCTTAATGCATGCCTACTCTATGTATGATATTATTGGTGTAGTGGGGGCTTGATGTTGTTATCCACCTAAACTGTGGTACATATGTGATGCATATTAGGCAGAATGGATGTATCTCACATGTAGCCATGTAGTGTCAAGTTGGTATAATGTGCCGCTGTTAATACATAAAATTTGCTAGATCTGCTAGCAAAACTACTCTGACTTTTCCCAATCTGGCAAGAATATCGGTTCGTCTTTGTTGAGGTTCATCACAAACGAATGGCTTAAGTATTAAGTTCACACTCTTGTATTGAAATTGGTTTCTTCATTCAATGTTTGTGCTATTAAAGCAATTTAAAAGCATAAATAAGGTTCTATCTTGTTCAAATTTTTTTCTATATTCATAATGGAAATATAATGTATAAAACTTTTATCTGTTGCAGGATGGATACTCTTTCAGTTCTACCAGCATATATTGGGGGGCAGGATGTCTCTAAGATTTTGTCACTTTGTCCATCCGTTCAGAGAGCCATTAAGGTTAGTGTCTTTAATGCAGTTTGACTTTGTTAATGATGTTATTTGTTGATTATTCTATATTTTTTTTTTCAGTCTTCAAAAGCAGTACTGCTGGGAGAATCCTGCCTTTTTAGCAATATCTATATTAAGGTGAGGTTATAAAGCCTGCTAGTTGTGTTATCATTTTATATTGAATATTGCTATCTAGCTATGCTATGAATCAAACTGTTTATGTATCATCATTCTTCTAGATGTTGGAAGTAATTTTCTTCATTATCATAGTCCTGCATTATTTTCTTCAAGTTTGTACCTGTTCTGTAAGTTTTAAGGTGTGTATGGTTGGTATTACTTGGACTGCTACATATACATATATCTATGTATGCAATATTTTTCTTGCTACTTTCATTTACCTTTCATGTGGGAGTGAAATATGTGTATAAAGCATCTAATATGGCAACTCTTTCGCATATGCGTGCAGTGCTTTTTCTTCCTCTGCTAATATCTGGTCAAATTTCCTGATAGTTTGATTTTTTATCATGGTAGCTATTTTATATATCTGTACTGCTTTTTAAACCTGGACTAGTTAATGTATCAGAAAAATGACATTTTGTAATAGAGTTGTGTGTACTATATACCTACTTCTGTTGCATATTTATTCTATTGTGACATCAGAACACAAAGTAGAGTTCTGTCTTTCAACTGAAATAAGAATGTTGCTTGTTCATTTTAAGTTCTTAGTTAACATTTATCGACTTTTCCTTTTGACTTGGATATCTTCTACAAGTAGTTCCTGCGGCACTTACTAAATGGAAATTACATGTGTTAACATGTCTGGACACTTTGGCATGTGGAGAAACATCCTATATAATATATTTGATGTTCCTGTTAACTAATTTGTGGTTCAGTAACCCCTGACCACCATTGCCTCCATTACCCATGGGCTCTATGGGTTAGTGCTTTAATATTGAAAGCAATAAAAATATATAATATTTGTTTTAGAGAATCTGAAGCAGGTCCAGTCATGTGGCTAATGAGCATGTGATCGTAAACCATGTGGTGAAGCATGGGTTAGTGCTTTAATATATAATGTTTGTTTTAGAGAATCTGAAGCAGGTTCAGTCTGCGACAATCTTAGTTTTATAATCCATGACAAAATAAAGGAAGTTAGTGTTAATGCACATCTTTGGGTTGATGGAGGTATTATTTCAATTCTGTTGTTTATCAAAGTTCATTCAATTTAGGACATTTGATAATTGGACATCACTTTGGGGTGGTTTTAGAGTTGGATATGGTTTTCTCTGATAAGCTGTCGATGGTATCATGATGGGCTAAGATTGGTTTAGGGTGAGTCAATAATGATTGGGTTCACTCAGCTGATGTTAGCTCTCAACAAAATGCTTGGAGGTTGTGTTTTAAAAAATATCAATAATTGATTGTTTTGAATCATTCTTTTTAAATTTTATTTTCTGGTTCTCAATGCCACTTTTTTCAATTCACCTTTTCTCAGTATCTGTTAAGTATCGATTATGTATCATGTTGCTACCAATAAATATGCTCATTTTGAGCGGGAGTTGATTTAAATCAAATCTGGACTGCTTAATTATCCTTGAGTCTCTAAAGAAAATTATGGAAGTCAGTAGAGAATGGGAACTGCTACAGATACACATTACTCAAATAGGTGAAATGAGATTACAAATGTCAAATTTATCTCCACTTTTACTATGGAGCAGACAGTTGTTTTCAACTGTGGATTGCAGATGTATCCTTACCTGCTTGCTGTCATTGTGGGACCGATTCTTGCTTGGCTAGTTGTCATACAGATCAGCCTTTATTTTCACAAGCTTTGCAATTATTTTCTGCAGTCCTCTGTTTCATATTATTGCAATAGAATGGTTTAATGTAGCAGAAAATTATTTCTGGAAAAATTTGAACGAGCAGAGAGTAACATTGGTACAGATAATGAAATTATATGCAACCTTTTGATATATATGGTTATAATTGGGCAACTTTTTGTGGCTTTATGGTGGAGAAGAGGCGTGCTTTCAACTTTCAAGAATTTGCATACCATATATTGGCATCCTAATCATCTAGACCTAGCGTTTATAGACTTGAATGCAGATGGCAGCATGCATGCGGTTGTATAAATCTAGGGAATTTAACATGCGATCCTTTATTTGACTGCTGTTTTACTTATAGCCCTTATTTAGCATTTATGTTCAGTCCACAGTAAGGCTTCTTGTTTTTGCACACAGTTATGCCTGTTTCTGTACAGTCACTCCTGCATTCTATACCCTTGTACATGGGCCTGAGATTATAAAGCAGAGACTCGAACCAGGGATGCGAGTAAATTTCTCAGTCAACAGGGGATTAAACATAAAATATAGTCAATCCAGGTTGCGAACACCAATTTCCACAATTAATCAATTCTAAATGCTATGTGTTTTCGAATGAAATTATTTAAAACAACTGTGAAGAGCTGCAAACATGAATAACATGGACCTATCATAGCATATCCTATAAAAATTAACCAAGAGGATACCAATTATTGGCTCTATATGACTAATGTCACCCAATAATCAACGGACATAAGCACAAAGTATATTAACAAAAAGAAGCACCATTTTACTCTCTACAAATTCTCATTTCTGGAGAGTGTCTATTCCATTTTCTCTAATTTATAAGCTTATGGAGGCATATTGATATGCAAATTGCAACTGATATTTCAGATATATCGATAATAATTTAAAATAATAATGCTTTTTTACTTTCTGAAGAATCTTTCTAGATTTGTTATTAAATTGCAACTCTTATGCTTTCCATATCCATTTATTGAGTAGGATATGTTTGATCAAATGGAGAAAGAGTTGGATACACTTAGTTACACAAGTTCTGGTCAAGGGTTATCCAATGATTTGCGTTCAGCCAGTGAACCCAAGGTTGGTCTTAGTTCTCGTCAGTACTCTGAGTCAGAAGAAATTGGTGACAATTTAGGCAGCAGTAAAAGTGTTTCTGAGAAAGGATCAAAGAAGAAACGAGGAAAACACTCAGGTCCTGCCAAGACAGGAACATTTGAAAATGATCATGATAACCAGGAAAGTCTTCCTACTAAAGTTAAGAAAATCCAGCGGAAAAACAAGGATGCAAGTTCTTTGGATGCTTCTGACGCAAAATCTGGCATCAAGAAAGGTTCAGACAAAGTGAAAGAGGATAATTTGAATATTATATCCGAAGAATGGATAGTGCAGAGGATATTGACACTTGCCCCAGATCTGGGAGAATTGGGAGGTTTGAACAACTCACTGATATTGCTGCGTGCTTGATCATCTACTCACATGAATGAATGTATGATCATCTACTTCATATCTAGTTTTACTGATAAAGTTGGTTTGTTAGATCCCGAGGATCCTGATGCATTGGTGAGACACTTGTCCTCTTATTTGAGGCCTATGCTGCTTGAGTCGTGGACAAAAAGAAGAAATACAGTGCTAATGGAGAGTGCTGCAAGGAGGAGGCAGTTGCTTGATAATCTGCAGAAGCAGCTAGATGAGGTTCGTTTCTTATTTTTTTCCTTGTGCTGTTACAATAAGTTTCATTATTGCATTCAACGTCTGGAACAACCATACTACAGGTGCAGTTTTCCTTTATGCTAATTTTAATTTTGCTGGCATTATGTGGTTTACAGGCTTTCTTAGATATGCAGCTGCATGAGAAAGCACTTGATCTTTTTGAGGATGATCCTTCAACCTCCGTAAGTTCCATCAGTTGTTCATGTTGTAATCAGACTCATCCTTGATGGCACAATTGATTAATAATTTAATATTATGTATTCCCAGGTTATTTTACACAAGCATCTTCTCAAAACAATGGCTGCTTCCATTGTTGACAACCTTCTGTTAACTCTGGTAAAGTTCATGGATGGTCACCTGAAAACAATCTATTATTTGTTTTGATCCAGAAAGCTATTATCTATGTTGGACTTCATGTGATTTAAAACCTGTGTGTATATTTGTTAGCTTGTGCTCAAATCCAAGGACTTGCTCTTGGCTATAGAATGAAACAATTCAAGAGTGTCAGTTATCCTGTTCGATATCTTATTTCATTTCTTTTACCCTTTCTGTCACATTTTTTTTTCTGGTTCAATGTACATTACCAATTTTTAAAATCTTATCAAGATGCTTTTCTGAAGAAAAGTGATGGAGAGCCACCCATACTAAAATTACCCAGGTCCTGATTTTTGAGGATGGACCATGCTAAGCAGAGGGATGTGACCAATGCACCATCCTATAATTGAACCCATTACCATCTAATTTCTATGTTGTTGAACTCTTGTAATGTTCTGACTTCTGAGACTGTGAATATGAAAATTTTTAGTCATGCATTGAAGGTTTTGGTTGAAGGGCCTTTACCTGAATCTTAGTTATATGACCAAGAATAGTATTATTTCATCAGTTCTGCAAAAACAACATGATCTCGCTGGTTTGTTTCTTTTATTTAGATTTTTTAGGCTATTTTGATGCCTAACTGGTGAATGTGTCCTATATTACATTTTCAGGACAGGGATAACAAATTGAAGAATGGAATAGAAGTTGAAGATCGTCAAAACCTGGAATCTTTGCCACTGAGTTCTGCAGACCGTACATCTCTGGTCTGAGACAATTTCCCTCAACCATTATTAATTTCAGCATTTCACATTTTTGCAGTTTTCCAGCATTTTGAAGTTCTATCATTTTCTAGTTGTCAGCTAGGTGTATCTGCATGTGTTTTAACTGTTCAAATTGTTTTGTTTCTCTGCCTTGGTTGGAAACTGTTATTGAAGTGTTTTTCCCCCTTTTATGTAGGCAAAAGGTTTGCCTGATCCTCTGTCGATTAAGGCTCAAGCAGTGGTTGAAGCATTGGAGGGAAAGGTTAGTTCTTGACTAATGTTAACAGAAGTTTTGATCTTGTCAGATTTCAGATTACTATTGTTTGGAATTTAGAGCTTGAGTTTGCACAAACAAATAATTTTGAATGAGAGAAGTTTCATTGTTTGGAACGATGATGTTCTTGCTTATGGAAGTTTAAGGAAGTTGCTGTTATTTACCATTGATATGGAGACATTATAACACTTCTGAAACTCAAGATTAATTTATGTATCAACCGAGTTCTATAAGCAAATCCTGCATTTAATAACTTCTGGTGGAGGCATGTGGTTCTTTTACACATGAATCACCCATTATAAATGATAATGAAGGCAATCAAAATGCAACATTAATTTTATGCAAATCACAGTTCTTTTTCACTAATGCCGTTTATGCACCTTGAACAGCAACTACATTTCCAATCTTCTAGCAACCATGTTTATATTTGTTGTGCTTTATGAAATAGAGATTTTGGTTATAAGATGATCAGACCAATGCTATTGAAACCTTCATTTTGGACAAATTTCTGCATATTGTCACATCATCATCTAGTAGAAAGGCTTAGTTCTGGAGCCTCCATACTCTTTACCTATGATTCAAAAGGTCTCTGCTGTACTTCCATTTTCCTTTCCAATGTGATGCCTTTCATTATTACCTAGACTTTACCAATCTTCACTTCACTTTGTCATACCATCTCTTATGTTTCTTTCCCCATCACGTTATCATTTGTTGGCAAAATTGTAAGCTTCCTGCTTGTTTTACCTTAAAAATGAGTTCTTATTTGACTTAAATACTCTATTTTGGCTATCCTATTCCTAATTACCAATGGATGTGGATCAGTCTCATATTTGATTATTCTACTCATATTTGAAGTATCATAAAGTTTCACTTAGCTATTTTTTAGCCTTTTATTTTCTTATTTTTCCGCAGGTGTTTATTTTCTCCTTGACTACATGCCTTAGTTTTGCTCCCTTATGTACATCAGAGTGACCCCAGTTTTCCTTGTTCTTACATTTTTTAGGACGACATGGTAGAAATGCCTCACAAGTTAAAAATATCATGATCAAACAAGTGGGTCAACTCTGGCCTGGTTAAGCTTCAGAGCAGATATCAAAATGTCTCTGGCAGATTTACTGTTGCTGGCATTTCCATGGTGCTGGTTATTTCCTCTCCTTCATCCAAGTAGTCATATGACCTAGGTTGCCTATGTGGCTTTCAACATGTAGGAGAAACACGATTTGCATTTGGAATTTTTCATTTCATGGTATGTCACCCACTGCTTCCTGAATCATCCACCCTAGTGCTAGACATTTTTGCAAAGCATCTCAAAAGTTTGCTTACAAGTCTGTGGACGATATGCTCAATTATAACAAATGTATGTGTGTGTATGTTTATCTAGGTACACAGGCATATACAATATGTATTGGTACATACATCCATCCATGCATACATACAAAGAGCGTGCATGAGAGAGAGAGAGATGTATCTGTACACACACACACACACACACACACACACGCATGCAAGCACATGCGTATGTGCATATCAATGTATGTATATGTGTGTGCTATTACAAATATGCATATATATCTGTATGCATGTATACACGTGTGCATATACATGCACATCTGTATATATAAGTATATGTATATATACGCACAGATACATCTGTACATAAGGGCATATTGCTCATATATTTGCATGGTGTTTGTATACACAGACAAATTTTTTGACATTTATATCTTTATCCACATTTGTGTGTTTGTGTATATATGTATATAAGAGATACTGTATGAATGTGACCTGGGTTTGACAAAACTCCCTCCCGCCCCCTCCCTCTGATGCTCTGAGGAGAGGGGCATGCCAACCAAACAAATGAAGTTCTGTTGCATCCCAAAAATGTATTATATCATTCTCTTATCGGAGAAATAGACATTGCCATATATCTCCATGAGAAAGGAGAGAGTGATTGCCTATATTATAAACTGCTTGTGTTTTAGTGTCACTAGATGTCTAGGCCTTCCATTTCTTAACTCTGATTTATTAAAGGCATTCATTATTGAGATGCATTACTTACGATCTAAAAAAGTTAAAGATTCTCGAAGCATCCCAATAGTAGGCTCAGAGATCTATGTACAGCTTGCTTAGACATTGAAGAAAAGGTTGTTGCATATTTGTAAGAGGAAGCAGAATTTTATGTCAAGGTTCACAGTACTACAGTACTGTATCATACCAGTACCAAACTGGTACACAGTGGTACCGTATTGACACTTGGTGTGTCTTGTACCATATTGTGTACTGACATTATAATTGGATGGTATTGGTATGGGGTCCGATACCGATACGGCGAACCTTGTTTTACATGCTTTTAATGATTCTTGTCCTTAAATTTCTTCAAAGCTTTCCCTCATCAATGTAAAGGGAAAGGTGAGAGCGAGCATCCTTAGTGTAAAGTGTTTGTGTTCTTAAACAATACCAGTCCTTTGTTTATTGGCCTTTGATTCATTAAAACTTTTGTTATAAAGATGCAACATTTGTGATATAGGATTGATTATTTTGGGGGGTGGGGCTGCACCGTTCATGATTAAGATTTCTCCATGCAACAATTTCATCCTTGTGCTTTTATCACTAAAGTTTGTTTTGAGTATGACAATATTACACGTGCCTTGACAACATTTTTATTTCAGTAACTTCCAGACCTCTGTTTTAATGTTCTGTTTGCTTTGATTATTGGCAGCGAGTGGATGCATTCATGACTGCATTAAGAGCTATAGCAGAGGAAAGGTAATAGCAATTCAATCTAGTTTGTGACATACTGAGCATCTTTTATCACCTTGGATCTTAAGTACTTTTTTATTACACAGTGGATTGCTATTGAAGAAGCTTGATAAAAAATTAGAAAGGACAATGTTGCATTCTTATCGTAAGGTATGCTTGTGTACCTGTTCAGATCTAGCAAACAGTCTGTTTTTATTTACCATCTTGCAAACAGTCTTATCAAGTAGGCCGACTTGTCTACTGTTAATATGTGCTCTGTGCCTTGTGTACGTGTTCAAATGCATGCCAATGGAGCAGACATATATACTTACCATTGTGTTAGATTCATGTGGTTTGTTTTATATATGCATGCATAAACTATTGTAGGTATTAGCTTTCAAATTTTTGTTGCTATATTGGGAAGTGTGTGGGGGAAAAAACTTGATACAGTGGTGGGAATTCAATGATAGAAGTTATCCTGTTACATGGCAAACAGTGCAAGAAAACATGTGAAAATGCAAAGGAAACGCCTGGAGAATCATGATCTGCTGGGAGGCAACAAAGATGTTGACAGTAGTCTCCCTGATTTTCTCACATGTAAAAGCACATTTCCTGGTTTGTTTTCCTATAAATCTTGAGCAGTTTCCTTAGCCTTTCTCTTGGTCCACCCCAGTTTTGGAAAACCAAATTGCATCCATTTCTTGGAGAAACACATATTTGATGGATAATTTGTTTCTCAACAGTAACTGTCAAAAAATAGTACTTGTAGTTAGAAATATACATGTTGTATTCACAGACATCTCAAAGTTGTTTTCATGATTTTGGATTTGTCTTGACTTGTTATAAGACATCCTAACACAGATACGCATATAGAGATGGTTGCATCTTGCATGGATAATGATGGGATAACTGGCAGGCACCCACAATCGAACATGCATATATATATTGATTCCTCTGTCTATGACTTGTTAGTCATTTTGTTAGCTAGATTTTTCCTTACCCTTCCACCATCTGCCATTGAATTTGCTGCTCTTCTTCTAGACTTGGTAGATATTTTGTCTCTAGCTGTGTGGTCATAATTCTAGTTTCTGCTGACATTTGCTATGTAAATTATTTTAGCAATTGCTATTTGCTCATGTCCTACAGATTTATTTGCATTTTGATTGTCATGCTTCTTGGTGCTGTGCTTTTATTCGTATATATAATTCTTATGCTTCTGAGAGGACCCTTGTTTACATCCTGTATGTGTATTTTCATTTGGTGACATGCTTTTTGCTGTTGGTGGTCTGTAGTGCTTCTGAAATGGATGCTTATCATGGTGTTGTGAATTTTAGGACTTGACATCACAAGTTTCTTCAGAAACTGATCCAATCAAACTTTTGCCAAAGGTTGTTGCTCTATTATATTTGCAGGTCAGTTGGGGATATATGAATTTCTCTTCCCATCTCTCATTGTTGTACAATTTAGATTGAATACTTTTTATACACTATATCTTTCTAGGTATATAACAAGGCTCTTCAAGCACCTGGAAGGGCCATATCTGCTGCTGTTACTCGATTGAAGGTATGTAACATGTGCGTTTTATTTAATTTATTCCAAGAGACTTTCCCAGTTTCATTAAACAAAAAAGATCTTTGATGCCTCACACCTTAAAGCAAGGCTCCTTGAAAATGCCCTGAGCCTTACGGGTGAGGCTTTATAAAACGTGTCCTGTCATGCTGGAGGCTCATGCATGCACACAACTCTGACCTCAAGTTACATGTCATGTAGGAGGTACACAAGTCAGTTTTGATTATTTCCAAAAGAAATAATTCACCAAATTGAGTCCAGCCCTATTTGAGACCTAGACTTGCTGCATGTCATGAAATCTCTCTCCATTTTTGCACAATCTCGGGGATTTAGATAATATATGATGCTTGCCAATTTGAACTACAATTAATGCTTGACGTACTTGAACCAGCAAGTTTATTATTTAGAGATTTATATTTGTTGGACTGCTCAAATTGGTTCTTTATACTTAAAGGAACTTGTTTGAATCAATGCAGGATAAATTGCCAGATTCGACATATAAGAACTTGATGGATTATCATGGTGCTACAGTTACTCTTCTAGCATTACAATCTGCTGCAACTGAAGATGTGAGTAAAGGCACAGACAATGTATACAATTATCTTGATGTACATCATCTATATAAGTTTATAACTTTATTTCGTTTCTGCATTTGAGTTTCCGTATGCTTCCTCTTGTTGGTTATCCTCGTATAAAACAAATAGAACAGTCCATCTGTTAAAATAATTTCTATCCTTAGTGGATTGCTATTGGACATCTGGTGTGCCTGTGTTATTAGAACTTTCTTTTTTCAAAATTTATCATAAAATAAATTTTATCTTATAATATTTGTTCCTTTTTTTGATCTTATGCAACATGTTTGAATTTTCTACTATTTATACACTGCAAGGACGCAATATTCAATAAATAGACTCTTTTAATAATTTTTGGATTGTTGTTGGTGTGGTTGAGTTAGAGACTATTTAATGCATAATGAAAACATTCTAAGAATTAGTATTGCTGTCATTAGGCCTTCCATTTCTGAATGCTGACTATGCGATCTATGAATTAATTGTTCATTGGTCCGTCTATTATCTTTTCCAACACAAATAACCTACAAAAGCCCTCAAACTGTTTCATGATTGTACATAATTTTGCTCCACCCTTTCCCCTTTAGGTTATAATCCTTTCAGTTTCTACCTAACAACCTGTATACCGTATTAACCATGACATGTCATGATACTACTCTAAACAGATCTAACCACCGCAGAAGGTTTTTTTATGTCTCATGTAGCTCACATGTCAGGCGAATGTCCTGTTTGAATTTCATCTCTGGGGAAGTTCTAAGGTCTGCTCTATTAGCCGTAATACTATAAAGTACTTATGACTAATATCATACACTAACTTTGATTCTCTTGTGGGGTGATCTGGGTTTAATCTACTTAAATATTTGTTTCAGGATTGCTCTTATTTTGATGTGTCACATCTGCTTGTTCCGTTGTGCAGGAAGAAGACTGTACATCTGACAGGATTCTTAGCAAAAAAGAGTTGTTGGATGGTAAGATGCCAGAACTGAAAGCGATGGTATTGGGTACTACAAGCACCTGAATTATCGAACTTCCAGAAGCAAAAGCAACCGCAGAGACCTTCATATATAGACATAATGGCCCAATTTTTCAACCATTCTTCTACATATTTAACACAATCCTGGAGGCCGTATCGTAATATTTAGACTGGGCCTCTTGTTCTTGGATGAGTCATCATCCATGTATAATCAAGTGCAAGGATAACAGTGCGGACCATGGAAGATTATGTTTCAAAGTCTGGTGGAAGCAGTGGTACCTGAGAATGTGGGTCTGTCTTTTGTAGCACCTATCAAAAAATCATGACGGTTGTTTTATTTATTGGACTCGAAATAGTAGTAAGTTTTGTGTCATTGTTAAACCAACTGCAAAAGGTGGATGACTAGATTGTTTCATAATAAATTTCTAGTTAAACCATGATAGAGTCATTGAAGGTTGGTATTGGGTTTGGGCGTGCACCTGATTTTTGGCTAGAACCTTTCCTGTCCTCGTTCTAAAAAAAGGGAAGTTAGACATGCTGGGCTGATTGGTTGAGAGAAGTTTAACTGAAGTGGTTTCATTCAAAATTCAAAGTGAATGAGTTTTGGAAAGAGGTTTGACGTATTAATCCTTCCCGAACCAGATTTCAAACAATCTTCTTCTTCGACTTCTCCTAGTCTCTTTTTGTCATAAAACCAAAGAGGCTATAAATCATAGCCTGAAAAGGTGATTCTGAAAAAGTCTCTTTTCTGTCGAACTTGTTGTATGGGGGTTATTGTTTGCAACAATTTATTTTAGGAATCGCTATTCAAATCATTTGTAAAGCCGGGACTGTAGAGCGAGACGTTATCGTCCATGGAGGTCAGTTTGTCTATCGAAAAATATCAAGAAAAATTCTTGCCAAAAAAGAAAAAAAGAAAAAAAATCAATAACTAATATAGTGGGAGGCTGAAGCAGCGTCAATTACAGAACATGCAAATGGTCGTGAATGGAATTGCCTACCATTCCACCATCATTGTAAGACTGGAACTTGAGTCAGCCAAAGATCTAGCGTGATTATTATCGTATGAAGATCCTGGTAAAAGTCAGCATCCATCAACACCGAATTCACTTAATGCCATGATGAAACTCGTGTTCCGCAATAATTTTTGGCTTGGAGTTGGACAATGAGCTTCTCAGATATTGTAGTCCATCCAAAATGATGGAAAGTCTCCATGCACAATTAACCATCTTAACTCTGAAAAAGCATGATCTCTTCTAATCTTTTTCTCCCTCTAGTCAGATTATTTGAAAATAATAGACATATTTCATCTACCTGATAACCTCCGGTTTCTAAATGCAGCATGGCTCAAAAATAAATAAATAAAAAAGAGAGATAAACAAACGAACTAGGATGAGGGAGTTGCTTCCTGTCATCCAGACCACATTATTTGTAAATTTTCCAAAATCACCCGCCCGATCGAATGGTTAGAGGGATCTCCATCTTGCAATGCTTAGAGCGAGACACAGAGGGAAGAAAAGTGGGAAGGTTCTAGATAGACCGTGCAAATGGGAAATAACACGCAACCACGACAAAATAACGGCAGGGTCCTGCGTCGAAGAACCTAATTTCTATTGTCAGGCTGGGTACCTATTTATCGAGTTATTATGAAGCGTCGGTCCAGGTCCGAAGGGAGGAGGGAGTGGAAGGGGAGGAGAAGAAGAAGATGGTGGTGGTTCATGTGAAGGCGGCGGAGTCGGAAGAGTTCCTTTACGAGTGCCCCTCCTCTTCGACCATCGACGAGATCGCCGATTCCATCTGCGACATCGCCACTCTCCAGTCCAAGGTCCTTACCCTCTCCCGCCTCCTCAGATGCCGCGCCCTCACGGACGACGCTTTCAGAGGTACCTACTAGTCTTTTTCTTCGCTTGATTTCTCTTCCTTTCTTTGTTCCTTGACCTAATCCAAGAGGAATTCTCAAGAGCAAGAAGGAATCCCCTCCTCTTTAATCCAGTATCCTGTCGTTCTGGTAGCTACCTTCAAAAATTTTAAAACCTTTGCGTTCCCTTCCTTTAAAATTTCGAGCTTTTACTGTTTAGCAGAAGAAATTGATGGATACCTATTTATTCTGTTTCAGAAAGTTATCCACATGTCGCAGTTGCTCTGGAGAGAACGTTATCAGAAGCCGGGGCTTATGCTTCTAAGGTCGGATTCAAAGCGACCTTTTCTTCTTATCTCCTCCTCTCGAGCTTCATCGTTCTGAGTCTTATAAGAGAGATCGCTATTGTGTATATTTCTTTTGTTTTTTGCCCGAAATCAGTGTATATACAAGTGAAAAACATGGAAGGTTTTGGATGACAAAAAGTTGCAAAGTAGCAGTCAGTTTACATTTCTTGGTTTTGCTGTTTCGGGAGCCCTCATTGAAAGATTGGAATTTTGTTCCAGGACCAGGTTCAGTACAAACGGTTCTTGTCGCCTCATGCCCTCAGAGCACATATTAAGAGCATTGAGAAGGAAGTCAAGGGTTCTCAATTGATGAGCTTGTCGGATTTAAATCTCTCACAATTGTTTTCTGGTACTTCTGTATATATTATTTAGAGTGCTGTCCATGTGCTGTGCATTAATTTGAGTTACTCATGATCATCTATTACTTAAAAACATGATCTATTTTCTTATTTGTTTGTTGGTTAACATGAAATTTCAATGAGGGATTCTTGGTTCGATGCCAATAATACCTAATTATAAGTGGTCACCGATGATGTGTTACCAAATAGGAAGTTTGTACACCATGTCTTGATAGCATTCAGCCTGTACCTGTAAAGTTTTACTTATTTGGTTGTTGAAGGTAGGATAATTATTCAAAAATATACAATCGAAGGTAGCAAGAAGATGATAGAGGATAACTAACAGAGACTAAAACACACTTTTTATTAGGTTAGCATGAGTATGAAAAGTAACAAGAAGGATCTAATACATTAGGTATAATTGTATGAGGTCCTGGAGCATTCTTTACTAGTATAAGAATCACTCATTATTAACTAGTCTGCATAACATGAATATTTATCATTAAAAGTTGGATACTTGTTGGGCTGCTTGAGATGATCTTATAAACCTGTTTGACAAGTTTGTAAGCCTTAAGTGCTATTTCCTTTTGCACCTTAGCCTTTTGAAAATTTTTACATGTCATTTTCAGTAGTTAAACTTCCTCGCACCCATATCTTGGCAAGTTCTCAGCCTACAGTAAGCTCTAAGATACCTTGTACATTGCAAATCCCAAAGGGCCATGAAGAAATTCAATCCTTTTGAAAGTCATCTTCAGTAATAAAATCCCAGTGAACCATATATTGGCAAACTCTTAGTCTGTGGTAGGCTGTCCAATATCTCAAACATTGCATGCCCTGATGGGTCCTAAAGAAGTTCAGTCACTTTGGAAGTAGCATAACAGAATCAACCAGCTATTTTGCCAGCCCTATTTTCTGAAATAGATATTTTTAGAGTCTTGGCAATTGAATGGTGTATAGTAACGATGGGAGATGCTTTCCTTTTTAGCTCTCTATTGAGGATATGATAGGCTACTTGAAGAAAGCTATCGTTTACCTTGAAAGGATTGTGAAGGAGGAGAGGAGCACCACGACTTCCATATGATAACATTTTGAGAGGAGATCCTCTTGATTCATTTATGTATGTGCTAGAACTACGGCCAGGAGAAGTAAAGTCTGGGATTAACCATGCATATTAACTGAACTTAGTGGCTTTTGGAGTGGAGAAAGAGGGGTAGCATGACTTTACAATGATAAGTGAAAAATAGGATATTGGATTTCATTTTAACCACTATTTTAGAAGTTATTTGCTGAATAAGAAATTTGGAAAGCTCACCAGATTTGATGTCATAACATAGTATTTATACAATGTACCAAACAAATCATTCATAAAGTTCAAAGCAAGAGCAGTTAATTGGGAATTTGGAAGCCAAGCAATAATCTCCCTATCATACATTGTAACTTGATGCTATGACCTATCCAACCTTTACCTAATCCTAGTACGATGCTTCCCAATATTATATTCTTTATGTAGGATTGTTTTACAGTCTACCAGATTTTTATTTGAAAGAGCCTCATCTCACAATTTAAAAAGATTTCATGCCAGCATTACTACCTGTTGGGGATAAATCCCGCTCCTGCCGAAGCCCGGCCCGACGCTCAGCCCAATGTAACCAGTAGCCGCTGAAGAGCTTTAGCGCCAGGCGCCAGGCCGAGCCCCTACCACGGCCGAACTGCCTAGAGGCCGAACTCCCTCCGCCCGCCGAACTTCCCACGGCCGAGCTCCTTCGGACCCCACGGTCCCCAGGCGAGCCCATGCAGCCGAACTCCTTCGAGCTTCCCACGGCCGAGCTCCTTCGGACCCCACGGTCCCCAGGCGAGCCCATGCAGCCGAACTCCTTCGACTTCCCACGGCCGAGCTCCTTCGGACCGACCCCAGGCGAGCCCATGCAGCCGAACTCCTTCGGACTTCCCACGGCCGAGCTCCTTCGGACCCCACGGTCCCCAGGCGAGCCCATGCAGCCGAACTCCTTCGAGCTTCCCACGGCCGAGCTCCTTCGGACCGACCCGGCAGGCGAGCCCATGCAGCCGAACTCCTTCGGACCGACTCCTTCGGACCGACCCCAGGCGAGCCCATGCAGCCGAACTCCTTCGGACTGCCCACGGCCGAACTCCTTCGGACCGACCCCAGGCGAGCCCATGCAGCCGACGGCCGAACTCCTTCGGACCGACCCCAGGCGAGCCCGTGCAGCCGAACTCCTTCGGACTGCCCACGACCGAACCCCTCAGCGAGCCCTGGCCGAACCAACTAGCAACCGAAGTCCTTCAACTGGCCAGCCGAGCCTCTTCGGACCCTTCAGCCAGACGAACTTCAGCCAGACGAACTCCCCCAGCCTTCCCCCTCGGCCGAACTCTGTTACAAGTCCGAACTCCATTGGACGAACTGTCGCCTGCAGCAAGACCGGACGGCGCCTTCCTCTCCGTACCGGACTCCATGCGGCCGACGACTCGCCAGTATGGCTCCCACGATCTACCGGACGACGCCTTCCTCTCCGTACCGGACTCCATGCGGCCCACGACTCGCCGGTATGGCTCCCACGATCTACCGGACGACGCCTTCCTCTCCGTACCAAACTCCATGCTGCCCGACGACTCTCTGCCAGACGGCACAGCCGTCACCATCAACTAAGCTCCGCTATAAAAGGACCCCTCCCGACATACTAAGGCTAAGCTCTCTGAACTCTCGACTCTCTAAGCTCTCCTCCACATCTCTAAGCTCCGGAACTCATTCCGAGCACTCCATTACTGTTGGCCGGAAACTAACTTGACCGTCGGAGGGTCCTGCCGGAGCCACCACCCCACCGGTTCCGGACGGGACTTCGTTTTGCAGGTCCCCGGCGGCGCCCAGCGGCCTCGATTGCGGCGACCTCCGGCGGCGACGGATTTCTGCACCAACAGATTGGCGCTAGAAGGAAGGGCCTGAACCTTCGAGGTTCCCTTGTTCTTAAAGGAGTGCTCGGCGACGATTTTCCGCCCCTGCTCCGGATCTCTCTTCTCCCTCTCCAGAATTCCTTCTCTGGAAAGAGGAAATGCCCCCCAGAAGGGCTTCGACGCGGCGCTCGACGGCTTCCGCGGCTCGATCCCCTCCGAGTCCGTCTGTCCCTGCTCCGGCCCCGGTGACTCAGCCCCCGTCTATAACCGCAGTGGATACGGAGCAGTTCAACCAGCTCATCCAGCACGTTCGCGGTCTCACGGAGGCGGTGCAGGCGGTGCTGCACCGAACAAGTCCCAGTGCCAGCCCGACCGGCGCGGGACTCTCCCGAAGTCGGATGATCCAGTCCAAGAGCGACCGGCCTGGGCAGCCCGACCTCCGATACCCGGATTGGAGAGGCGGAGGAGGGAGAGCCCTTGTTCGGATCATGGATCGACCAAGGGTGAAGCCTCGCGCCCATCTCACCAGAAAGCCTTGGAGATCAGAGACCGTGAGGACCTGCTGGGCCAAAGGCTCTCGGAAATGAACCGGCGAATTGAAGAACTTCGTCCCCCCTCGCGTGGTGATGACGTTCGTGCAGACCCTCCTTTCTCGCAGAAAATCATGCAAGAACCTGTTCCACCGACCTTCGAGCTCCCTCAACTGGAAAGCTACGATGGAACTTCTGATCCGGTTGATCACCTGGGGGCCTTCCGGGCCATGATGCTGCTTCACGGCGCTTCAGATGCCGTGCTGTGCCGAGCCTTCCCGTCTACCTTAAAGGGAGCAGCGAGGAACTGGTACTCGGCGTTGAAGCCCAACACGATCTTCTCTTTCGACCAGATGAGCAGTCGGTTCGCGGCCCACTTCATCAGCAGCCGACGACCGAGCCGAGGTTCAGATTCCCTGATGAGCGTCAAGCAGAAGCAAGGGGAATCCATCCGGACTTACGTCACTCGATTCAACGCCGCGGCATTGGAAGTCCGGGACCTGGACCAGTCTGTCGCGATGGCCGCACTTAAGGGCGGCCTTCAGAAAAATAGCTTGCTGTTCTCTCTGGAAAAAAGGTATCCCAGGGACTTCGCCGACCTGCTGGCTCGAGCCGAGAGATATGCCCGTGCGGAAGAAGCCTTCAAATTGAAAGATGAGGAGCTCGTCAGAAAGGACCGGCTGGCGGACGAGGAAGAGCTGGGTGAAGCTCGGCTGCACTCGCAGACCCCCTACGAAAGCAGGCGGGCCCGAACTCCTCGAACTCGCCCTGATAAGGAGGCGCGAAGGAGTCCACTTCCCGGAAGGTTCCGCCGCTATGCCCCCCTCAACGCTCCTCGAACCCAGATTCTCACCGAAGTAAAACACCAGCTGCCAAGACCGGAAGGATTACGATCTCCCCCAAACAAGCGCGATCGAAATAAGTACTGCCTCTACCATCACGACCACGGCCACGACACGGAGGGATGCATCCAGCTCCGAGACGAAATTGAGGAGCTCGTCAGAACGGGTCGGCTGGGTAAATTCCTCCGGTACCGGCCTGAAGCAGAAAAAGATCGGCTAAGGGCGCTGCCGTAGCCAGAGACTACAAGAAGGTCGGCCACCTTACGGCGTCATTCACATGGCCCCTGGGAAAGATCTCGGTGCATCAGCGATTCGCCGTCTCCCAGCAACAAGAGCTTGCACCAAATTGAGGAGTTCAGCATGAGGAGGTCGTCCACCCCGGAACTTATTGCCGAAGAAATGCGGAGGAATCAGCCTTAGGGAGGAGCCCAATCGCCCCTAAGAGAGAAACGGAGAGCAGAAGTTCCCCCGCTGAAGCGGAATGAAGTTCGGCGCGAGGAAGGCCGAACCCACCTATGAGCCCGTCAGCGAGGAAGCTCCGACAAAGAAGTATGAAGTCCTCCCGCGGAAGCTTCCGCGGGAAAGTGGAACGAAGTTCGGCGCAAGTAAGGCCGAACTCACGCTCCAGAATGTCCCCCAAAGGAACCGCCTACAAAGTGTTCACTGGAGGCGGAATGAAGTTCGGACGAGAAAAGCCGGGCTCACCCCAAAGCTCGGCATCAAGGTAAAATGAAGCTCGGTGGAAAGCCGAACTCCTCAACTCAACCTCCAAAATAAAGTTCGGCGCCGGCAAGGACGGAACGAAGCCCCCCTCCCAGAAGGTTCCGCAACTACGACCCGCTCCTCTAACTCGAATTCTCGGCAAAGTTAAGAGCCAACCGCCAAGACCTGAAGAACTACGGCCTCTCCAAACATGCGCGATCAAGGAAAAGATCGGCTATAGGCACTGCCGTAACCGGAAAAGACAAGAAGGTTGGCCGTCCCGCGGCGTCATCAACGCCACCCCGGGGAGGAGCTAGGAGCTAGCTACATCGGTGATTGTCATCCCCAGCGACAAAGTCAAGAGAAGCATGGTCCAAATTATGAAGGCCGGCAGGAGATAGAGGAGGTCGTCTGGACGGGACTTGCTGCCCGAGGGAGCTCCGAGGAACAACACCCCGTCGACCCCTCAAACGAGAGCGCGCTGTCCACGATTTCCCTTCGGTAAAATTCTCCCCTCTGCAAATATTATTTCTGGATGCGAAAACTATGCGATGACAGGAGAGCAGCAGTCAATAATCGCCGCGTTAGGAACAGGAGGAGAACCTCGTCCTAACGCGAGCAACAAGCTCGGCCGCAGGAGATAAGATCTCCCCCGAGCGCGCACCTCGGTCGCAGGAGATAAGATCTCCCCGAGAGAAGCTCGGTCGTAGGAGATAAGATCTCTCCCGAGCGACATCAACCTCGGCTAGAGATAAGATCTCTCCCGAGCGACCGTGAACAACCTCGGTTAGGAACAGGAGGAGAACCTCGTCCTAACGCGAGCGCGCACCTCGGCTGCAGGAGATAAGATCTCCCCCGAGAGAAGCTCGGCCGTAGGAGATAAGATCTCCCCCGAGCGCGCACATCAACCTCGGCTAGAGATAAGATCTCTCCCGAGCGACCGTGAACAACCTCGGTTAGGAACAGGAGGAGAACCTCGTCCTAACACGAGCACCAACCTCGGCTAGAGATAAGATCTCTCCCGAGCGACCGTGAACAACCTCGGTTAGGAACAGGAGGAGAACCTCGTCCTAACACGAGCGCGCACCTCGGCTAGGAGATAAGATCTCTCCCCGAGAGAAGTCGGCCGTAGGAGATAAGATCTCTCCCGACCGAGCGTGACAACCTCGGCTAGAGATAAGATCTCTCCCGAGCGACCGTGAACAACCTCGGTTAGGAACAGGAGGAGAACCTCGTCCTAACACGAGCACCAACCTCGGCTAGGAGATAAGATCTCTCCCCGAGCGACCGAACAACCTCGGCTACAGGAGGAGATCTCTCCCCGAGCGCGCACTTCACTTCGGCTGCAGGATATAAGATCTCCCCCGAGGGAAGCTCGGCCGTAGGAGATAAGATCTCCCCCGAGCGCGCACTTCAACCTCGGCTAGAGATAAGATCTCTCCCGAGCGACCGTGAACAACCTCGGTTAGGAACAGGAGGAGAACCTCGTCCTAACACGAGCACCAACCTCGGCTAGAGATAAGATCTCTCCCGAGCGACCGTGAACAACCTCGGTTAGGAACAGGAGGAGAACCTCGTCCTAACACGCGAGCACAACCTCGGCTAGAGATAAGATCTCTCCCGAGCGACCGTTGACAACCTCGGCTAGAGATAAGATCTCTCCCGAGCGACCGAAACAACCTCGGTTAGGAACAGGAGGAGAACCTCGTCCTAACACGAGCACCAACCTCGGCTAGAGATAAGATCTCTCCCGAGCGACCGTGAACAACCTCGGTTAGGAACAGGAGGAGAACCTCGTCCTAACGCGAGCGCGCACCTCGGCTGCAGGAGATAAGATCTCCCCCGAGAGAAGCTCGGCCGTAGGAGATAAGATCTCCCCCGAGCGCGCACATTCAACCTCGGCTAGAGATAAGATCTCTCCCGAGCGACCGTGAACAACCTCGGTTAGGAACAGGAGGAGAACCTCGTCCTAACACGAGCACCAACCTCGGCTAGAGATAAGATCTCTCCCGAGCAACCTCGAGGAACAGGAGGATCGTCCTAACACGAGCGCCAACCTCGGCTAGAGATAAGATCTCTCCCGAGCGACCGTTGACAACCTCGGCTAGAGATAAGATCTCTCCCGAGCGACCGAAACAACCTCGGTTAGGAACAGGAGGAGAACCTCGTCCTAACACGAGCACCAACCTCGGCTAGAGATAAGATCTCTCCCGAGCGACCGTGAACAACCTCGGTTAGGAACAGGAGGAGAACCTCGTCCTAACACGAGCGCACCTCGGCAGAGATAAGATCTCCCCGAGCTCGACCGAGACAACCTCGGCTAGAGATAAGATCTCTCCCGAGCGACCGTGAACAACCTCGGTTAGGAACAGGAGGAGAACCTCGTCCTAACACGAGCACCAACCTCGGCTAGAGATAAGATCTCTCCCGAGCGACCGAAACAACCTCGGTTAGGAACAGGAGGAGAACCTCGTCCTAACACGAGCACCAACCTCGGCTAGAGATAAGATCTCTCCCGAGCGACCGTGAACAACCTCGGTTAGGAACAGGAGGAGAACCTCGTCCTAACGCGAGCGCGCACCTCGGCTGCAGGAGATAAGATCTCCCCCGAGAGAAGCTCGGCTGCAGGAGATAAGATCTCCCCCGAGCGCGCACTTCACTTCGGCTGCAGGAGATAAGATCTCCCCCGAGCGCGCACTTCACTTCGGCTGCAGGAGATAAGATCTCCCCCGAGGGAAGCTCGGCCGTAGGAGATAAGATCTCCCCCGAGCGCGCACTTCAACCTCGGCTGCAAGATAGGAGGTCTCCCTCGAGTCGACTTCAACTGACGAAGATAATGTCGCCCCCGAGGAGCTCAAATCCGACCTCGACCGAAGGAGGCGAGTCTTACTTCGGCTTCAACATCAGCTTCATCGACTTTAGCCGGAAACGAGTTCCATTTCAACTCCAAACATCGACTGAAGATGAGGTCTCCCCCAAGCCTCAGCCTCAACTTCAGCGTCAATCTTGGCTGGAGATGAGACCTCCCCGAGCTTCAGATGCAACAAATGCGGAGCCTGGAAGAAGACTTCGGCAGTCGCCTGTTTTGGTACTCCCTTCCTTCAATTTTTGAACTCGGGAGTGGGGGGGCTACTGTTGGGGATAAATCCCGCTCCTGCCGAAGCCCGGCCCGACGCTCAGCCCAATGTAACCAGTAGCCGCTGAAGAGCTTTAGCGCCAGGCGCCAGGCCGAGCCCCTACCACGGCCGAACTGCCTAGAGGCCGAACTCCCTCCGCCCGCCGAACTTCCCACGGCCGAGCTCCTTCGGACCCCACGGTCCCCAGGCGAGCCCATGCAGCCGAACTCCTTCGAACTTCCCACGGCCGAACTCCTTCGGACCGACCCCAGGCGAGCCCATGCAGCCGAACTCCTTCGGACTTCCCACGGCCGAGCTCCTTCGGACCGACCCCAGGCGAGCCCATGCAGCCGAACTCCTTCGGACTTCCCACGGCCGAGCTCCTTCGGACCGACCCCAGGCGAGCCCATGCAGCCGAACTCCTTCGGACCCCACGGCCGAACTCCTTCGGACCCCACGGCCGATGCAGCCGAACTCCTTCGGACGGCGACCCTTCGGACCGACCCCAGGCGAGCCCATGCAGCCGAACTCCTTCGGACTGCCCACAGCCGAACTCCTTCGGACTCCCACGGCCGAACTCCTTCGGACCGACCCCAGGCGAGCCCGTGCAGCCGAACTCCTTCGGACTGCCCACGACCGAACCCCTCAGCGAGCCCTGGCCGAACCAACTAGCAACCGAAGTCCTTCAACTGGCCAGCCGAGCCTCTTCGGACCCTTCAGCCAGACGAACTTCCCCAGCCTCCCCCTCGGCCGAACTCTGTTACAAGTCCGAACTCCATTGGACGAACTGTCGCCTGCAGCAAGACCGGACGGCGCCTTCCTCTCCGTACCGGACTCCATGCGGCCGACGACTCGCCAGTATGGCTCCCACGATCTACCGGACGACGCCTTCCTCTCCGTACCGGACTCCATGCGGCCCACGACTCGTCCGGTATGGCTCCCACGATCTACCGGACGACGCCTTCCTCTCCGTACCAAACTCCATGCTGCCCGACGACTCTCTGCCAGACGGCACAGCCGTCACCATCAACTGCTAAGCTCCGCTACAGCCGTCACCATCAACTAAGCTTCGCTATAAAAGGACCCCTCCCGACATACTAAGGCTAAGCTCTCTGAACTCTCGACTCTCTAAGCTCTCCTCCACATCTCTAAGCTCCGGAACTCATTCCGAGCACTCCATTACTGTTAGCCGGAAACTAACTTGACCGTCGGAGGGTCCTGCCGGAGCCACCACCCCACCGGTTCCGGACGGGACTTCGTTTTGCAGGTCCCCGGCGGCGCCCAGCGGCCTCGATTGCGGCGACCTCCGGCGGCGACGGATTTCTGCACCAACACTACCAAAAAACCTTCCACTTCACCATAATTCTTGGATATATGCATTAAATAGTTTTGAATGCAATTCCTATGTAGTCATTTCAAGTGGGGTAACCAAACCTGGGCATGCATTAAGGACATGAAGGAAGGTATGAGCTAGCTAGATGCCTTAGATCAAAAGTGAATTGTCCTTCTTGAGAAACATAAAACAGATCTTCTTTTTTGGGGCCAACTTCTCCTTAGAACATATATGTCACACTCCCATATTTAGCTTACTTAATAAGGTCACTTGTTGTGAGTTAGAGCCATTGGAAACCTCTGACAGGTAATTTTTGCATGCTCTTTTAGTGCTTTCTACCACCACCTACCACACGGTTACAATTTTATCAAAGCTTACTTTTTATTGAACTATTTATTGTCAACCACAACCCCAAACCACCAAAAGATGATTCCAATGACCTGCACTTGCTTTTGAGAGGCATCACTAAGACGAAGGTATCATATGCAAGTTAAAATTGGAATTCAAGTGCCACCAAATCTTACAATTGGAATCCATTAATTAATCCATGTTGCATAGTATTGCCAAGGTTTGGTGCATAAGCAAATGAGATACATTTCTTGCTTTACAAACCCACATGTGGGGTTAGTGGGGCTTACAACTGATTCATGATTGTTTAAGTTAAGTGGTGAATGTTAGGCATCCACATTTTTTATATGCAAAAGACTGGACAATCAACCTTCTTAGGTTGGGGAGTAAATGTTCCCATTGGTGTGCATCCAGCAGGAATTGAACCTACAAATTTGCCAACTATGAGTTGGGTGCTTTAACCATTTAGCCATTGATGCTTAGTGGGGATCATCATACAACATGAATAACTGAATTAAACATGGACAAGGGTAACAAAGTGAAGCCTGGGCTGCGACTTTGTCGCATCTTTATCCTTAAAAAACACTGTCTTGCTATTATAAGCATGAACCCTTTGCCCTAAAATATCTTTGTGCTAATGAGCTTCCTTGCCTCACCTCTAAGGACGGACCTCAAGTTTTTGGGAGATCAATGCCAGAGCAATGGATACAAGCAAACTGCAGAATTGCTTGTTTTTTAAAAGCTTCCTAGCTTAACTGAGATCATATACCCTGGTATCATCTAGGGCTTCTTTTTGCTAGAAGCGACTTGGATCAGCTACACTTTTCTATCATCCTAGTCTAAGGTCAAAGTGAGAGGTGATTTTTACTGAGATACTGATCATGGATTTAAGTAGAAGTTCTCATCACATTTTTCTATAATTCAGTTTTCAATTAGAGGTTTTACATCTTATTGAATAAATCTGCACCCATTTCATATTCTTTTGGAGGTCACACCTTAAATATGATCCAACTTATAATGATAAAGTTCCCTCTTGATCATGCCATTTTTCTCGTTTTCTTGTTTCACTAAAGAGATGTTAACAAGGGACCACCTAGACTGTCACCTTTAATAATGTGAACATGGAGAGAAAAATGACAACTTTCTGCATTGGTTACGATGCTCATCTTACCATTCATGTAGGACAATTACCCTATAAGATGAGGTTAGAACCAACATGCGGATTACACATGGCCACAGGAGCAGAAATCCCAGTAGCTGTTTGAACCATAAATTTGACTTTTATTTTTTGCAAACTCCAGAACTTTGAGAATTTACTTGTAATCTCCCAAGTTTAAAGGACTTTGAACATTGATAATTATTATTGGAGTCTGCAAAATATAATTGTATGAGAATTTTGATTGAAACTAAACTTTTAATGGGCCAACTCCAAATAGGTTAGTAGCATTTGGGCCAATTCAAAACAAAATGTTCCAGACCCTCAGCTAATTTTTACTGTTTCCACATTTAAATCCTGTGTGTGTGTGTGTGCACGGGGGCGGACATGCATGCACATGAACATGCATGTGTAGATTTGAGCATTTCAGAATTTATAGTTTATTGCAATTGCTTTGCTGTAACATCTTTTTGGAAGACAACCTTTCTAATATAGTTAAATAGTGACTCCTTTGGACTAAGAATTCTTTTTTTGTGCATAGCTTCATAATCTTATGGATGAATCAATGTTTTCACCAATTTTATCTCCTTTACCTGTACTTGTTTGTCATTCTTTATAACCTTGACTTTCCTGTCTTAACGCTAACTGCTAATTGTTAACTTGATGTGCATTTGAGATGATATTTTTTGTGCTCCTGTTGTATTGTCTGATAATATCATACAGAAATCCATTTGCCTTTTCTAATTCTCAAGCTATCATTTTATTTTTCTAGATAGTGAGCATCATGATGGTATGCAACTGTGGTGGGCTGGAAAAGAACTTGTTAGGGGAAAAAGGTTATCTGATTACATGGGTGAAAACGAGAAGACAAAGGTAGGTGTACTTTGTAGAATCAAAGTCACACATTTCCGGGGGATTCCTTACATGAGTCAGTCTTTTGATGGCAGATTATTATCAGATTGAAGTCAGCTTCCACAGGGCTGTAAGGTTTCTCTCATATTAGTAGAAGATATGCAACTGCTGTTTAATCTGTTTTGTGCAGTTTTGTTGCTTGTGGCCGTTCCTGGAAGCTTTTTAGGTTCCTCAAGTGTTTGGTACATCTCTGGTGGTTTGCCATCGGGGCTGCGGTCCCACACTAGTTGAATTGTTCTGTTTTCAGTATTGCTGTTCACCTAACAAGTAAACTGAGGAATGCAGGCGTCACAGCAGCAGCAGCATCATTAGTGAACAAGGAAAAAGAATCCTGTGCACACCTATTTCAAAGAATCTTTCAGCACATGACCCTTTCAGTTCAAGCATATGCTTTGTTACCCTGATCTTTTATTCTGTTTCTTGTGCGGTATGAGCTTCATGATTTAGCCAAGATACACTATTTTCTAGTTTCAGGGAGCATCTAACACCTGCAAGTACCTTCCAAGACACATGTAATGATTAATGTTCAGATAGTTGATATTCTTGTCTTACATTTTATTACTGCATGATTGTTGACCTTCTGAAATTACTAAAATACATCAGAATTTGATATCTTGTCATACTCATCGAAGAGGTGGATTGTGGCGTAACAGCCATATGAAAAGTTGCCGTTGCTGACAATATGGTGCGGTCAAATACATGGAGCATGTTGTAACTTATATCGCATGTTGCCGAATATGATCCTGTCCTGGTTGCAGCTTTTATCTGCAGACGAATCAGGGAAAACTTGAAAAAGATGAGCAACTGGTATACAGGAAAGGTTGCAAGGCTGTGTGCTTTTCTATGTTCTTTTCTACCATTCCAATAGCCACTTGTTCAACCGAACATGCGTTGCAATAAAGTTCATAGTCAGACAAGCTGCTTAATGGAGAAGTTTTTTGCAACTCTTAAAGTATCTGCAGGAGAAAAACAAAAAGCCACCTTGTATCTCCCGATGCCATTTATGTGCTTTGTTTGCTGTTTATTCCGGCCATCGTTATGAAAGAAGCCTTCAACACAATTTGATGAGCGTATGATTATATGATGGAAGCAGCAACAACGCTAATCTGTCATTAGCTCCCAAGATGAAGAAAAATCAAAGATGAATTAATTGCGGATAATCTTCAGAAATATATTATAGTCCCAACGATTGAACTATTCAGATGCATTTTAGAGTGAAGGATTAGAATATGGAAAAAAAAAAAAAAATCATGTGCTTGTGTCCTCGCTGCTATGGTCTCTTTAAATTTAATACTTTGTTAATGATATGTGAGATGACAAAGGACTTCTTATTTATTTGGTTTTTCTTGGATTTATTCCAGAACAACTTTTGAGATTTGTATGTATGTGATTAGCCTTGTTAATGATCATCAATGACTTTTACACAGGTGAAGGGTGAAGAATACAACTATATCCGTAATCAAGCATCCTTTAGAGCTTGAGATATTAAGAAGCACCACTTAAGTTTACCTAAAGGAAGGGTATTATTTAAATTAATTGCCTACAATCAAACTAAAGCTAGACCATTATATTAAAGTAATAGTTGAGATCTTTATTTTTTTGTTGGGGATATTTAAAGATCTTGTGATGCCATTAGATTATTATATTCACATAAATTATGTGTTTTTTCTTTTTTTCCATTTGTCTGGGCTGGTGGGGTGCGTGGGTTTGGGGGGTTGGTCCACAAGTTGCGACACGGAAATCTAGAGCGTATTAGGATAGCTTAGGTTAAAAGTCATAGATCAGTTTATCATTGTTGAGCAGTACGTCATGTCAAGTAACTGTCACTTTATTCCATTGGTCTAAAGAGGTTCGCATTTAGTGGGATCTGGTTCATAAAGAACGACTATAAGAAGATTTTCTTACAAAGGTTCTGTCATTTAACATAGCACGTGACTTCATTCACCAAAGATAAGATACTAAATGATGGTACATTTAAACACTTCTCTAAAATTAGATGCAGAAGTTCGTTCATCTTCATGTTTTCTTGGAGAACATAATACAAGACCAGTGAATTCTCAAAAAATATATGAATAAAGCATCTCTCATTTCCACCCAATGGAAGCTAGACGAGTTGGCTGGAGAAAAGGGGTCCCTGTTACATGCCTATCAGTCCTAAAGTGCTAAAGAGAATTCGTAGGTTAGGTTGGTTATGCCGCTTCCTTTAGGATTGTGCTGAAGACTTCTTCCAGACTTTTCTTCGTAATCAAGGAAACATCTTGTCATTGAGTGGATATATGAAATTATGCTTATTTAATACCAAAGTGTCAAGAAGCTTAAAGTCTGGTTCTCTAATGACCATCATCATTAAGGTACCCACTGCAGCGATAGAACCGACCAGCTCGGGCTCGGCTTTGGTTTGGCTTGAGAAAAGTTGGAAGCAAATAAACAAACCAAGCTGGAACTAGCAAAATAGACCCAAAATTAATTTCAAGCTGAGCTGAAGATTGATTTGGTTCGATCAAGCTCGGGTGGATAAGGCTTGAATATATTTATGTTGTATATAATTTGTTATGTATATTTATAATATTTTAGAGCATCTATTATATACTTGAATCAAGCTTTAACTCAAGTTTGAACCAAGCTTGATTCAAAATCCAATTAATATTTCAGCTTTTTAGAGGATTATCAAGTTGATCAACAAGACTCATGTTTGGCTCAACTTGAAATTAAGCTTGAATTAGGCTCGAAATAATGACAAATAAATAAAGCCTGAACTTAGAGTTCAAGTTTAAATTAATTTTAAACCAAGCTTGATCGATCTCGGTTTGATTAGACCCTAGTTAAATCTATTCTTTTAAGCATTCATCTAACTTGTTGTTCCACTCCCTTTGCTTGGTTTACTTAAAATTAATAGAGAGCCTCAGTCTATGGTGGTTTAATTTTAGTCATATTGTAATATAGGAGTTATCCCTTGATCCTGTACTAATATGGAAATCTCTTTTTTTTTAACCTTGTTTCTCCTGTCGATCACTGGCTTTCCTTGCCCTCCTTTCTTCAGTGAAATCGACCACTTCATGCAGAGTGAAATTCCAAGCGTCAAAAAGGGCTTTCCTCCTAGCAGTTGTTCAAATCTGACAGCCAAAAAGCATCGCTAATATGTCCTCACATACTCATCTTATAGCAGATTTAACTCGAGTGTCTTTTCCTTTGGGAACTCGCCAAAGTCTTCATTCAGGACGTTTTTGCTGGTGGAACAAGGAGGTGTACTTCCATTTGAACGTTGCATAAGTTGTCTAATGGTCTCGTCGTATGCAGCCATGCACCATTGATGAGGTGTAGCGTCATAGACGAGTTGTCCCAAAAAACTAGTCCCATAATGAAGTTTGTAGTCAGATGACACGATATTTTTGTCGCTACCACCTTCTAGATGTTATTCTTACCAGTCAAAACATCTCGTGACTAAAGAAACCAATCCTATGAAGACAACAAGTTGGAAAATTATTCTTACCATTCAAAACATCTCGTGACTAAAGAAACTAATCCTATGAAGATAACAAGTTGGAAAATTCATTGGGTACATGCAGAACGATGGAAGTTTTAAATTATGTCTCTGGAGAAATTTTAAATGTGTTGTTCAAATTTTCTCATTAGTAACGAAGTGTACATAGTCCACCATGTTCTAATGAACTGCCACAGTGCACGATAAAAGCATTTGGCACTCGAAGTATACGCAACACTTTGATTTAATGTGGAAGCAATTTACACTTGAACACGGACAAGATCGTATGTTTTTCTTTTTGATGATAATTTACCTGAGGAGAATAATACCACTGCCATCAAAGGTTGATATCCGATTTAGTGGCCGTAATTTGGTCCGTCTAAACCGTTCTCACAAGCACTGACTGCATGCTTTCACCATAAGGCCTTGTATTCTAACTGTGATCACCAGACCACCTCCTATCATTTTGATGTGTCATTGATGAACGCAATAAGAAGAGACATTGAATCACCTTAACAGCGCCGAGGGTTGGGAACTTGATACAATCCTGGGGAAGGAGCATCTGTCCTCAGGTATACAAATTAAAGGATTAAAAAGAAGTGTGGCAGCAGCTTGTCAGATTGCTTCGACTGCTATTCCGGTCTAAGAAATGATGTCATTGGCTCGCTTGGAAGTCAAAAAGTCTTTCCTCCTCGAGTTCCTTTTTATCTAAGTTGGTTGTTGTTTATTTACCCAGGTTAGCCTGCGTTGCGTTAATTGTACCAATCCTAGTGATGGTCTTGGGTTAGAAATTAGAACTTATTTGGCAATTTTTAGTTGTTGCAGGTGTATCTCTATCTGGTTCTAGCACAACGCGCTCTTCATTAAGGCTAATGGAACTATTTGGGTTGGTCCAAGTGCCCTGGAAATTGTTGTTTCCTGCCTAGGGCGGGAGAGGTCACCTTTATATAAAAGGCTTGCTCAAGAAAGATTTTTTTTTTTTTTTGGTTGCGGGGTAGGTAGTAGATAAGAAAAAAGTTTATTGAAAGGCCAAATATGACTTAAGTTGTGAACAAAGTAATTTCTACCATGGCCAATGATTTTGGCTGGATGAAAAAGAGAAAGATGAAGCATGCACTACTATAAAAAAGGGCTATGGCAGTGGTTCGTAACCACTATCGTAGCCCAAAAAATCGCTGCCATAGGTTATAGCAGCGATTTTCTAATCGCTGCTACTGCGGTCGTCGCTGTAGCTCTATAGCAGCTGTTGTTGCAGCGGTTATTTGAACTGCTGCCATAGATAGCCTATTGCAGCGGTTTATAAACTGTTGCAATATATTGACTTATAGCAGCGGTTATGTAACCACTGCCATAGTTAATCTATAGCAATGGTTACATAACCGCTGCCATAGGTAATCTATAGCAATGATTTCTTAACCGCTGCCATAGGTTTAATACAGCGATTGGCACCATTTACACCAAGAACCGATGGCAGCGGTTGGCATGGATATGACAGTGATTATAAAACCACTATCGTAGATCTTGAATGATTAAAAAAATAAAATTTTTATTTTTTTACATATTTTATCTGATAAATACAGATATATAACATAAAAAAATATAATAAATATAAAAATTATTCTAAAATACTAAAATTTTATTATCGAATAAAATTTATTATAATATTTTTTTAAAAAATAAAATATATCAAAAGTTTCATAAATCTACATCATCGTCGTCGTCACCGGAAGCTGGAGCTGGAGCTGGAATGCAAGCCAACATATCCTCGAAGTCCGTGACTCCAAAGTGCGTGCTGTGTCGACATCATGTCTCTCACGATGCCCTTCAGATGAGATGTGCGCTCCTCAGTCCGATCTACTCACGTTGCAGCATGATCTGCTCATGCCAACGCCTCCTTAAGCTCCTCACAACACCGAAAGTCTATGAGGAGATGCTCGCCTCAGACCAGTAGCTCGTTGGTATGTGTTCGGGCCTGCATCGAATCCTCCCAGAGTGCTCAGGCCCCAAGACCTGAGATAGATGGTCATGGGGCCCAGAGGTATTCGGGCCCTCGCTTGCGAGCGCATCTAACTGATTCTATAATTATAAATTAAAATAAAATTTTATAAGAAATACTATAATACTAATCATATATACTAATATATTTAATACTTACAAAAATATATCCGATCATGGCGTTCATTGGCCTGTCCGTCTTGTCCGTACGACTGGATCGAAAGATCTCACTACGGTTGGGCATCATCCCATCCCTCATCAGCTATAACAAAGAACAAATTTATCAGAAAGATGATAAAAAATATAAATTTAATTTATCTAGTAAGATTTAGAATTAATTACCTCTCTATGTATACGATTGGCCATAGACTTGCGGTCTAGAGTGTGCATATACTTCTGGACTGCACGATTCTCTCGATTCTGATAGAAGGTAGCCTAATAAATATTTAAATAAATAATAAATATTTAAAAAATATTTAAATAAAACTTTAAGCGTATTGAAAAGTTTAAAAGTTAAGAATTTTACCTCGAACTCCTAGCTCCTTCAGTGTCTAACCATCCTCTCCCACTGACTTGGAGGACAGTCTTGTATTAAAGAAATAGCTCCTTCGGAGTGTTTCGTCGGTGCTCAAGCCATCCTCTATAGAGCTTGACCTTGTAACCCCGGTGCAACTCTCCAATCTTCTTTAGTCGGGCATCTCGAGCCCTCTCGTGATCGGAGAAGTCGTACATCCTCTACACAAATTTATCAAAAATCAGTTACAAAATTATTCTAATCAAACATATATAGTGTAAACATATAAAATACATAAATATACCTAAGATGCGCGTACTTATCCATATCTCCTCCCATATCCGATCTCCATGTTTCGCGCGGTCTTTCCTACCGGCCTCCCCTCCATATTGTAATAGACCATCACCTGATGCTGACAGTTCCACACGTATGCCATACGTGTGAGACCACAAAATATCTAGTTGGATGATGCACCTGCAATTCAAATACGTTATATAAATATATAAGTGTATAAATACTATATAAAAAATAAAGTTGTACTAATATAATAAAAACGTACACTCAGATGTCTGCGTAGTAGCATGTACCTCAGATATAGGCGATGGTAGAGGCTCAGCTGCCGGTGGAGTAGATGCCGCTGGTGTAGACACCGACGGTGGAGATTCCTGAGCAGTCGATGTCGAGGTGGATGGAGTATGCTTCGACTGCTCCTCGAATGCTGAATTGTGTGTAACCCGCTGAGGGATAGGGATGAAAGCTAGATGACGTTTCGATGTCATCGTGACCTGCAACGTTAATGAACATTAATCAATATAATATCATAATATATCAAATTTTATTTTCTCGGAAGTCGAGCTGGCTCCATGTTTGAGACATCCGACTAGGATCCTCCCCCAATCGGCTCGGCTGTGTGCCATCCCCTTGATCACTCTCTCTCTCCCTCTCTCGATTTCTCTCACCGACGATGGTGGCGAGGCCGAACCCCTCTCTCCCAGTTTTTCCATCCCTCGATCTTCCTCTCTCCCTCTCTTGATCTCTCTCGCCGGTGAGGTCGGACCCCATCTCTCCCTCTCTCACTCTCTCGATCTCTCTCGCCGGCAAGGTCGGACCCCATCCTTCCTAGTGATGTCGGCAAGGCCGGACCCCCTCCCTCCCTCTCTCGCTCTCTCGATCTCCCACTCTCCCTCTCTCGATCTCCCTCGCCGATGAGGCCGGACTCCCTTCCTCCCAATGATGGTGGCGAGGCCAGACCTCCTCCCTCCCAATGATGGTGGTAAGGCCGGATCCCTCCCTTCCTCTCTCAAGTACAGATCCATCGGATATTCGAGTTTGGATCCGGTACCAATAATTAAAATTAGGTCCGGATCTAAATATCCAAGTTTTGATCCAAATTCAACCCATTAACAAATCTAGTCTACAGCCACCAACATGGCACGGTCTAAGGCTACTACCACGGAACGATCCAAAAACTATGGCATGCAGATAATTATAATATTTATAATATTTATTATAAATATTCTATAAATTATTATAAATATATATGATTAATAAATAATATTATAAAATTAAAAAAATTATACTTGTGGCTATAGAGAGTGGGTCGCACCGAAAGCTCTGAGGGTTGCCGGCGACGACGCTAAAGGAGGACGACGATACTAGAGGTAACCTGCAAAATAAAAGCAAGATAGTGAGATAGAGAAGAAAAAAAAGAGAAAAGAGAGAGAGCACGGGCGGCCGGGGATGGGGGGCCAGGAGAGGGGGCATAGTGACGAGGAGGCCAAAGGAGGCTTCGCACTTGGCTGGGGGAGGGTCAGAATGGTGGTGGTGGTGGAGGGGTGGGGTTTTGTGAGGGTCGAAGGATGGTGGAGGGGGGCTCGTCGGAAGGGGGGTTTGGTTTTGCACTGGGGCCGGAGGAGAATAGAGTATGGGGGAGGGGTTTCACGGGGGGCCGGCGAAGGGTCGAGGGTGGATGGGGGTTCGTCGGGGGGGTTTTACAGGAGGTCGAGGAAGGATCGGATGGGGGGTTTGCTGGGGACCGAGGAAGGGTGGGATGGGGGGTTGGGGGGGATGTTGTTTCGCGGGGGGTGAACGAGGGTGGAGGGGGGTTCACCGGAGGGGGGGAGTTCACAGGGGGTCGAGGGAGGGTCGGATGAAGGTTCGCCAGAGGGGGATTTTGCTAGGGGTCGAGAGAGGGTCGGATGGAGGGGCCAGGTGGGGGGTGGCGGGTGGCGGAGAGGGGCGACCGGGGATGGGGGACCGAAGGGAGAGGGGGAAGGAGGGGCAATGCCAATCGGATGGGGGGAAGGAGCCTCACTGACGATGAAGAGGAGGGGGAGAGAGAGATCGAGTGCGCATGGAAGGAAAAAAAAAATTAAGAATTTTTAACCTAACCTACGACAGCGATTATTGAACCGCTGCCATAGATCTATGGCAGCGGTTATTCAAAACCGCTGCCATAGATCTACGGCAGTGGTTAGCAGCGAATTTTGATAACCGCTGTCATAGATTGAAAATAATTTTTTTTTATTTTTTTTAAAATATTATATAATTTTAAAATTTAATGTTCATCTTCACCGTTCATTATCTAAACAATTATTATTAGAGTGTCATCGCAAAAGATCGCCTCGATCCGATGGCCCTAGCTTTATCGATCAGAAAAATTTGATTTCGACGATCACGAACGATGATATGATGATCTGATAGATGGAGACCTCCGATGGATCCAAAAATCTATAACGATGATCTTGATGATATTTATAGCATACTATCAAAGTTTCACTTCAATCGGATATCGTTATCATGGTCAATTTAGTATGGAATGATTTTGACCGTTAAATTAGAAACAAGCGATCAAAGGATTAAACAACGTCCGATTATAAGATAAATTTTTAGTTAAATAATTTTTATTATAATTTTAAATATTTTATATGGTGATGATAGTAAAATTTAAATTATTTTTATATAAATTATTCATGTTAAGTAGATATTGTAAAAGCACGAGGATAATAACCAGTGAAGTTTCAGAATGGTTATCAGGAGACGTATAGTTTTAGATCGTTCTTCATCTCATAAGTTAAATTTTATAATCATCATCATAAAAAATGATTAAAGTAGTAGCCAAGATCATTTATAAAAAAATTTATCTCATAATCGGATACCGTTTGATCCTTTGATTACTCGTTTATCATTTAACGGTCGAAACTAATGTATACTAAATTAACTAAGATAACGATATCTGATTGAAGTGAAACTTTGATAGTACGCTACAAACATCACTGAGATTATTGTTACAGATTTTTGGATCCATCGAAGGTCTTCATCTATCAGATTATTGCATCGTCGTTCGTGGTCGTCGAAATCGAATTTTTCTGATCGACGAAGCTAGGACCATCGGATCAAGATAACTTTTTGCGACGACACTCTAATGATAATTATTTAGATAATAAATGGTGAAGATGGATATTAAATTTTAAAATTATATAATATTTAAAGAAAAAAAAAGAATATATGGCAGCATTATAATTAACCGCTGCCATAAATCAGATTATAGCAGCAGTTCTTAGTAAACGCTACTATAGGTCGGACTTATGATAGCGGTTATAATGAATCGCTGCTATAGATCGACCTATGGCCGTGGTTTTTTTGTAACTGCTGCTATAGATCCGACCTACGGCAGTGATTTTCTGTAACCGTTGCTATATGTCGGACCTATAGCAGCGGTTATAAAAATTGGACCTATAACAGCGGTTAACAAAAATCGTTGTCATAGTAAGCGCTATCATAGGCCATTTTTGTAGTAGTGATGATCTGGATGCAATCAGATAGAATAATGTGTTATTTGTGGTGCTTATAATGTGTTATTTGTGGTGCATATGATTATTGACTATATTTCAAGTTTGGAGTGAATATAATCAAAAAATACGAACTTATAAAATTTCGAGAGTGCAAGTCTAGCTCTGATCTAAGCTTTTCATCTTGGCATACACAATTAAGCCCGGAATCATTAGCCATTTCCAGCGGAAATAAATTAAGCTCAATAACATTAAAATCCTCCAAAACTAGCAAGAGAAATACTAACAGGATTCGCATACATAATGACTGATCTTATCCTCATCATCCCCTACAAATCCCGGGTCTCTGTTGATCCTCACAAGCTGCAGCAATCCTAGGAGCAGACACAGAATAATACCCAACATCACTTGCACTCTTTCTCGCGCATGCCAGTTGCTGGGACTTCTTGCAGTAGGCTATCGCCCCCTGGATCGAGCTCTCCACCTCCGAATTCACACTGCTGCTCCTCTTCAGGGTCCGTGGCTGGTAGTATCCACTTAACTTTGCACTTGCGAAGGAAGAGGAGGAAGAGCATGATGAAGATTTCATTGTTGAATTCCATTTAATGATGCCAGAGAGGGACTTTCTATGACCAATCTCTTCTTCATTTGGTCTCCTAATGAGAGTAGCAGAACTGGTGTCTGCCACTAGGTATCTCTCTCTCTGAATTTGGCCGAACGAGTCCTTCTTCCGTGCCATCACGTAGCCATTTGAGCACTCCTTGGGCTTAGGGACTGCGCATGTCTCGTCGGAGCAGGCTGATTTGGTGAAGAGAGACTTGAGGTAAGCTTGTGAAGCCTTCAGCCTGAGACCCAGAGCTGAGTACTGCCCGATCAACTTAAGCCTCTTGGACCAAGACTTCTTTGGTTTGGACCGAACGAGCCCGGTAGAGCATTGGAAGCGGGAGTTGTCTGAATTCATCTCTCCAGCAACACAGCAAGAAGTGTCATGGGAGATGTTGCAAGTCTCAAAAGGAGTGCTTGTGGTGGTGGTGGTGGGAGTTGTGGTTGTCTTCTCTTCCAAGGCATCTGGAAACTCTCCCTGAGGTAGGGTGGTGGAGCTCTGGAGGAGCTTCTGAACCATTTGAAGGCGAGGTGGTTTGTGTAGAGGGAGGAGCTTTCCCTTGTGGAAGAGCTCATCGGCAGGAAAGGTGGTGGCTTCTCCATCTCTCGTGTTGGTGGATACTTTGAATTCAAAATCTCTAGAATGTGGAGGAGAGGATATGGTGTAGCACAAGAAGGTGATAGAGCTGATATCCAAGTCTATGTAATCTTCTTCTACCAAGTGGTCGTAGGGAGGGAGGGTCCTTGCCATTATCAGTGTTGTGATGGCTAGCAATTGTAGCTCTATTCAGTATTTTCTACCTCCTAATGTTTTCAGCGCTTGCTTGATGGTGTGGCTATGGAATGGAGTTGGTGGTGGTGACCGTGGAAAGGAGGAGGGGGTGGGCATCCTTTGAAGTAAGAATAGAGCCAAGCAAGAGAGAATTATGAAGGGGGTGTCAGATTTCGGAAATAGGAAGGCATTCAGGATAACAGATGCATGCATACAGGGCCCGCACCCAATTTATGTGGCCCACATTTTGTTCTGTTTTGAACTTGTCTCTGTTAACCTTCACTAAATGTTAATAAACTCATTTATTATTAGTACTTTTATTGGTATTGTTTTCTGATTGTTTCGTTGTTTGAGCCTCAGATTTTGAAGTAGGCAATAATGAAGTCAAGCGCACACAATGTACATGCTTGGATGTGTTAAAACAAAGACAAAATAAAACATGATCATTTATATTTATGTGGAAGCGAAAGGGTTTTATGCAATCTGATGGACAAAAACGGATTGAAATGGTAACATGAACAGGGCTAAATATAAAGGCTAACACAATGCTTGAGAGGAGATGTCAGAATACAACATGGATTGTTGAAATAGAAGAAAACTTGAGAAGGCTCGCAGTGGCAGATGTGTGGCTCTTGATAGAAGATGAATGAACCCGCAATGCTTTTTTTTCTACCTCCATAAAAAAAGAAAAAAAGATCAGGTTACTTTAATTTCGAAAAGAACCCACAACCACTTTTAATAATAATAATAATAATAATAATAATAAAATCCATAAACCAGGACCTGGAGTTGGGTGCTTCCATAGTTGGGATTGTAATTTGTAACTAGGGATGATAACAAAACACCAATTCCTCTATGTTTAAACAGGTACAACTCATGGCTATTTTAAACTATAACATCAGGGACAACAGCCTTAGTCCTTTGTGGTGCGATTTGAAACCCAACTAGCAAATGATTCAATCAAATTCTATAGCAGGCATCTGATCAAATCCAACGAAGATTGGACATGACTCATGTTCCTTTCAACTTGTCAGCATGATCTCTGGTATTCTGGTTAGCCTACCGTACTCCCTGCAATAGGTTTGCTATTATTGAAACAGCCGAAAGCCACACTGTTAAAATGGGAAGGGCCTACAACCAAATAACCGACCTTCCCCTGTCAACAGATCATATGGTTTGCCAGGTGTGTTTGGATTATTATGAAGCGTACAAGCTATCATCCTTCACTAATCATGGAACTACTGTATAAAGTCTATCACATCGGGACTTCTTCGAATCCGGAGTGCCCAGCTCCTATCCATGTATTCTTTTCCACTTGGAAACAGTTCTGCTAAAGTAATTTTTCTATTTAATCTCTCCCACAAGATCTACTAATGGAAAACCCAAAGATTTTTTCACCATGGATGCGGGCACCCCTCCAAGAACATAGAGCTCATTAACAAGAATCCCCGCAAAGCTCGAGGCCAAACCGTTGGCACACCCCATTCAGGTTCTTTGCGAGCTGCGAGGGGTAAGACGAGGAATAAAACCCCTTCATGAACCGCCACCGTGTATGAAGAAGACCCCATTCCCCCCAATCTGAAACGGTTCCCTGAAAGTAGAAAGGCCCCCGTGGCTTTTGCCTTTTTTAACTCTTGGGCACTGTGGCGGTTCATGATTTTGGACGTCAACTGTGGCGGTAAAAACCAGAGGAACAGGATGTTGCGAAGGCATTTTCCATCAATTCTGACCGAAGTTTTCAAACCAGTGACATTAATGGCAGAGATACCCACCCACCCCTCTTTAATGGCAGACTTGCTCAACACCTCTCCGCATCTGGTGGACTATGCTTGTATACCACGCTCGAGACAATTGGGATCGGTATTCCACACAACTAGAGAAAATTGGACGTGCCACCACCACATGGGATCATTATTTCTAGACCAGAAATCCTTCAATGCAATTCAAAGTCAGTAATTTGACACCCATTATGTACAAGGCACCCGAATGTATGGTAAACACAATGGTTACAATAAATGCAAAAGTACACAGTGCAGCTGTAGAAATTGTGCCAAAAAAAAAAAAAAAAAAAAAAAACAGTTGCAGTACCTAAATCATCCAAATAGATACAAACTAAAGATGGAAAAAGACCCAAAAGTTAAACTTACAATTTATCCAGTATCATTTATGTTCAAAAGAGCACGCTTCATACCAAATATTGATGATGCTATGTGTATAGAATGGGTCTTCAATGACTGCTATTTCAGACAACGCAGTTTAGGCCTATTTATTTGATTCTGAAATGCCCGACCTCAGTTCCTGCTCAAGCTCATCGAATTCCCAGCCACCAATCTCATCTGTTGAATAGTCTTTGCTCATTTTTCCAAATTCAAGTTCCAGTTTTGCCAGTTCTGATTCTGGATCCAGGTTTTGTTCGGTTGTCACTTGAGATGGCTTGGGAGATCCAACCCCTATAGGTTTAGGTGAATTAGAGGCTGACTTGGGAGACTCAACCCCTTTGGATTTAGGTGAATTAGTTGTCTGTGCAGTATGAGATGGACCTTTTTGTGATCTCTCTTCAGACACGGTCACCTTTTCTCTAGGAGTCTCGATCTCTAGTATTGGTCTCTCAATGGATTCAAATTCTCCTCTCATTTTCTCAATGGAGTCAAATAATTCTTTGACCTCAGGATCAACTTTCCTGCATAAACAATAACCATGGTTTGCATATTCTTTAGGAGAAAGAATGAAATTTTAACAACAGGTGAGGACCACACTTAATGCCAAGAAAGCTTAGATGTTAGAAACCAATACCTCAAAGTGTTCCCTTGTTCAGCATAAAACAGCGCCCTCATGTGATCAACCACGCCGAAGGCAGTTACGATCTAAGAAAATAGACCATAAGAATGGCAATTCAACGTCACAAAAAATAACCTAGTCTACAACATCAAGATCCTTAAACAAACTAAGCAAAGAAATGAATGCACCGAACAAAATCTAAACATAGGAGACATCCACTCAGTTCCTGTACTCAGGATATGCATTGGTCAAAATTTTACATGGCAGACAATCCATATATAAAGTTTAAATCTTGAAAATCTATCAAAATCCTAAGGTACTGCACCTGCTTCAAAATGTAGTCCCCAATGCCCCGCCTCTGCACCAATGCTTAAAACCAGTGTTATTAGAATCGGACCACCAAGCCAGTCAGACTGAAAACCTCTGAGCTGGACTTCTGGCCGGTCTGGTTCCCCAGAAGATCGCATATGTAATTGGACCAACTAAACCCAAGTGACTCAGCAGGTTTTTAGCCAATTCTTAAACTCTGCAAAAAAAACTTCTGCCCTCGATTTCAAACCTCTTTAAGCTTGAAATGTTTGGAAAACATAGTAAATTGATAGAATAAAATTTAATATAAAACTACAAGTTTATCCTATTATCTTAGACACCTAATTTTTCCTCTCTGGTGCTCTATAGCTCCATTCCTCTCCAGCTCTGACAAGGATGACCACTGGTGCAGATGACTCCATGATAGAGGCTCCAAGCACAGACACTCTTCAATCACATCAAGAAACAGCCCAATTTCTGCTCCCCAATCCCCCCCCCCCCGTCTTGTGGCCCTAGAGTCTAGCACCATTCTCACCTAAGCACTCTTTCACCCACCCCACATCGAGCCACAGCAACCTCCTCTCTCTCTCTCTCTCTCTCTCTATATATATATATATATATATATATATATATATATATATGGACCAAGCTCCATTCCACCTGGCCACCTCCCCCACCACTGGCCATAGCTCTTATTTGTAATGTCTTCAATTTATTAATAACTCTATAATCCATATATATTGAGAGTACCTATTTTATATATATATATATATATATATATATATATATATATATATATATATATATGTATGCATGCATGCATGTATGTATGCATGCATGTATATGTATGTATGTGTATGTATGTGTATGTATATGTATATATATATATATATATATATATATATATATATATATATATATATGTTTTTTTTGAAGTTTTTCTTTTATTCAATCTGGCTAATTTCTTTTTTGGCCACTATTAAGGTTGATAGATGACCAATTACATAAATTAGTACTCATTATTTTGTAATTATTTGTCCTATAAACATGACGTGTCTATGCATATATCAATCTCTTTTAGACATCTTGTGTGCCACCAATCATCATTATTTGCTAATCTTTACACTTGCAATATCTAAGGATATGCATGACCATTGTGTTACATGCGACTTAGGAAAATCTATGAATAATTTGAGATGAACTCTAAAGTTCTAGAATTTAAATTTAAAAGTTTACCAACTAGTCTAGCATATTTTCTTACATAATATCAAATTTGTCTGTAACTGTTTTAGTTATTCTAATACACACACACACACATACCTATGTATATATGTATATGTACATGTATGTTTGTATATATACATATACATTCATACGTGCGCCCATGTATGTATGCCTCCCAACAGTCCAGTCAGTTAAAGAGGTGGCCAGACTACCCAGCCCCTTGGCCGGTTCAATATCTAGTTCAGCTCTGTAACTATGAGCATAACTGGCTTCGTCTTCCACCTGACTTCAATCAAGCATCTCTAAAGCATTACATATTCCACCAAGAGAACCTGCAATTTGCAGCTATAATATTTTTTGTCAGTTACTCTTTTTCATGACAATCAGTTTTGTAATTATTTTATTTTTTTTAAGGGCAGAGGAAATCTTCAGAAGAGGAGGAAATGCAGATAGACATCTCAGACCCATATCCAACAGACAAAATTAACCCTTTAAGTGCTGCTTACGTATAACCAAGTCTGGCTCAATAACAAGGTTCAGAAAACAGTAAAAGGCCCAACTTCAAGCTACACAGCCCGTTAGATAATACTACATTAGTATGACCACATTTTGACAACAAAAAGATAGCTTTGACACTAAGTTTCCCTAGTCAAGTAAAGATTCCAGCATGACATGTTTCAGTACAAATTGCAATAAGCATTCAACAACCATTGTCTTTAATTTTCTAATGCAAGAACACAGATACAGATGCATACCTTTGTCTCAACTTCCAAATATTCCTCCTCAAGAAATATCCGTGGGTTTGATTCTTTAGATATGTCACTGTCTGTGTTCTCTGTCACCTCCACACTTGCAAAAAATATATGAAAGAAATCACTTAAGCAAAGGAGAAGTTATTGAATTTACTGAAAAATATCACAAAAGATAATCATGCTACCTTTCGTTCAATCTTTTCAGGTTATCCACAAATGTCCTAATACAATTTATAGAAGGCCTCAGTTCTTCCTATGTCAGAAAAAGAGCACAGCCAACAAAGATAATAATGATAATAACAGCGTTAGATCAGTGGTGACATCAAAGGGACGACCTTTCATGTAATTTAGTAGATCTGAAACTTTCAAGGTAAATAAATGGCAAGAAAAATACCTTGCACACAGAAAGGTGATACTTGATCAACTTCAGAAAACAGTTTCCATATTTCTCCAACTCATCACTTCAAAGAAGCATACATGAAAAAAGAAAAGAAAGAGAGAAGGAATGATATGATCAATTAATTCAAAATGAACAAAAGCAATTATTCATCCAAGATTCACCAGCAATTGAGCATGAAAGTAAACAGAAAATACGAATCATGATGGTCTTATCTCCTTCCAGGATATAAAACACAAATTGGATGAAGAGGTAAATAGTTATGGGCATATAAACGGGACATCCATACTTGGTCTGCTTCTCCTTCAGTTCTGCATAAGAGGACTGGAGCTGCCAGGTATCCTCCAAGAAATTGATCCATGTATGGACAATATCAGCTTCTACTTTACATGAAGCAACAGATCTTGAAAGCTCATTCTCCTATAATTATGGAAATTAAACGACTGACAATCTCACATCTATTTAAAGATTTCTCAGATCATTATAATGAGTTGACTCAACATATTTTCCCAGAAATTTCTAAGTTGAGAGATCAGAGATCAGAGAGGAGTCTGAAACCTTGGCTTTCAAATGTGCAACAATCTGATTGCTCGCTTCATCAAACTGATCTCTCTCCTCCCTGGTCTTCTTAAGGCGTGCAACAGCAGCTGATAAAGAAATATTGACCTACATTGCATAATCCAGTTCAAAACTTGAGTGCAGATCGAAGCATAAACAATAGATGAAATTTCTGAGTTACCATTAGTAGAATGTTAGACAGGATTCAGATCCAACTCCATACAAGATTAATTTGAGTAATTAGACTTCCAAGCAATATAAACATAGAGTTCAAATCAGCACGATCATATCCATATAAATGTCAAAGTCACTACTTGTGTTCTTACTATAGACACCCATAATTGCACCATCACACCATCCCTCAACATAAGAATGATAGTGTTGATTCTTTTTCAGATCCTTCTGAAAAAATAAACGAGATCTACAAGATCCGTGTATGACAAACTTGTGCCACTCACCAAGGAGAATATTGAAGAACTAGGGATGAAAGTGGACTGGATAATATCCATCCAGATCCATTTTTGTATCCGACTCTATCCAGATATGGACAAAAATTTGAATATCCGACTAATATCTATATCTGTATCCATATCCATCAAAGAAAAATGGATATAGATATGGAAAGACAACTATCCGATTTGTATCTGAATATCCGATTCTCTTTGTAATTGCATTTAATTTTATATAGGACTGAATAAATTTTAAGAAAAATATATAAGCATATTAATATGCTATTATTTGATTTGCCATCCACATAGTAATATCTTTGCTTCTATAGATATAGAGTTTAATTATCCGACTTATATCTGTACTTATATCCATACTTTCACTATCTAATTTGTATCCGTACCTATTTAAAACAAATATGGATATGAATTTTGCATCCGACTAATATCCGTATCCGTATTTTATCCATCAACTAAAACAAATATGGATATGGATATAATGGTATCCACTCCGTATCTGATCCAGTTTCAGCCCTATGAAGAACTATTAGGTAATCACACAATAGGAAAAGAAAATGATCAAAGTTTTGATCCATATTAACCATAACAAGCCACATACTATTTAAAAAGTGACCTGAAATTGCAGTGAAAATGATGCCATATACATCCAGAATAAGAAAAAGCATTAAATATTAGCAAACAGTAAGCAAATCTTAAATTGTGACAGAGAAGGAAAGTATGTTAAATGGGCGAAGATACTTTATCCTCCAAACTTTTTTTCCCTTTTTTGATGAGAAGGGGGCAAAAGTGCCACCTAGTTTATTGATTAAGGAAAGAAGATACAATATCCTCCAAACATATGAAATTATAGTAGTGTCACTTTGGATTTTGGAATGTCTCACATTAAGCTGTTGTGGAAATCAAAAGAGTTCAATCTCCTATTTTGTACAATTGTGTATTAATAAGATCGAAGCACACCCAAACATATGAAATTATAGTTGCAACACTTTGCAAGGTCTCATGTGTAAGCCATTTTTGGACTTTGAAAAAGGTCAATCTCCTATTTGGTATTTGGTACAATCATGTATTAGTAAGCCCGAACACTCCCAGTATGTCTCACCTTTAATAATCTGTAATGATACAGAACTAGCGGAATAATTATGATTGACCTAGCAACCTAAATATGCAGTATCATACCAGTTTCAAGAGCTTGCAATTAAAGCACGACCAAAATGTACAATATAAGTCTAACAAGAGCCTTAGGAGCATAGAGAATTAAAATTCTTTCAAAAAAGTGAAAACATGAATGTGCATGCACTGTTCTTTGTTTTTTAGGAGGAGGTGGGGATTTTTGTTTCGGTGGGGGGGGGGGGGGGGGGGGGGGGTGGGGTTATGTCAGGGTTCAATACTTTCTTCAATGCAGCTTCTAGTTCATTTCTTTGCTTCTCCAGCCCAGCAATCTCAGTGACCAATTCCTGATTTGAATGACAAAAGTTATTAATGATACTAAGCAGGTTCATATGTAACTGAGTCTTGACTATCCTACCAGTAATTTACCTTCTCTATCTCATCAACTTCATTGGCTTTAGCCACACGAAAGTTGAGAGCCTCCTCTTTTTGATGCCTGCTATTAATATACATGAAAGCACCAGTGAATTAATAATTTGTTTATGTAGGAAGGTGTAGCAATTACATAATTTTAAAAGATTAACAATCTTTAGAAAAAATATCAGATTGCATTACTATAATGAAGAGGCCACTTGTATTAAAACATTTTACACCTTAGTATATCAAGAAATAAGTAATGATTGGTGAAATTCAAGACATTTTGGAAACAAGTAGGTCAAAGAAGGCAAAAGCAACATATTTGAAATGTCCATTATAACAGAGCATCCCCTCAGTGAACAAACAAATTACCCAAAACAACCATACAAAGATGCTGGATCCCTTGAATGATGATGATGATAACTTTTGTGATTCAAGCAATTAATATCTATATGGTTCATTAATACTTTTTCTGGGATTGCTTCCTTCCTCCCCCCCCCCACCAACACACACACACACACAAAAAAAAAAAAAAAAAAAAAAAACCCAAAAATACAGGATCAAAGCATAAAATTCAAACAGCTAAGAAAATACATGTAAGGGGCACAAAAAAACATGAAAGTAGAGAAAAACCAATAAGAATAAAGCGAGAGGAAAACAAAACTCTGCTAGCAAGATTTGCCATATCGGTCAGTATCATACCATGCTGGTGCCAAACCGATATACTGTACCATACCAACATTTAGTACACTGAGCTGTATCATGCTGATAGTACAATAGGATGGTACCAGTTTAGGGCACTGATACTACATCACAGTGCATCTTCAGATAATGAAACCAAGACGCTTTTAAAAATCCATTTAGCAAAGCTTTTGTTCCAAAATTATACTGCCTTGACTAAGAAATTTCGAAAAAAATGCAAGCCAAGCACTTTGTACAACTATTTCTGAAATCTAATATCTCAGATCTCATCAATAAACACAATATCACATGTGAAATAACAAATATCAAAATTATCCCCAAAATCAACATCCATATTTGAACTTTCACCTTCACCAAGCCCCTACTTACTAACCCATGCATGAGAAAAACAAGTAAATTTATCATATTGTTGTTATCCATGAAATTTCCATCAAGAAATAATTGTAACATCCAAGAAAATGCAAGCTCATAATTCAATTAATAGATCACAAAAGATAATGAAAAGAATAGGACTATTTAAGACCTGTGATCTAGTATTCGTTTTTCTGCCTTGGAGCAAGAGTTGGCTAGAGATTCTTCTAGTACCTTCAACTTATCAACCTGCCATTTGTTTACACAAAAAATATTGGAAAAGGAAATCAAAAGATGAATTTCGTTAAATGGAATCTATAATGATAGAATGCAGATCTGTTCTTTGTGATGGTAGATTCGAGAAGAAAATATTGAACGACTAATTTGTATGAACTTGACAAAAGAAGTTTCATAAAATTGAAAATTTGGTAGGAAGAGTTGTCAAGAAGATGGTTTCTGCATATGAAAGATAAATTGTAAGAAAAGAGAGCGTGCAACTTCAAACATTAAAAAGAAAAAGTTTTGAATGTTTATTGTGCAGTTGAATATGTTATGCATCTATTGCAAGAACAATTACTATAAAATAAATGATCAGTTATTATAAGAATAACGTTCATCATCAGTGTGCCTAATGACAGTTGCAGCATTCTTATAACAACTGCTACCTGAACATTTAATATTTTAAAATTCAAAGTACCAGGCCTTTCAGGCACTCGGCCATGGTAGGACATGCATAAATGGGATATCTTGCTCATGTAGTCACAATGTTAGCTTGCCAATAATTTTTATTGAAATATTCAAGTGTTAAAGTGACGACACTACAAATTTTAACCATATCTGCTGCTAAACGTTATTTATATTGAGTACCTTAACTCATCTACTGAAATCTATATTTAAAGGCTTTAATTTTTTAAAACAAAATATGTACTTAACTAGTCTACTTGTCAACATACAAATAAAGTTGTATAATTATATATTTATTCATTTTATTGCAAGAAAATGTCCCTTTGTGATATTTTTAGAGGTTGTTACCCTGACACATTCACTCATTCCAAGTGCCCAAGTAAGGCTGCCTCCAGTACCAGGCACAAATATGAAATATCTCGATATTCAAAGGTTAAATAAAGCCCAAATAGCATTGTAGGAATGGTTTGTGTAGAATGCCAAGTGCCAAAATTTTAACCAAAATCCCAGTTTGTGAAGAAATCTATGTGGACAATGTTGAATTCAAACGGTAGTGAAAGAAACAAAGCATTTGCCCTACCACCTTTAGTATTATGCAGGTGGAAGGCTCCAGTACAAAAGAATACAATACATAACTATTCAAGATAAATCTAGCGAGGTCAGGAGAATACTAGAAGATAACCATCACTTGTAATGCAAGGCTCTTCAAAAGTCTTTTTTTTAAAAAAAAAACTTGATATATTGCATAAACTATCATTGCATAAATATAGCATGGGCTGCCAGACGACAAGGCAAAAGCACATCATACTACATGGTCTAAATATGGAAATTAGCATCAATATAAAAAGTATATAGCTTTACATAATTCAATTTTCAATGGTCAAAGATGGAAAGGAACCATGATCATGCCTTTTGAGAGCGAATTTCTAGTGAGTCCCCACTGTTTATGGACTTCTTCTTTAGTAAGAGTGCTACAAGTCTAAAGCATAGGCGAACTTCGGCCAGTGCATCTTTTAGAGCCTACAAAATCAAATTAGAAACTTGAACATGAATGGATCATAAACAATCCAAGCAACATAATGGCAACAATCAAGATAAACAAAGAAGGTTCACTGCAAATGTATCAAACAGAAAGGCATGGTAAATTTGAATGAATTGATGGTTTTCAAGATGGCATCTCACTACTGGTAGGAACATTATCTACAACTTAGACACTCAATATAAATTAAGCAAATGTTCTCGACTGACAAACCACCAAGACCAGGAAAGCATGCTTCAAATATCTGAGACCAGCTTAGTCAATCCCACTAAGTTATTTCTTCCTAAAATTAAGTGACTAAATCAAGTTACAAGTACAGCTGTCATGCTCTTTAAAACCCATTCTGCCATTGTTTGGCCATGTCCTCCTATCTCAGTAAACATGCATCTCAGCATCATCAACTTGCACGACTTATTTGCATCCACTTCCTTTGCAAGTCAATTAACCCATACCACCAAACATTCTCATTACTTAGTCGGATTATTATTTGAGAGAATATTCCTTACTGCTGCAATAGCACCCGTTACAACTTACATAATATCTTCAACAGCCATTCTTGACAGTGCTAATTTTTGCCTCATGATAAACAATTTGTTTTGACAAGCAATCCATAAAAGCATCATGGGAACTGTACATTGAGAATTTATGAAAATGAACAACCTGTACAATCCTGTAAACATCATGATAAGACATATATTCTTGAAAAAGAAATCTAATAAACTTCTGCAAAATCAGTCATCGAACAACATGACTTTGTAGAAGACAAATACCAGCAGTAGGTATCATGAAAATATGACTTATATTACAAACTTCTGCAAAAGCTTCTTATGGAAGTTAAACAATACAAATATGAAAGAACCAACTACAGGTATGCACTATACTTTAGAGCACTAGGGCAGAGTCACATAAGCAAACTCATCAAGACTGATAACAAAAATTGTAATCAAAAGCTTGCACGCTCATGCATGATAGAAATGCAAATGGGTGTGACAAAAGCAGTAGGCTGGTTGAGAAAAATGAAAATTTGGACCCATAGGTGCATATAAAGTGCAGAGGGACGACATAAGCATGCCACATAGTTCATCATTATTTACTAATGCCTCGATCAATGTAACATGCGGGGCCATCTTAATATCTTAGATCTAGAACCAATCCTTATATCATGATCTGAGAACTTCAATAAAATTAAAACATGACAGCATGGCAGATGAAAAAGGAAGGTGTCTATCTAAACAAATATGAGTAATCTTGTAATTGTATTTCAAATAAATTTATTTAAATTCATGCATGAACCAAATATGACAATCGTGCTTTTAATTCTCTTAC